>ML677375.1:5851234-5881772 GCA_007922305.1 Dermatemys mawii
TTACCCATCTGAATTTGCAACAGGAAAATAGTTTGGACTCTCAAAAATAGTCACAAGATGGGGAAAGCCTTTTCCCACTCAGCTCAAAGGGTCTTTAAAATGGGAAGGGAGGGTTGCCAACTTTCTAATCACACAAAATCAACCCCCTAGCTCTGCCTCTTCCCTGAGGTACTACCCCATGTCCCACCTCTTCCCTGAGACCCTGCCCACCACCTCACTATATGATATGCTCTCCTCAGTGATATGTTCTCCCTCACCCTCACTCACTTTCAGTGGGCTGGGGTAAGGGGTTGGGTTGCTGGAGGGGTTGAGGGCTCTCACTGAGGTCTGGGCTCCAGAATGGGCCACAAATGAGGGGTTCAGGATGTGGGAGGGGGCTCTGTACTGGGGCAGGGAGTTGGGGTGCAGGAGGAGTTGAGGGCTCCAGCTGGGGGTGCAGATTCTAGGTGGGGCCGGGGTGAGGGGTGTGGGGCATAGGAGGGGGCTCCAGGCTGGTGGGTGGGGCCAAGGGATTCAGAGTCTGGGAGGGGGCTGCAGAGGTTGAGGCAGCGGGCTGAGGGTCAGGGTAGCTCTTGGTCAACGGCGCAGCAGAGCGAAGACAGGCTTCCAGCCTGTCCTGGCACCGCACTGCACTCCAGAAGCGGCCAGCAGGTCTGGCTCTTAGGTCTCCTAGCAGGCCCAGGGGCTCTGCGCGCTGCTCTCGCCCACAGGTGCCGCCACTGCGGTGCCCGGCCAATGGGTGTGTGAAAATGGTGCTCGGGGCGGGGATAGAATGCAGAACCCCTTGGCCTCCACACCTAGCAGCCAGATGTGCTGTCTACATCTAGGGCGCAGCGTGGTTGTTGTAGGGACTAGCCTGCCTTAGACCCACAGCATCGTTGACCCGACTTCTAACGGCCCGGTTGGTGCTGACTGGAGCTGCCAAGGTCTCTCTTCAACCAGGCGTTCTGGTCAAAAACCAGACACCTGGCAACTCTCGGTGTGGAAAGAGGGTAGAACCTTGAGAGAGAGTCACAATCAGAAGAGACAGTAGTCCGGCTGGCTGTCAGAGAGGACTATCTAAGGATTGTGGAGAGAGCTGAAGAGATAGACCAGGTTAAGCTGGTTGGAGGAACGGTTACAGAAAGAAAGGCAAGGGAATATGTGGAGCTGATATTGTTGTGTAAAGATGGAGGGTGTGGCTGGAAGACTGGGGCTGGCCTGCAGGGGCAGAAACGACAGTGGCTAGTTGAATCTTCTTGCTGCTGTGTTACATAATGTTTTCATAAAAATAGTGTAATTGTTAAATGCAAGATCTCCGTGGCTCAACACCACAGCACAAGGCTTGACTGAGGAAGATGGCTTCCCAAATGAAGCAATCCTGAACCTAAAAATAAATTCAATCTGGAGAAAAGGCTGAAATTTGAGCCAGTTATACTGCATGCAAAACTAAACAACAACAAAATAGTTTCCCCATCTCCGGTTGAATCCATGAAAACGATCAAAGAGATGCAATGCAAACATCTCAATCACGATCAAAACTTTGCAAATGAATTTAATGAGAAGGTACTCAGAAACGCTCCATGAATCCAGACATTTTGATGAGCCCATCCATCTCTTTTTGATGCTATGATACACTGGATTGCATCAGCCTTTAAGAGTAGGAGACATCATTACCTGTAGAAAAATTTTTAAAAAATCCCCACCCAGGAGCAAAAGGTAAATCACTTTTGTATTCAAAACACATTGCCAGCTAAATTACCACATGCAGTTTGAATGGATCAATGTATCTGTTTCCAGTACTCACTGTCCAGTTCTCCCTCAGCCTAGGCTATGATACAATAGTCTTCCTCATTACGCTTCGAAAGTAAACAGTGCCTGTGTTTATATTTCCTATTTTATGGAAGCCCTTACCTATCTGGATAAGATACGATCCTGCTTTCATCTGAGAGGGTGACTAAACCAGATTCCAATGAAGCTGACACGGTCTTCTTCTGAACTGACCAGCAGAGGGTGTGCTCAGAGTGGTAGGGCACCAATACCTCTCTGAGCAGATTAGCATAGAGCACCCATTACTCTCAGCACTATTTCTTGCAACCCTTAACACTAAATGAACCATTTACACTTAATAGAAAATGGTGACTTCAGCTTGCCGGTGATGTATTGTTTCCTTGTTACTGAAGAATACAGAGAGAATAATTGTTTCTTGAAAGCTTTTTCATACTCCAAGAAGTATTACGTTGGTAACAATGGATTCCTCTTGTCTAAATAGTTTCCCATATCAAGGTAAATTCCATACTCAGCTTCTCTCTAACTTGCTCATTTCACAAAGCTTTAACAGATTGATTCCACCTTGCCAGCCAGTTTTGCCCAATGTAACTTAAATCCATCATCCATCAAGAGGTGTGGGCTTGCATTTATTTATCTGGATCAGGAGTACTATAGATAATGGGTCATTAAAAACTATGCTTTCCAAGCCACAAGATATCATGAGCCTGACTGCCGAAAAATGAGCTTTGAGATAAGAAGGAACTTTTAAGTGGGTCAATTAGGTTGTAATTGGTTTGGATAGTTGCCCTATCATACACCGGTTTTATTAAAACCCTACAGTGGGAGACAATTGCTTATCTTTGCTTCAGCACAATTATTTTAAATTGGGGCTGCACAATTCCAGGATTGCTGACATATGATATGTACTACTGACAAAACCCCAGATTAGCAAACCTCAGAGACTATCAGATTATAAAGCTAAAGGTCACCTCAGAGAAAGGATTGCAGGGACAAAAGCTCTCTTCTTTGCAAAACTAAGCTCAAGCCTCTGCTAAATGTGACTGACTTCTGAAATAGGAGACCGTTCCCCTCAGCAGAGTGAAACAAGCTCTATAACTGAGATGTTCCTCCTGGAATTCAGAGGAGCTTTCCACAGCCTGAAAACGCAGAGTCAGCTCAGAGAGCCATTCTGAAACATACTCATGTATGTGTCAAGGGTTAACGTATGTCAAAGGTTAAAAAAAAATCAACCTAGTTTTTTTCCGATCTTTCTCAGCATTGCCTCTGGACATCTATTTAAGAGCTAGTGGAAGAAAAAATAGGCTCTGTAATGAAGCAGGGGGTTGGACTAGATACCTCCTGAGGTCCCTTCCAACCCTGATATTCTATGATTCTATGAAATAGGCCAGTTAGTAAAAAAGCCCTTTTGTCGCTGATGTTGTATGTTCCCCTTCCCCACCCTGCAGACTCAAATTATATTTCTCTGGGTGGACCTTCAGAACTGGAGTTTCCTGGTCCATTTCCTAGGGATAGTCCTCTAGTTTTTGCAGCTACAGGAAGCTTGATCTGAGCTATCTACTCAAACAAATTGATGACTACAATTACAAATGGACCAAGCAAGAATGATATAAATGTTAAAAATGAATTTCCACCATAGCTATAGATCGCTAATACAGTGCTACCCAATCTGTGTTCAAGAACATTATTTTATACTCTTATTGTGGCATTGCTCATATAGCAAACTCCCTGCATGGCACAACTGGTCTCATTTGGACTTGTGCCCAAATCCACAAAAGGACATAGCTGCCTAACTCCCTTCAGACACATCCTTCTCCTTGGCATCTGCTATTGGCTATCTGAGGGGGCTTCCCGCCTACTATGCTGGCTTTGTGGACCCTGTTCTCCAGGTATGTGGATTCCATTGTGTGGCTCAACCTCTATTCTGCAGAGGGGTCTAGAGAAAGGAGGACAGGATTGGGGGTCAGAGATACTCTTTCATCACAATCCTGTCTATCCTATCTCTGTTACTGCCTTGTTGCATGACCTTGCACAAGTTGCGTCTGCAAACTGTGGCTCATCTTACTTATCTACACACTTCCCAGGAGTATTGTGAGGATAATCAGATCATGGCTGTAAATGGTTTGGAAGTATAAAATCCTATATAATGCCACATGCAGGACAATAGTTCTTTTTATATGGTAAAGCAGCCCCACATGGTGGGCTTCACAACAGTGACAGAGCTTCTAACCAAGCCATCTTATATCCAGAAACAGTGGTGGTTCGAGATAAGATTGAACATCTCACTCTGCTGAGGCTACCTTTCCACGGCACCCCCAAATTGTAAAGCACTCGTAGAGCAGAGTGGATTTGGGGATTCACTTTTTTTAAAAAACATCAATCCAGGCCAGATTTATTCCTGAATTATTCCTAAACCATTTCAAGAATTCTGTCTCAACCACACACTCCTAGTCAATAACCAGCCCCTTGACAAGGATTTCTTCTTTTGCAATTCTTTCTTCTTCAGCTGACAAAGGCATAACTAGACCAAATGACTCAAAGTTAAAGTTAGAAACATTCAACTTGGAAATAAAGGTGTGGCTTTTAACAGTGCGGGACATTGACCATGGGAATGGCTTACCAGGTAAATTTATAACCACTTGGATGCTCTAAATCTGGATGGAGTATTTTTCACTGACACGCAAAGGACTGACCTTAGTCTGTAAGGCACCAGTTCATCAGAATGCTTAAGCATGTGATCAGCTTTATGCATATGAGTGGTCCCATTGACTTTAATTTGATTGCTTTTAAATGCTTTGATGAATCAGGGCCTAAACCTCATGATAACATCCTTCCTCATGCTATTTTAGCACTTGCAGTTCTTACCAGTATCCTAGGCACTTGAACTGCAACATTTTATCGCTTTTCCTTGAGGAGGGACAATTTTTATGATTTTCCCCTTGATTGTAGTCCATAGACAAGATTCACCACTGTCACTGAAATCAATTGAGTTGCCTCCATGTACAACACTGGTTAAGTTAGTCCCTTTGCTGTATTTTTCTCCTAAACATCTTCCATTCCTATCCTTTTTTCTTCTTCTTTTTTTTAATATTACAGATAAAAAATTATTCTATTATTTCTCTTCCTTTTAATGAATCTTGAGATATTTGATCATTTTGATCCACAAAGTGGTACAAGTCAGTTCTTATTTTCTCTCAGCTATTTCATCCATCCCTTACCTGTCATGTATGTGACAACACTCAAAATAATGCAAAATTGGCCATTCTCCATGTTCCATAGGATAGATGCTTATATGCCAAGCATCAGATATGGCCTATAAATCTACACTTAATTTTAAAAAATGCTTTTAATAAGCAATCTGGCCCATTTTCTATATGTTATATAGCCTGCCAACTACACTTTCCCTATATGAGCAATAGGCGTATATTTAAATATAGAAGAACTGCATGAATTTTTTACCCACGTTTGGCCTGAAGAGGATTCACAATTTATTACCTCAGTTTGCTGCCGCTGTGATTGAGTGCTGGAGTAATGGAAGCCTCTGAGCAAGGATCCTGGGAATAAAAAGGGAATTGGCACTTGCAAGGAGCTGAGAATGTCTCACGCTTGTGGCCTCATTTTGACTCATATCAATGCCAAGTGTAAAATAATAGTCTGACTCAGAGCTAAATGTCATCTAGATTTCCCACTGAGTCTATTAATTTTCTTTTTTATTGTGGCAGGAAGTATTAAATACCATACTCTAGAATCCGTTTCAAGCAGGATCCATCTCTCAATTAAACAGCATTCCTTCCCCATTGTTAATACAAACCCTCCACTCTCTTTTTAAACAAATCATATTTTGAATTAAAATGGGCAAGTCACTCTCACTTTAGCCAAACGGCAGATGGCAGAATTTGTCACAAGCCCCCATGTGTCAGAATCAGCCCTTCAGTGAGGGAAGTGGCGAAGTTACAAAGGGATATTTGTACCCATTGGCTTTCTTTTGTCTGATCGCTGCAACCTTTGGAATTCACAGAAGATTCTCATCTTCCAACTGACACCTGACAGAGACGGACCAGATAATTATTTACAGGCTTCTCTGCTTCTGCTGGAGTTTTCGCAAGGGGCTTGTAATGACTCGGGGCTGTGTTTCCTCAAAAAAGCACATCCAGGAACTATCTGAACTACTTCTTCCATCCAGCACCAGGAAGGCGATATTCAACAGCTGTTCCACCGGTCTTATTCCAAAGCCACTTCTGCCAGTGACCAGCAGACTTAAATAACGTCTAAAGCCCTAATCTCGAACACCAGGGCTGGCCTCTGTAATGGAGACTGAGCACATGGTCTTGTACTCCCAGTTTGTCAAACGCAAGGGAACAGCTGGGGATATTCTGGATGGAAATACTTAGCAGGAGCCAATGCCATTCATTGTTTAAAAAGGACAGTGGCAAATGATGGTTTATAGTTTAATTATTTTGCACACTTTGTGGGAATCAGTCACTTGCAAATATTAGAAAAGAATCCCCACTGGGGGGCTTTTATTTTTCTTTTCACTTGGCAAACATGGGGGTGGAGGGGAGGTAAAGTGTATTTGAATGAAGGATGGAATGAAAATGGCTGTTTTGGCTCAAATGCCAAGCAATCTAACATCCTGTCAGTGATGGGACAACATCTTTGGATATGAGCCTTGTCAGTTCACATCAACTTAGGACTAGGAAGATTGGGGCCAATTCTCAACTATGCTAAGGCTTTTTTATGCCATTCTGGCAGCATAAAGAGACGGGGAAAAGGCCCCGGATATCCCTCCCCTACCCTGTGCGATAGAGCTGGCTTCAGGGCCCTACATTGGCCCTATCAACTAGAGCGAGTTGGAAATTTTCTGCTGGAAAGTTCTTCCATCTGAAAATGCCAATTTATGGAAATAGAAATATTCTACAGCACAGTCTCACTTGTCATGAAATTGAATTTAAAAAAATGAAACAAAGCCTTTTGATGAGGTAGAAAAGATTCAGCCTCTTGAAGAGCAGAATCAGCAGTCCGCCCTAAATCAACTGGCATATAAGAAGTAAAAAGTGGACAGTGTACTGTGCTGTTTCTGCATAGGAGGGGGCCAACCCAGCAGAATTTCTCAAAAGAGCAGCCACAAGTAAATTATGTCTTCCTTTGAAATGCACCAAATCAAAGTCATAGTTCTGCAACTGAATAATCCACTCCTGCAGCCTCATACTCGGCAGATTAATGGCTTGATAATAGATGTCCAGAAGAGGCAATGGATCCGCTTTGAAGGTGAAATGTAGTCTCACTCAGTAGAATTTGAAGCATACAATAGCAGAACTCATTGCCAAGAACTCTAGCTCTACCTTGGAATACTTCACTTCCTTCGGGGAGTCCAGGATGCAAATAAAACCAGCCATCTCTCCTGGAGCAAAACTATGCCAGACCCCAATTGCTCACATCAGTCTGAATTGCTACAGGATTCCATGGATCAAAGCAATGGACTGGAGCTGACAAAGGGTTTGACACAAAGTTTCGAAAGCCTGTTTTACTTCTTTAGTCCAGACCAGGGGTCAGCAACCTTTCATTCGTTGTGTGCCTAGTCTTCATTTATTCACTCTAATGTAAGGTTTCATGTGCCAGTAATACATTTAACGTTTTAGAAGTTCTCTTTCTGTAAGTCTAACATATAACTAAACTATTGTTATATGTAAAGTAAATAAGGTTTTTAAAATGTACAAGAATCTTCATTTAAAATTAAATTAAAATGCAGTGCCCCCCCCCAGAACGGTGGCCAGGACCCGGGCAGTGTGAGTGCCACTGAAAATCAGCTCGCGTGCCGCCTTCGGCACCCGTGCCATAGGTTGTCTACCCCTGGTCCTGACCAACTGTCTTTTCCCCAGAGTTACATCCCACAATGGCTTGGCAAGGGTACTAAAATAGGCATGGCACAGTCACCTATATATTGAACAAGGCCAAGGAACGAAAAAAAGCACTACAATTTGTGGGTAACCTTGCAAAGCAACACCTTGTAGCCATTCAAGTGTCAATTTCACCTCATCGGCCGACAGAGAATGCCCTGAAAACCCTGCAACATCTTTTTTGCAAAACTGCACTTGGCTGCGTTCAGCTGTATACCAGCCTGTTGCAGTCAGGTTAGCAACTGGTCCAGAATAGCATGATGCTTAGGAAAGGTCTTAGCAAAGACCAGAATGCCATCCAAACAGCAACACGCACCCTGGTTATTATCCAAGAGTTATGAGATCACTTTCTGAAATATCTTAGGAGCAGAGACTACCCCAAACGGGAGTCATTGATACAACACCTACCAAACGGTGTGCTGCAAACTTTCAACCCCACATATCTGTCAAGAAACAGATCGATAATCCATCAAAGAGAAAACCCGGGATCCACTTACATGGAAAATCACTTCCTCAAAGGTTGGCAATTGAAACTGCTCATGTTTTACGTACTTATTAAGAGTCATAAAATCTGTGCTTAACCCCCTTTTCTTTTCTTTTGTGTTTGGGGCAAGGGGGAACAACAACAAACCTTATTGCTATAATTACAGCTGCTGTTTCTACTTGCTCTGAGTTGATGTGGAAATATTTCCATACAAGGTGGCAGTAGAGGGTCTTGAGCGACTGCAAACAAACAGTTGCTATTTCAACACACTAGAGACAGGGAAACACTATGAACCTTGCTCAGTAAAGGTTTTGAAGCTGGTGTGGAAGGCTTCATTAGCAGCAACCATTCCTGCCGGAACACACATATCCCCTTCATTAGAAGCTGGAAGCTCCTGGCCAATCATAGCAAGTTCTCACAAAAGGTACAAAACTGATAACTATTTTGAGCATCCGTCAGATCCAACCCAGCCCTGCCAGAAAAGGTACCGTGGCCAAACTGAATCTGTGGGTTGGATCTCAATACAGTTTCCTGTAGTTTTACAGAAGTCAATGGGATTGAGATAGGGAAAACACCATAAAGGAGGAATTGCAGACTGGCAGTCAAATGGCTTTGTGAGCTGTACTACAGCACTGAACCAAAGACAGCGTGTGAGCCTAACACCTACAATAATTGTCAGGTTTTTTCCTTATTTGAAGTTGTGGAGATGCTCAGTATTGCGGCTGCTGAAACAACTGGTTATTTGGTACAGCCAAATGTTTTGTCTGTTTATCAATATAATACTCAGGATAAGTCTACATGAAAGCAGAAGATCTCTAATTGTCAGAATTCCCAATTCCTGTATTCTGAGCCAACGGCCACAAAGCACATGCAAACTCACACATGCTTTCGTTGGGCTGCTGGCAAGCTTCCAAAAAATGCTTTAACAGAACAGATTCTCCAGTGCTGAAATACTCATTTAGGTGTTGCACAGCCACATCAGAGGAGGATTTGAGCTGCGGGAGTCCATCATAAATAGCAATGCCATGACAGCCTAAGCAATGCTGCAGCGAGGGTATCCTAGCAGTACCGGAGAGTTGCATGATCTGCACATAGTTCCAAAACTTCTGACTAAAGTACCACCAGACAACAGCCAAATGGAGTCCAAGCAGCATGGGTTATGGGATAGGAGCACTCTTCGCAAGAATGTTATACTCGGATGCACTACAAAATAGCAATCCAAAACCACCACCACAACAAAAAACAAAGCCAAAGCAAGACACGCAGGTCGGGAGCCAATCAAACCATGTAATACCCATGAACCCGTTAGGTCAGCAACAGTTGGAACAGAACATAGCCATCCAAACAGCAGACCTGTAGCCATGGGCCCTGAGTAGCTGCACACACCCAATGCTATGCACACACACACAGAGAGCTTTAAACAGCAATGCAAACACTGAGTTCTGAGAGCAGGAACCAGGAAAAGAAAACACAAATGGGGAGTATACACACCCTAGTCCCCAGACTGCACATGCTCTCCCATAAAAAGGGTTTGGTCATTCCTAAGTCAAAGAGATGATGTAAACCTTAACAACTATTTGTAAAGTGCTTTCATCACCGCAAATGAAAGGCACTAACATAGGATATCAAGTGATATTTGATCACATTTTGAGTCTAAACTCTTTAGCCATGTCCCTTTACTGAAGAAAAGTAGCAAGGAATACAGCCTTTATGAGGCAAAACCCTCCTTAGCTTCTTAGGCATTGCCCGACTCGATCAGGCATGGTTCATCTAGCCCAGTATCCTGTCATCAATGGGAGTTTGGATTCAGATTGAAATCCTCACTGTTTACATGGCACCTGAGCACATCACAACCATTATAGAACCTGTTTTCACCACACCCCTGTGAGTCAGACAAGTAGCATCACTCCCATTTTACAGATGGGGCACAGCAAGATTAACTGATTTGGCCAAGGTCACCCAAGAAGGCTGTAGCAGAGACAGGAACTGAACCTAGGTTATGTGAGGCATTGGCTAGTAACGATCACAAGATCTTCCTTCCTGCCAGAATTAGCTCCTGCTGGCCTGTGTGTGCAGACTAATATAAACCCCATCAAAAGTTTATGCTTTAGGACAGATTTTTCCCTAACTTACTCCTATGACCTGTCACTTTGGGAAAAAATCAAAACTTAAAAAAAAGATTTGCAGGGGGACATAGCCATAAACAAATCTCAGATGTCAAATTAGAGAGCTGGGTGTGGAAGAGAACAAGGGAAAGGTACATGCCTCTGAACGCTCATTGATAGAGAGGCAATCTAAAATGTTATTGTAACCATTTAGCTGCCAGGCTTCTATCTTCAGGCATTAAGGCATTGATTTAAAAATATAGGGCAGGGGGAGGAGGGATATTAACTGCTTACCTCACACAGGACAAAGTCAAATAATGATTAAGCCTCTCTCAGTTGGCTCTTTTCTGGTGATGCTCTTTGGAATTGCTGGTGATAGGATTCCATTTTTGTTCTGTTCTGTTTTGTTCTGTTCTGATGGTGCACCCCATAAGACTTTATGGGGATACGCTTATGAATGTATATGTGATATAACTGGAATATATTTTATGCTATATATGGCATGTAGCATATCTCTGTAAAGATTATGATCTACTGAATCTATTCCTCCTATTTGTATGCATGTATCAATTTTGTACTCAAAGTTATGAATATTGGCTATGTACTTGGTTAATTTAAAGTACCCTCAGTGAAGCAGTTGGTCTGCTGCCTGAGAAAAGACTATTCTCAGTGAGTGCCCAGTCAAGAACCACTTAAGCCAGCAATGAGCATGGAGACACCAGTCCACACCTGAGCTTTCCCAGGAATGTGGCCTGGCTGGTAAGGGACTCAGTCATGCATGGACACATGATTTGCCCATGTGACTCCAAAACTCCATCTTGGAGCTGGATTCTACACATGGGGGGATGGAGGAGAAAGTCTATTTAAACCCCTGGGATATCCCTCCCTTTTGCCTTCAGCTGGTTGAAGAGATAGCCTCTCCACCCCCAAGAATACCTGAAAGAAACTGGAACAAAGGACAGTAACCATGGGGGTGTGAGTGATCGCTGGATCCAGACTAGAAGGAGACTAGTCTGTAAAAGCAAGCTTACCAGTATATCACTGAGGGTGAGGTTTTACCTGTATTCAGTTTTATTACTGTATTAGAGGTAGATTTGCGTGTTTTATTTTATTTTACTTGGTAATTCACTTTGTTCTGTCTGTTACTACTTGGAACCACTTAAATCCTGCTTTCTGTACTTAATAAAATCACTTTTTCCTTTTTAACTAACCTGGAGTATGTATTAGTACTGGGGCGGGGAGTGGGAAACAGCTGTGCATCTCTCTCTATCAGTGTTATAGAGGGCAAACAATCTATGAGTTTGCCCTGTATAAGTTTTATACCAGGTAAAACAGATTTATTGGGGGTTTGGACACCATTGGGAGTTGAGCACCTGAGTGTTAAAGACAGGAACACTACCTAACCTGTTTTCAGTTGAGCCTACAGCTGGTAAGGAATGTCGTTCAGACTTGGATCTGGGTCTGTAGCAGGCTTGCGAGTCTGACTCGAATCAGGCAGGGGTCTGGAGTCCCAAGCTGGCAGGGCAAGGACACAGGGGAAGAAGTAATATAGGCACATCATTTGGCAGCACCAAGGGGGTTTCTGTGATCCATAGAGCGGGGGAGGAGGGATATTTACTGCTTACCTCACATAGGATAAAGTCAAGTAATGATTAAGCCAAGGCTTAATCATTGGCTATTGGCTCTTTTCTGGTGATGCTCTTTGGAATCTCTGGTGACAGGATTCCATTTTTTGTTCTGTTCTGACATTCCCTGGACATCCATGTGACAGGTCTTGGTGGACATGGTATGGTGGGCAGCACTGAAGAACCTGGCAGAAGGACATAGGAGGGACACCAGGACACATAAAAAAGGAGTTCTTCGCAAAGAGAGAAGGGGCTCCCTGGGTTCCTGCTTTGTCCAAGGGAAGTGAGGACAGGATGTGGTCATGGTGAGAGCTCTGTATGTACGGGGACCCTCCATGTGTGTGATGTGGGCCTTATTTAGGCACCTAAATAAGTGGCCTGATTTCTGAGAGGTTGAGCACCCAACTACTCCGTTTGATGTCAGCTGCTTTGAGTAAAATTAGATAAGTATTTGGATTCAGGGCCAAGATTTTAAAAGCTAGGATGATAGAGCTGGCTCATGAATCCATATATGGACACCTAAACATACAGGTTTATTTTCAAAAGTGCTGAGCACTGTGTGTAAACAAAGATTTTGGCTATATATATATACACGAGTGAGTGTGTGTGTGTGTGTGTATTTACAAGGAGGAAAGACACAAGCATTACCAACTATTTAAAAAGCTCCTATTAATGATTTAATTATATGCTGTGGCTTACAGATTATATATGTTATGTGTAGTATATACCACACTAATAGGTATCATGCACACAATATACATTCTATATAAAGTATGGGAAGTTATGTTAACTGAATGTATTATGTTCTTCCCACAATTCTGTTCAACCATGTTAAGAATCCCACAACACTTTGCAAAACTGTCCCAGTTTCGTCTAGCCCCAGTTTTGAGTAATCAGTCTTATGGACACCCAGAGCATGGTGTTGGATTCCTGACCAGCTTGGCAAATGGGGCAAGTGGGAAGCTCCCTTATAACTTTTACCCCAGAAGTCAGGGTACTTGTCTGGGATGTGGGAGACACCTCGTTCCCTCTACTACCTCAGAGAGAGAAGGGATTTGAACTTTCAGGCGAGTGCTCAGCTACTGGCTATTCCGAGGCTCCCTCATCTCTCCTACTGAAACTTTCCACTGTGGACAAATAATTAAAAAGAGTCATTGGAGCAGGGATATCCTGGGTTTCCTACCATGGGAACCTCCAGGCTTCAGAGTCACATGCCTGGACACTCTCTCTCTCTCCGAGCTCATGATTCTGGGATTTAGGTGCCTGGAGTGGCAGTTAGGTACTGAAAGCCTGTTGTGAATACAGTTCATGGTTTTGAAATCCTTGACCATCATTTTTAGGTAATTCACAGCGAACAGAAGGGGGAAAACTAATTATTTTATAACATACCAATCATTAAACTGTCCTAAGTAATCTGGCTACAATTCTCAGTAATCACTCATAAACCAGGAGTAATTATTTTCCTTGTCGTTAGAAATTACTTAGCAATTTTAAATTTTGAACAACAATTCTAAATAAGCCAGGTCCTAAATGAGCCAGGTCTAAATTGGGCCAGGTCCTCATGCTGTTGTAAATTGGTTTAACTCTTTTGTCTTCAACAAAGCAACACCAGGTTCCAACATCGGAGGTTCTGACCTTCTAAGTTATCACTAGTAATTAAGACGGAATTACTATTATACTTGTTTTCAGTAAGCTGAAATTACTAATTATGTTGAGGACTTTTTGTTTCTGAGTTCATGAATGGACTGGTGCAGATATGTGCTCTGTGAATTTCTGGGTGTCACTTTCTAAAAAATCAAGTTCCAGTTCATATACAAATCTCTGAACAACTGCTAGGCAAATAATGGATTTTTCAGCTCATTGGCAATTTTTAAAAGTTAAAAATTGTTTTCGGTCTGACCAACACAAACATTTACAAAATTTTCAATTACTTGAAAAATTGGAAAAAAATATGAGTCAAATCAAAACACTTAAGATTTTGACCCTTTTAAAATATTTGAAAATATTTCCTTTAATTTTATTTTCTTTATTCAAATTGAAAACCATTTTAAGCTAAAAAAAATGAAAACAATTCGTTTAAAAACGTCAAAACAAAACTTTGGAGGATTTGGAATTTTTTTCAATTAACAATTCGGTACAACTGTAATGAATTCACAAAACAGCATGTATTTGCAAAATATGTTGAGGTTGCCTAATCTGCATTTTTCTGTGGAAAAAAAAATGGTGCAAAAATTTCACCCAGATCTACTCTGAACCTTTTCTTCAGCTGAAATAACAAATTCAGCAAATCAGTTCACCAGTAGGTGACACTCCTGGGATTGAGACTTGAAAGAAAAAAATTATTATGCACATTTCACTGTTTGAAAGGAATGTCGGGATGATCATAGATGTAGACATAGGTGTAGTCTAGTGTAATACTCTTGTATTGAGTAAAAACAGCTATGGCAGCATTTTATAAAGTGCTGGGCTTTTAAAAAGGCTTTGAACATTTGGTACAATAAAATAAAAGTTCTTTAGCGACCACACATGTAATGAGACAGGCAGCTTATGGGGGAAATTCTGCTATTAATTGTCTGAGCTTTCTTTTGTATATCATTTGGCAACATGTACATCTTTTAGTTTAGCTTTCATAGAGTGTGACTGATTATTTGTCTGATTCATTGTTTACTTAGTGATGTGTAACAACATAAGGTAACATATTCAAGGGGCTTGTGTTGTCTGAAATACCCTATTTCCATACTGTAAAAATAGCATTTTATTTATAGATGAATATGAATTCTTTTCTAGGCCTAATCTTTATAAGATATCACTAGACAATGCTATTATAAAAGGAATGAGAAAATTTAATACTGATATGGATGGATTGAAGCTGTTAATTACATGTACAGTATTTCTTTGACAGCAGCAGTAGAAAACCAAAGTATTGCTGGATTTTAGGCCAAGAGTTTCAAAAATGACTAGGTATTTTGGGGCCTGTGAGATAATGTATAAACCCACATGGACCAGCAGAGGGTTAACAGGAGCGTAAGAGTCCAGTTATCCCACCTAGTTGCACCTACAATTCAGTATCAGGCCGAGTTGGGGAGAAGGTGGGTGGTTGCCATAAATAAAGGGGTTCTGAGATGAGAGCCAGCAGAGAGAAAACCCTTGGTGGAGAGGCTAGCGAAGGACCCAGACCTAAAGGGGAAGAGAGGCGCAAAGCTGAGAATCTAGAATTAGCTTCTGAGGTCAGCGGATAGGGAGGGACAGGACTGAGGGAAACAGCCCCACAGATCAGTGTTCTGATGATAGGACAGATGACACAGGGGAGTCAGGAGACTGAAATCCCAAAGTCGTTGGCTGTTTTGTTTGACATCACTCTGAAGGGACAGGAGGTGAAGGAAGACCCCAGATCAGACAGAAGATACTTTGGTTTGCTACCAAAGGACACTCTTTAGGATGTTAAGAACATTGAGGACATGAAAGGGACAAGATTGCAGAGGGATCTGGTTGGGGGCAATGACTTCACTGCATGAGACTGACACCACCACAGGAGGGCATTCCAGGGTATCACACGATGGCAACAATACACGGTGTTGCGTTACTATGCTCCCCTGGAAACACCTTCCCGTTGACTTTGGGATTTCGGGGCTCCCGCTGCTAACATCTTTCAGGAGGCTTGGTCACTCTCATAGAAGGTTTAAATTATGGGGCTCAAAGGCTGGAATTAGCCTGGTCTTCAGTGGGGAGACTGGAGTAACAGTGATCTGGCCTGCTGTGTTCTGAACCAATGTTTGCTTTTCTCACACTGGTGGCTTCTTACTTCAGTTCAGAGAGTTGCAACAATCAAGCCTGGCTGCAATGAATGCCTAGCATGGCTAAGTCAGAATCCTACAGGGGAACATCTCTCTGCCAGGCATAAATGGTCAAGGATGTTTAATGTGGTCTGGCTACAGCCTTTGGTGCCGAACGATTGAAAGAGAACAGGTCTTGAATGGCGTTACTGATTCAGTGGATTAGTGGTATGTGCATTTTATTCTCTCTATGCACACATGGCTGGTACTGACTTTAATAGAAGTTACAAGCACTTTGGTGGAGGCAACAGCCCTTGAGGGTCAGCTTTCAAGGTGTGCACACATAAGCTAACCTTGTTTCTGCTGCTCCCCCCCATGATAGGAGTTGCTGTAGCCTCTTTTTACAGAAGCTTGGATCCTCAGGGCCAGCTGTAGCAGCTAGAGCTTTTTAGCTGTGGAAGTGCCCGGTCCAATCCCCTGGGTGTCAGTGAAAAGAGCGGCCAACACAAGTGTCTGAGAGTGTGTGTCCACATGGTCTGTAGTCCCCAAAGAGCAAATCTGGATTCAAATATACATGTGGTTATGCATGCCTCAGAAACCAATGACCCCAGTTCAGGAAAGCATTTGCACATGTGGTTAACTTGAAATATGTGCTTAAGCGCCATTGGTTTCAATGGGACACGCTTAAACGCAGTCCTGAATCAGGGCCACTATTTGCATATACGCAAATCAAGCACATGCAGAAGCATGCATGCACTTTGAAAAATCTGGATCAAAAAGCAGAGGAAAGTGAGATGATAGATTTTGGCCCCCGTGTCTAAAATGTACCTACTCTCCTGTAGTATCACTCCTTAAAATAAATGCCAAGACGTGTTACCGTCTGTGCTAAACAACAATGTTATTGGGAGAGAGCAAAACAGATTAGAAAGATGTTAAAATAGTCTCACATGTAAACACATTTGTGCAGAACAATTTTTTCCCATATGTGACATTTCCCGTGTTCACAGCTGCAAAACATAATGTGAGAGTAGAAAGAACTATTTAGTGCAAAGTTTTCAGAGCTAAAATATGCCCATGAAACACGCATGAAGAGTGCAAACAAGCCATGAAGCTCACAAAACATGCAGTAAGGACCATGTTCATATTCAGTATTTAAAAAACAAAGATATCAGTTCTGCCCAAGATATACACATCTAGATCCTAGTCACTTGTACACATGTTCCATTGACATATTTGTGGCCATCACTGGACTCAGCAGATCATCAGTGCCTATGGTCCAGATTCAGATACCCTTACTCAATTTGAGTAGCACCTTGTTCCATCAGAAGGCCCATTAAACTCTGTGGGGCTGTTCCCAGAGGTAGTGGTTATTTAGTGTAAGGGCATCAGAAAGGTGTGTCTATAATTTCTTGCAAAGAATTCTGTGATCTCCTGCATTCAGGCACAATGCATTCAATTATTATTAATGTGGCTATTAATTTAGGACCAACATTGTTCAGCTTTTTTAAGGCATCAAATGTCACCCAGAGCACAACAAATGCACACTGACAGCTCTTGTCGCCCTGCTACCGATGTGATAAGAGACATGATAGTGTTACCTTCAAGAATAACTTACCATTTCCTCCTCAATCTTTTCATCTCTCTTCTCTTTGTTTTGGTTAAAGAAGCAATATAAAACTTGGGGTTGGGGAGACAACACATTTTATGACTTGGTTAAGGAATAGAAAACTGCTTTGGGAAAAATATATCTTACCACTCTTATTTGTATTCAGTAATTGGTTTTACTTTCTACATACATATATACAGTACCTGAATAATTTCCCCTTTATTTAGCGTAGGGTTTTTATTTTAAAATAATCATTATCTAGGCATTTCATTTTAAGCCGAGATCATGCAGGAACTATAAAAGATGAGGGGGCTTCTTTCCCTGTGATCTTAAAACAAAAATAAAATGTTCTGCACTTGAGTTTTATTTTATGTGAAATGCAAACAAAAATAAACCGGATATTTACTTAAGGAAGCAAAGGAACAGGGGATTAGAGGAAGTCAAGAAGCATGGAAAGTTTTGCTTTTAAAAAGCAAAACAATGGTTTTTTTCTTTTTATAAAGATATCAGTGTGTTCCATTCACCTCGGTCAATCTACCAGCGCTCCTTCCAATTCTCTTCTGACTGTCCTATAATTTCACAGTGGTGACGGAGGTGAAGGGAGCGTCACTAAATGTCATTTATTTTGTTCCGAGGGAATAAACTCAAATAAGTTTGGGAGGAATGTTTGGAGCTTGTGTGTGTGGAGATTGAATTGCTTTTTCTCTACAATCTTGCAGACCAAAAATAAATTCAGATTCTGTTTGGCTCATGCTCTGTTTTGTGGAGGAGACAAGAGATCTGCTTTTCTCTCTGAGCTCCAAAGGGCAAGATTCTCACACGCGGGCGCCTCTCTTATCCAAAGCCCAGTGAAGTTAATAGGATCTTTCCATTGATTTTAATGGGCTGTGGACCAGATCCATAAGTAAGTGGCCTCATTGTCAATGACGCTGAGCAACCAGCATCTCCCACTGCATCCAGACACTCAACGCTTTGAAACTATGGTCACATATGTAAGTGCCTAAATAGGAGCTTAGGGATTGAATTTATGCTCCTGCTTTTCAAAATGTTGGATGCAGTTTTAAGTTCAGCAGCATTTTAAGTCCAAAATGGTCGTTTCCATGGTGCCTTGGTCAGGATAAACAGCCATTGGGCTGGATTCTCCTCACACCGGTTTTACACTGGGATAACCGCATTGACTTGTGTGGAGCTGTTCCTCTTTATCCTAGTGTAAGTGTGTACCCATAAACATAGGATTCCTCCCTGTCACATCATGCCTACACAGTGCTGCCATGGGAGGCAGGAGGGAAATGTTAAGTACATGGGGAAACAAAAGTTACAACCACCAGTTTTTAATTCGATAGTAGGGTTTTGTAACACCCATCTTCACTTTCCCCCTCTGCTGTCGAGCTTGTATATCCTTGTAGCAAAACAAAGACTCACACTGCCTCGGCACCTCCTGCTGGTTGTCTTGGGAATTACCCCTTTCCCGCCTTCAGAGCGCCCTCTGCTGGAGGTTGTCTCACCTGCCTCAGACCCCTGTGTTCTTTCTGGAACCCGGTGCCCTTTTTCTCGGGTTCTGCCCCAGTAGTACCTCCACTCTCTCTGGGTCTCCTCCTCCCAAGGTACCCCTAACCCTCTAAACCCATCTTGCCTCAGTGGCTACTGCCAATCATCATCTAGCCCCTGCTCACTGCGGCAGACTGCAGTCTGTAATGGCCACTCATCATTAGTAAGGGGGTAGGACCAGCTGCCTCTACGTATTCCTGGACTGTACCTCTGTAGCCCCAGTACCTTTCCTGGCCTTTGACAACGCCTGCAGCCTGGGTGTTTTACCAGGCTGGAGCTCCCCAGCTCCTCTTGCCTTTCCCCAGCCCTGCTCTGTTCCCTCTACTCTGAGCTCCTAGGCAGCCAGGTCCTTCTCCCTCCAAAGCTGGAGAGAGACTAACTCTGGCTCACAGCCCTTTTATAGGGCCAGTTTTCCCCTAATTGGGCATCGCCCCAGCTGTGGCTGCTTCCCCAATCAACCTTTTCTTAGCCACTGCCCTCTCCAGAGTTGCTTTTAACCCCTGTTGTACAGTCTTTATTCACACAGTACGGCTGAGCCGCTCCGCTCCTCTCCAGCACTGATTGCAGTGGAAGGTTCGCAGTGAAGAATTTATCCTTAAGAAAATAACTGGATCCCATTCTCTCACCTTAGTGTTCTGTTCCCCAAAGTCATCTCAGCCAGAGATTACACATAGCAGCATCTGGGCTGCTCAAAAAAGAAGTTACCTACAGCTTGCCGTGTGGCCAATCTCTGTCTCTTCAGAATGACAATACTGACTGATGCTATGCTTGCTCCGCTTCCTTCTTCTGTTGTGTTTCTCCAGTTGCACTTCATCTCGGGAACTTTGGAAAACAAAGCCACAAAGCATTCCCCAGCATGGTGGATGACGAGACCATAATCGCCCCATCATAGAGTATCAGGGTTGGAAGGGACCTCAGGAGGTCATGTAGTCCAACCCCCTGCTAAAAGCAGGACCAACACCAACTAAATCATCCAGTGGAACTGAGCTGGTACAGGGTAAGCACTGAAATTCCCTCTGTAAAAGCTTGCAGCCTCCGTGACTGCTGCATACACTCTTCCCATGTTCTTAGAAAGTGAAGAAAGGTCTCAGAGGCCCATCCCCTCCTCAAACTCAGTCAGTGACTCAAGGATGCAACATTGACCTCAGTGCTGGGAAAGGATCTGAGCAGGCCAGCAGGACAATATACCCACAATGCTCTGTACTTGGATACACCTGCTAGTGATAGCAGCTCTGTGAGTGTTATCTGAATGAAAAAAAATAAAGAAGGGCCAAGACAAATGAAAATGATCTAATTCCTCCAAGTAATCATATGCTAATCAGCCATTCATTATGCTAAACATGCCTCTTCCATGCTGTTTTCAATAAAAAGATGAAATGAATAAGTTCATGGTGACAGAGCGGGAGGACTGGAGTGGCACGCGAATGTGGGTATCTTCAGGGCTGTGAGGCTGGTCCTTTGCAGGGAATAGTTCAGCTGGAGATTTCAGGAGAAAATGGCAAATAGTATTGGACTTTATGGCCTCCCTGCCACTGGGAGGCATTGACTTGAACCAAGCAAGGCCAGGCCAGCCTTGACAGATCCCTGAGTGACATCTCAGTGATATTCTCACCAGGCTCACCTAGACCCAGATCTGCAAAGGTATTTAAGCTCCAAATGTCCCTGGATCCGGGCCCTAGAGCCTGCTCACTTCCATTTCTAGAGGAGCCAGTGGCACTGGCTGGCATTTAATAAGGTGCTTGAAAAAGGAACCAGTCACAATTACTTAAGCCAGTGATGGGAACTTTGGATCACTTTGGAGCGTGGTGTTCAGCCAGAGTCTCAGGGCTTCACAGATGCACAAAGTGGGTTGGGTATAAGGACTCACACCCCAAGGGCACCATCTGGCTGCAGAGCCACTTTGAAGAGGACCCTCCAGGCAGACCATGTGCTCCCTACATGCTCTCCATCTCCTTGAGCTGAGGAGGAGGGGAATGAGACAATCTGTAGCTCTGAAGAGTATTTTGGCCTCACTCCTTCCACCAGTCCAGCTGTGCCCTGCCATGCGGGAAGTCCCTGTAGAGAAAAGACTCTGAGTCCTCTCTTATATGCTCACAAACCCATGCTGAATTACAGTTTAGGACTATGACCAAGAGCTGGTCCATCTCGCAGATGGAGAGAGCTCGAGTCTTATCTCAGCCCAGTTCCACACCAATAGAACTCCACTGCCTTCACCCAGAAATGGAGGCACCCAAAACTAGAGGTCACTCTCAGAAATGTGGACCTTAATTTCAATGAGCTCCAATTTCCTCATTTGCCACACAGGAACAACCACGACCTACCTCACAGCAGTAAAGTAATTCATGTTGGTGAAGTGGCGAGAGAGAAGGTTACCTTGGAAGAAGGTTACGCTTAACTGTTTTATAATTTTTTTCATACCTAGGCCTTTATGAGTATGATTATTTCTACTATATTAGCACCTAGGCGCCCTGGTCGAGGCTCATGACTCCATCGTGCTAGGTGGAGTACAAACTCTCCGTAACAGCCAGCTCTCCTCCTACAGTTTCCTCCACAAAATGCTACTAAACAGAAAAACTGAACGTTTTCTATGAACACAGATTCTTTTAACAACATTTCCATTTAACTGCGAAGCCACTTTCTGTTGGAAATATATTTGGATGGAAAATCCTCCAGGAGCTCCATCGAGTCGCATCTCCATGTGCATTTGTTGTGTAGCTGAGAGCTGCGTTCTTGCACAGAATGGTTTGCACAGCGTTCCAAACGATATCTAACCTGGTTTCCTGAATCCTCTCTCTCATGGATACCAAAATAAATCTGATCTAAAAAATACAAAATTTAGATTCTCTGTTTTGTTTTGAATATTCTTCTCCCATTTATGTCTTAAGGGCCAGATAATAAGAGCTGTACAGTTATATTTAAATTTATAATAAAATTAAAACCTGTTTGGCCCTCCCTGAGTACACTCATATTGAAATTTGACAGTAGGAATCCATTATTCCAATTCCATTTTATCTGAACCTGGTGCATTTTCTGGCACAGTGGATCACTCAAGTACTCACCCAATTATCCAGACCTCTTTTTACCCAAACAATTCCAGAAAAGGGGGCCCTGCTTGAAAAGTACAGACATTAGAAAAGTATGCTTCTTTAAAAGATGGCCACCGTGGTTTTGCTACTGTACCAAATGTTGACCAGGGTGTTTTCCCCGGCTGTGAAGTAATAGTTCGTTCATTGAGACTGGAGTGGAGCTACAGTAACTAGGTTTTCTTGGCCTTCAAGGAGCATCTACCATATCAAACCATCCAGCGCCCCACTCCCAAGGAGAGGGCCCTTGGAACAAGGGTGCAGAGCAAGGGTAACAATATAACATTTCCAAGCATAAGGCTTGGTGGTGGCCGCAGGCGACCAAGTTAGGGGACAGGAAGCCTGGGGTCATGACACTCCTTTAGGGCAGCTTCCTAGTGGTTTTTGAATGGCTGCCACATGCAGCCCAATGCCGCCAGAGCCAAGGCCAAGGTGCTGGCCCAATGAGATGCAGACCAGAAGGATTTTGCCCACCTTGGAGGATTAACTCAGTTCAGTTTCCCTGGCTGTGGAGCCTTTCCAAAAGCCTTGTCCCCATTCTGCCTGCCCCAACAAACAGTCCCACGGGGCAATCACCCCCTCCCCCAACAACTCCAGGCACTGCTACCCACCCACCCCATACAGACACCAACTTTCCCAAATCCACCACTGCCAGCTTTTGTGGAGGTCCGTGCCCTATCTCCAGCACTGCTTGGGCTAGGGAGTTGTTGACTGTAAGCTGGTTTGTGTATGCAAATTTATAAATATGCAAATTATCCCATTAAGCAATTTTCATACATGATCCACAAAAGTTGGCTGCTGTGTTTAAGCCTGCGAGTGCTCCTGGTGAAAGCAAAGGGACTATTCACAGGGCTTAGAGTTAAGCCAACACTTACGTGGGTTGCTGGATCTGGTCCAGGGAGCACGGAGAGGACCTCCTCTTGCTTGCAGTAGATACAATCATCTCACTCCCTTAACATCCCTGAAGGCCACATGCTCAGTTAAATCACATAGCATGGGTGGGACTTTCAGAAACATACATTCATGCTGAAGTCAGAGGGAATTTGACCCTTAATGACAGTGGGGAAAAGAGGCCACTCAAAATCTCTCTCCATACCACTAGGCACCAAGTTCAGGGGAAAATCCTGTTTGTCTTATTGGCACACATGGTCCCACTGATTTCAAAGGGACTAGTCAACCCTTGAGTAAGAAGAACAGGGAGTTGGCCCTGCGTGCCTATGAAGAATTCATATAACCTTTAAAGCCAAGCAACAGGACTAAGATGAATTGCAAAATGGCCAGCCCTGCTTCATTTGCTCCTATTGTACCCTACTTCCCTTTCCCAACTCCCATGGCATTCAGACAGAACGGGAGCAAAACTCTACCTTCCTGGCTCTCATGTGTCAGTCACATAGCTGCAAGTTCTCATGGCCGCTGCCCAATCCATCTAATGATCCTGGCACCCAGCCTCCTCTTAGCTTCAGAGGCCTCTTTTGTCAGTTGTCAGCTAATTACGCCTAGCAGGCCCATTACCATCGTGCACAGACAACAAGGCCTAGAACACAATTGTAGATTTTATTTAAAAAAGGCAACAGATGCTGTCTGCCTTTTGTCTTTATGGTTTACTCGGGGGGACCCCCACACAGCAGCATCTGCAAGCTTCCAAGCAGAAGGACTGTGTGAATTGTTTCCTAGACTCAATTTGGATTCATCTCCCAAATTTTACGTGTTTCTTTTGGTACAACGGAGCATGGTAGGCTTGGATTTTCCTCGCACACCACTCGTCTTGTGTTTCAGAATATGCTGGGAGTCTGAATGCTTAGCAAGGCTTTGGCATAGAAGTGACGCACCTTTAAGTGGTCAAGAAGAATGATGCTATGGAATAGCTTGACGGATCTGTACCCATCAGGGAATGAGGCATCTAAATGGGTGTACTTGTACCTCTAAAATCAGGGGCTAGTTTGAAACGTAGCGGAAAAATTAGGGTTTTAATATCTGAAAAAGATAGTGGGGTTTTTTTGAAAAGGGGAAAGAGAGTGCAAAATCCATTGCAGTACCATGATGCATGATCTGTTGTCTGGATCATTTTCATGGCAGTCTATCTCCACTAATGGTAAATTATTATCCATTAGTGTTCAACAAGAGTAAATAATCAACAGAAGACAAAAAAAAATTACATCTGATGGCACAGCTTAGCTATTACACAAACGAGCTATAATTTACCTGGCAACCAAGGAATTTAAAAGCGGCACCATGGAGATTTTCCCACTAGCTTAGTTCTGCAGTAAACCAAGACTCAGAGGGTACAATCTACGAGTGAAAAAGTCACTTGGTTTTCAGGTATAGCCAGCCAGTCCTGAACTGAATCTAGTATCGTGCACATAGATGAGTAACCAAGTGGCTATAGTCTTGACTTTTCTTAAAAAAACACAAACAAACAAACAAACAAACAAAAACACACCCCCACAAGAAGTCACTCACTCATGTGTCTTGCTCTGTAGTCCACGGGGCCAGGTAGGTTTTAGCAGCATTTTCTCAGACGGTTGAAGACATATACATTATCCACACACCCTGCCCCTTTTAAGTTTGTTAACGGAAGGGTAAGTCTAAGTTAGTTTCAATGAGCTCTATGCTGGGCCACCAGATGTAATTTATTTGGTGCAATTCTTTTCCAGTCTTCCAGCGGGGCTCCCCAGGAAGTTTCCTGGGAAGATCCATGGCATCCGTAGCAAAGGATCTATGGCTCGTATAATAATGGCATGCATTGCAGGTAAGATTTAACGAGTGTTTTTTTCTTACAATAAAATGTAAGAGTAACTCATTCTGGTTACACAGCATTTCAGCCTCCGACCTGGGTTTCTGCGCTCTCCCAACCTGAGTATTCCAGTCGTCCCACCAGCCTTGTCGCCATTCCTAATGGCGTGCAGTTACCACGGTGTACATCTGCTATTGTGTCACTCTATTACAACACTCCAGCAGCTGGACCCAGAGGGCTACTCCTGTGACTCGTAACAGAATCCATGCTGTGACTTTCCAAAGCGTTCAGCAGTGGTCTCAGTCTGCTCCCACTGCAGTCCCAGGACAACATCTAGTGCCTTCAATGGGAGCTGAGGCAGGGCAACGCAGAGGGCTTTTGAAAATCCCACCCACCACAGAGTGAAACTCGAAGGAGGTGGCTCCAGGCAGAACTCAGAGAAGCTGCTGGAACGCTCTGATACCTCAATGTGATGGGGTGGCAGTTTCTCACGTCATTGACTTCAGCAGGGCTGCAGCTGTGAGGAGCCACTTACCAGTGTGACCATGTCCATGATGGACCATGTAGAACTAAAGGTACTTTAACCCTGACTCCAATGAAACACCTCCCTCTGCAATTAGTCCCATTGAAAGGAGTGGGAGGAAATGCATAGTAAGTTATTAACTTAAAATGAATACGGGCTGGCAGAATCTTTACTCTAGATTAAACACAGTAGGTTAATTTCCCCCTCCTTATGGTAATACCAATTCCTGCCAGGAGAAAAGAGCCACACAGTTATTTTATGCATAACAAAGTTCATCTGGATCATGAGGGCTCCCAATACGCCAGGTGACAGGCAAAACCACCCTGCAAGAGTTTGACACTTCACCAGGGTACTTTATTGAGATTAGACGTGTGTTCCTATTCCCCATCTACACAGCTTTGGCAGCCTGTGAGAAAGAGCTCTAAGTGGCTCGCCAGTC
The DNA here is from genome assembly GCA_007922305.1 of Dermatemys mawii. Taxonomy (NCBI): domain Eukaryota; kingdom Metazoa; phylum Chordata; order Testudines; family Dermatemydidae; genus Dermatemys; species Dermatemys mawii. The sequence continues at coordinate 5,876,819 of ML677375.1, forward strand.
CATATTCAGGTGATTTAAAAAGTTCAACAAGTACCACCACTGGGCATTACAAATCTTAACGGCTCCTTTTCATGACACCGATTAGAATGAAAACAGACAGTGCACAATGTGGACTCACTCCCATGGTACACATTCAAGGCTGGATTAAGGCATAAACTAGTTAAACTACATTTTAGGGACTCACAATATGAGGGACCTCTAAAAAAAGAAAACTTTTTTAGACTCCATTTCAAACTTTATCAAAATTGGTTGATAAATAAAGGAGCTATGGGGAAAAAGATTCTTTCTAAACATAGACCTTTTCCTTCAAATATGACAAAAATATACACATCTGGCTACACAAATACCTTTCCCCTACCCTTTTACCCTTCACAAATTGTTCATTATTGATAGGTGAGAGGCCAGGGTTCAGGGGAAAAAAGATAACTGCACTTCTAAAACTCGTATTATTTCTACAAATAAGTCTATCAGTCTCCTAAGGTAGGGTTTTGTTGGCCAACTGGTACTGGTAAAATTCTGACCAGGCCTTCCCAACTTATGGAAATAAATAATTAACCTCACTACCGATAAAATCAGGAAAAACGTGAGGTCGGAGATGGCAGTGTCGTGAAGCAATCTGTCAAGCTCGTACTCGTATGGGACTTGTGAGGTCATATGTAGTGTCCCCCTTGGCAGGTAATAGTTGGAAGGCCATCATCTTTTGTTTATGGTCTGGCACACTCAGTCGTATAGTGCCTTCGCTCCTGTTTTTCTTTGTTTTCTTAAGTGTTCGTGTGGTCTTTCTTCTGTTGAGCCGTACATACGTACAGCTGGGTATTTTAGCGTGCACGCCGCTTGCAATATCCCTTTTTTCACATGACTGAGTTTTTAAGTGATCGTCTTATGGACTTGAGTTGGGTGGATCTTGAGGAAGATGCATTTGTTTTGCGTTCCCTTCATCAGTTTCAGGAACCGTCACAGTAAATATCAGAGAATTCTGACAAAAGGATAAATAGGTGTTTTTGAGAGAAGTAAAGGAAGATGTATATATATCAAAATATTCGGAGTACTTGGTGAGCACGTTATTTCAAACTATGTGCATATATGATTTATAGGCTATTAAAGCCTATAATATTCATTATATTTGCTTGAATATAGGCTAGTTTTTCTCACTTTCTCAAAGCCTGTCTAGAAATTACCAGTCTTTTTTCTGGTAAATTCTCTCTCTCTCTCTCTTTTACACACATAGCTTGTTGTCACTTTGTGTATCCGAGGTGTTTACTCAAGATTAATTAGTGGTCCTGGGGGAGACAGAGGATAGAAAAGTGAATGCAAAGAGATGTCTACTAAGAAAATGCTATAAGAAAAGCTATCTGCCCTAAGCATCCTGTGCATCGAATGTGACAAACTCTGTATCTTATCATATGAGGACATCATCAATGACTTTGCTCTCCAAAAATCACAAAAGAAAATGTTTTAAGTTTCAGTGTTAAAATTAATGTGATGTGCAGACAGCCATGCTGCAGGTTGTCCTACTTCCACTAAGTAAGCTGGACTGTGTAAGTGTAACTGCATTTGTGCCGCTGTAGCTATAAAGTTTCCATATCTACTAATTAAGAAATCAGACAAAAATATGTTAATTTGAAATGATTTTATAATGCAAACACGCATATTGCAAGACATGTGTTTTAGTTAGATCATTATTCCATTTTTACAACTTCGCCTTTGTATATATGCAAATATAAAGCTTTCATGTTTAAATATTTACTGGCCTTTCTGTGAAAATAATCAATGGATTTGTTTTTTTTATAGTAGGGAGCCTCTTCCACTTGACATAGTTTAGGGCCTCAGAATCTCATAATCCAGCCCTGCACACATATACAATTATCATTTTATATTATAGTTAATCTGGAACTAAACTATCGGAAATAGCTAAATCAAGATGACCCACCGACCTATTGTACAGTTGATTATTGCAAAACCATGACAAAGACAGACACTCTTGCCCTCAATAGTAATTTAATATAGGTGAAAAAAATCAAATAGTAGCTTCAGTAGAAACCTGGCAAATATATATTTATAAGGAAACATCTAATCCCTAGTCTACATAATAGCAAGTTTACAGTAAATATACTGTTCCTTCCCCTTCTTCCCCATTCCCCGTGTATCCTGAGAGCAGTCAAGATGGATTAGATTGTCCAGGAGCAGCAGGAGAGAGCTGATCTGGTAGCTTCCTTCAAATGGTCAAGAAATATGCATGTAAGATCAAAGAAATATGTAAATATGCACAACAGGGCAGAGCTAAGTGGGCTACAGTTACAGAAAGAGATACAGGCAAGCTAAGAGTGTTCAATTTATAGGTTACTAGAATAAATATTTTAGTGGCTTTCCTGTGATTTTACATTTTGGATTTAGCAGCCATAGCTCCCTCCAAACAAACAAATTCATTTAGCAAAAAAATGCCAGACAAGAGCTCGTATTTTACCCATCTCCAAAGAGATTGGGAGCAAACTTGCTATATCAGCTTTATTTCCTGGGATGCTCTAGTTGAGAACTTGGCTGTGGGGAAGTCATTTCTTGTCCCACTAACAGGTTTTACCTGGTGTATTTGCTGTGTTGTGCACCACGCTTTGTTCATCTCAATGGTAAAAATAAAATGGCCCTTGAGAGGTAGTGTCCTCAAAGTGCACTGCACCATTTTGTACTTTAACATGAAATAAATTATGCATTTGGAAAATCCGATCATGAGCCCAGTCCTGTGGCCAATGACAAAACTCCCTTTGAGCTCAGTGTGGACAGGGTTGAGATGTGCTTCTACATTAGCAAAATGTTATAAACAAATTTTAACGGGCCAGCTTTCAAAGTTAGGAGCCTAAATACCCATTGGCTGAACCTAAGGGCTGATTTTGGTGCCCGAATCCGTGCTTAGGTCCCCATGATGGATATGTTGCTGCCTAAATATGGATTAACATGCTGAACTTTCAGCCTCCAGGTTTCAAGGCTGAGCCCTTTGTTTAGAGATATACTAATGCTGAAATGGTTCAGAGATCTTTCTTCTGAAGCAGATGGGATGGAGGCACTGACGCTTTTTATATTCAGTCCATGTCACTGCCCAGTCCCTTCTCCACTGACTGCCCAATGTTATCAGCCCAGCCATGAGCTCACTTTGCACACCTAGATAGAGTGACGAGACAGCAAATGTGACAAATAAGGACAGGGGTGGGGGGATAATAGGAGCCCATATAAGAAAAAGACCCAAACATCAGGACAGTCCCTATAAAATCAGGACATCTGGTCGCCCTACACCTGGAGATAAGTCCTGTTCAGAAGAAGATTGCAACAGCCTCTCCCTCAGGATTGCACCAGCTGCCGTTACTAACGAACCACCTCCTTTAGAAACACACAGCAAGGGGCATTGCAAAGGCTGGCTACTGTACGTTCAGATTAGAATTGACCAGTGTTTGTAAAGACCCTGTAGGACGTTCTTTCCCACTCCTTGTGACAGCAGAAAGAGCTTGAATGCTATTTCTTTGATGGGGTCGAGAGAGGGCAGGGAATCAATGCCAATAGCTTGAAACTTATAAGTAACCTTATAGTAACAAACTGATGTAAATGGGGGAGGGATGGGATATTCACTAAGGGCAAAATTCCAGGTCCGCTTTGCATGTCAGGTTTCAGTTCCATTTGAGGGTAGGGATACGGTCAGAGGGACCTAAACAAATTGGAGGATTGGACCAAAAGAAATCTGATGAGATTCAACAGGACAAGTGCAGAGTCCTACACTTAGGAAGAAAGAATACCGTGCACCGCAACAGGCTGGGAACCGACTGACTAAGCAGCAGTTCTACAGAAAAAGACCTGGGGATTACAGTGGACGAGAAGCTGGATATGAGTCAGCAATGTGCCCTTGTTGCCAGGAAGGCCAATGGCATATTGGGCTGTATTAGTAGGAGCACTGCCAGGAGATCAAGGGAAGTGATTATTCCCTTCTATTCAGCACTGGTGGGGTCACACTTGGAGTATTGCGTCCAGTTTTGGTCCCCCCACTACAGAAGGGCTGTGGACAAATTGGAGAGAGTCCAGGAAAGGGCAACGAAAATAATTAGGGAGCTGGAGTACATGACATATGAGGCAAGGCTGAGGGAACTGTGGTTGTTTAGCCTGCAGAAGAAGAGAAGAGGGAGGGGAGATTTGATAGCAGCCTTCAACTACCTGAAGGGTGGTTCCAGAGACGATGGAGCTCAGCTGTTTGCAGTGGCGGCAGATGACAGAACAAGGAGTAATGGTCTCCAGTTGCAATGGAGGAGGTCTAGGTTGGATATTAGGAAACACTATTTCACTAGAAGAATGGTGAAGCACTGGAATGGGTTACCTAGGGAGGTGGTAGAATCTCCATCCTTAGAGGTTTTTAAGGTCAGGCTTGACAAAGCCCTGGCTGAGATGATTTAGTTGGCAATTAGTCCTGCTTTGAGCAAGGGATTGGACTAGATGACCTCCTGAGGACCCTTCCAATCCTGATATTCTGTGATTCTATGCTTGGCTCCCAGTATTCTGTTATTATTTGCACAGTAGTGCCTTACATGGTCAGTGGAGAAAAGCCCCCATTTTACTAAGTGCTGTACAGACATTCAGTGAGACAGTGCCTGCTCCAAAGAGATTACAGTGTAAGCGGATGAGATGTTTATACATTATTATTATTTGTATTACTGACGTGCTAAAGGAGCCCCAATCATGGACCAGGGCCCCATTGTGCGAGGCAAGATGGGGATAGAGGGTTGGGGGTTCCCTGGGGAGGGGAGACCCAGAGCAGGAGTACTGTAGAGCACAGAATCCTGAGGTAAAGGGCACCTGGTCTGGAAGAGACAGGGAGGCCCCTCAGGCAGGCAAGACACCGACCTGCAGAGGGTGCTCCGGGTTTGACAAGAGCGAATTCCCAAGACGACCAGCAGGAGGCACCCTGCCAGCTTCTTCGCAG
>ML677375.1:5881782-6175447 GCA_007922305.1 Dermatemys mawii
GCAGGTGAGACTCCGGCCTGCAGAGGAACAACAATTAATTCCCAAGATGACCAGCTGGTGGCGTTGTGCCCATGTCTATATCCTTGTATTTGTTTATATTATATATATATATATCATCCCTTTGTCTTCAGCTCAGCCTGTTACAAAGAACTTGTGTGCTTGAGTTTTGATTCAGTGATAAGACTGATAACCTGCCCGACTATTTCATTTTGTTTTCTTAATTAGTATCCCTTCGCTTTATCTTTTCAGCATTTCTGTACATTTTTACAGTAGAAGATTTCAAATGTAGATAAGCTACTTATTTACAGCAGAATATTTCAAGTATGGATAGGTCATTTCTTAAGGTTTTTTTACCCAGGAAAGCTTATGTCCAAATAAATCTGTTAGTCTTTGAGGTGGCATCAGACTCCTTGTTGTTTTTAATGTATACAGACTAACACAGCTACCCCCTGATTTTGAACAAAAGAGCTGAAAATGCATCAGTTTTCTCTGATCAGTCAGGATGGATCAACAGAGGTTGGAGGAAGTTGAAAGACCAAATACCATGACATAAGAGTTCAACATCACAGAGAAAACTATGTTGCAGGGAAATCAGCCAGTAGAGCAACATCAGCTGAAAGTTCAGTTGAGAATTTACTCTTGACTGAACACTCTACAGAAACTAATAACCGGAAAAAACTTCTTGAGCACATCCTGAATGTCATTCTTTTTCTTTCTGAGCGGGGATTGTCTCTCTTTGGTTCCAGTCAGTGTATTGATGATCGTGCAAAAGGAAACTTTCTAGGCATGGTTGAGCTCCTCTGCAAATATGACCCACTCTTATCAGAGCATGTTAAATGTGTTTGAGAATCAAAAGCACATTCATGCAAGTCCATTATCTCTCCACACACATACAAAACGAGTTTATTGAGCTATATGGGTCATTCGTACAAACAGCAATTCTTGATGAGATTCAAAATGGCAAGTATTTTTCAATCAAGATTGTTCTCACAAGGAACAGACTACTATGGTTACTCAATATGTTAAGATTGTAGACAGCTCAAAGTTTTCAGTTGAAGAAAGGTTTATTTTGTTTGATAATTTCATGAGGAAAACTGGAAAAGAAATTGCTGCTTGAGAACTAGCAGTTTTAGAAGGTTTTATGTTAGATTTTCAACTCTGCATTGGCCAAGACTATGACAATGGATCTAGTATGGCTGGAAAGTACAAAGGTGTACAAGCAGTTCTGCTGCAGCATAATTCAAACTGTATTTTCTCTAGCTGTGGAAATCACACACTAGACCTTGTAGGTGTTGACAGTGCTGAATCACGCAAGGAGGCAATTACTTATTTTGGAACTGTTCAGCAAATGTACAATCTCTTCAGTAGCAGTCCACAAAGGTGGGTAATTCTGAAGCAATGTCTTCCTGTTTCACTGCATGGGATGTCAAAACTAGATGGTCTGCACAGATTGATGGTGTTCAACTAGTTGTGCAGCATTTGAATTCAGTGAAAAAGGCTTTAAATGATCTAGAATCTCTCAATCTCACTGCACAGGCCTGACCTGAACTTCAGTCTATTCAGAAGCACATGTCCAAATTTGAATGTGTTCTGATGTCATCTTTGTGGATGAAGCTACTAACAATGATCCACCAAACTAATCTGGTAATGGAAACATGTAATGCTACACTTGATGTTGAGAGGGATAACATTGCAAGTCTTATCAATGACATTCAACAGATTTGTGAACAATGGAATGTGATCCTGACTGAAACCAAATTAGTAGCATAGAATATTGGCATTTCATCAGAGTTTTCCACCAATTGCAACTTACCTGCTGAATCCAATGCCGATCAGCATTATAGGGTCAATGTCTTCCTTGTCATCATTGACTCTATTCAGTCAGATCTTACACATCGATTTGAGTCACTGCGACTAATTTGGGGTTTCTTTGGCAGCTCAACATATTGAATAATGAAGAACTACTTTCTGCAGCTGAACAATTTCAGCAACAGCACAACAAAGAAATCTCAAAAGATCTCAGTGACGAGGTCATCTTCCTGAAACGAATATATTCCATGAACTTTAAATTGGATTGCATAGTCAAAGGAATTGCTTCAATACTCAAACTTGGACTCTCTGGGGGTGTTTCCTAACAGCACAATTGCATTGCGTATTTTTGTTGGGCTGGCTGCATCAGTGGCTTCAGGTGAACACACCTTCAACGTGCTGAAGCCACTGACGCAGCCAACCTGTCACCATTCAGCTGTGAGACAAGAGCATTTGAATGGGCTCGGCGTGCTTAATATCACCTGTGACATTGCATAAAGGCTAGATTTTTCCTCAATAATTAGTGCACTTACACAGAAAAAGGCTAGAAAAGCATTTGTTAAATAAAAAAAATATTCAAATTATCTCTCACTTTTTTGGTGCTTTATTTTGTTTTCATGTGTGGTGATTTTTTATTTGTATTATGGCTAGGGGCCTCAAAAGCTGGAAGTGGCCCGGGCCTCTCTGGATCTCTCAGAGGGCTTGGCTGCAGGGAAGCTACCCACCTGGCCAGAGCTGCTATGACCCCTTCGTGAGCAGGAGAGAGGCTGAAATTGGTGCTTTCGCATACTTCCCAGCTGGCTCTCACGGTCTGAAAGCAATGAGGGGACGGGGAGCGAACTGATGGGAAGGGACTTACACTTCTCAGAAACTCATGGGGAGCAGAGTTATCCCCAACCCAGCTTTGTGGGCACAATCGCCTTCCTCTGGGAGGTTTTTACCCACATTAATTTCACTATGAGGGCAGATGTCCCTGATACAAATGCAGCCTCTTCCTCAGATTGAATCAATCCAATCCCGCCTCATTAAGATCCTGACCAACTCTAGTGCGGGGTTTTTGCTTTTAACAAATGTCACCGGTTGTATTAATGAAGATATGTTACTTAACATGGTCTTAGTACAATGAAGTCTAAATCCCTACGGACATTTATGGGACAATCTTTATTTTAAAACCACCATCATGATGTAGAGTAGGATCATGAGGTTGCAGTTCCCCTTTGGATGCATAGGAAAAAACAGCAAGAGTGCCTGCCGGGAATCTTTGTTGTAGCAGTGGAATGTTGGGCTGCAGAAACAGCAGAAGAAAAGAAAAGCAGAAGCAAGTTATACGCCCACTGTAAACTCCAAACAGAAGAGGTTTAATTTTAAGACACCATAAAAGGCACTTTATTCATCTGACTTGCAGAGTTCCAATAAAAAGATCATCTCTTCATAAACTCCAATGTTTATGGCAAGCCAGCATGTGATTGATTCCTTAATGCTTCAGTTTAACAAGACTATATTGACCTCCTCGCCACTGGAAATGAGTTTTGTAATCTCTTTGCCTATCCCTTGTAAATTTAAGCCAATTAGAGCCCTCCATCTGACATTCCTGACTACCTCCCTGCTCCCCCTTTCTGGGCGTGTAGTTTTTCGTTGTTATATGGAAAATTCAAAGATTTCCACCTCACTTCCTCTGCCCAGATTAAAGTAAATGGTCCACCACTAGCAAACCACCCATGTAATAAAGGAACCAGAATTAGAACCAACCAACGCCCCCACCAAACATTACCAATTTTCCACTCTTCAATGGGAAGCTGTTGTGCAAGTAACTGACTTTACCAAACGAACAAACAAACTTGACCCAAAACAAATTTTTTCAGAGTTTTCAGGAAAACATAACAGTTGAAAAAATGTCAAAGCAAACACCACACATCATTCGACCCAAACCAAAACATTCCATTTTGGCTTTGAGGTTTCTTGAAAATATTTTTAAATTAAGTAAAATTTCAAAACTCAATGTTTTGGTTTGAAAAGGTTGAAACGTGGCTTGGATTTTTTTTTTATTGAAACGATTCAAATTGGACACCAATTTCACTGAACATTTCGGTCAAGCTCCATCTGTATTTTTCAGCCAAAAAATGTCACCTGTGCAATGCCACTTTCCGAACCCCACATGATGCTTTTAAAGGTATAAATAGCAGCACTTGCATGTTCTGCCTAAGTTCATCTGACCAAAATGGATTCCAGCAGCATCCAGTTCTGTGCATTTCTTGGTTCCTGATAAAACTCTGGCAAAAAACATAGTATTGAGGTAGGAATGCTCCTCTCTAAGATCAAGGCAATTACAAACCGACTTTGCAGTGTTCACCCTGCAATTGGATTTGCCATCTGTATCTTTCCTTTGAGACTTTTCTCAGGAAAGGGTTAATTTAGTAAGGGATTTTATAACTCCAGTAGAGTTATTTAATACATTAACATTCTTTTTTAAAAAGAGATAGCCCTTTAATAGCTCTAGCCCTTGGACTTCCAACATTGTAATAGAGAAAGCTGCCATAGGCAAAGTGTCTAATGTCACTGCCATTTTCCTTTACAGTTTATTCCTTAGCTATAGAGAGATTTTGTTGGTTGCAATTTGTCATGAAGCCTTCTCATAGTTCTCAATGGGTGCCGAACCCCTTTTGAAAATCTGGCTGTTAAGGACCTTCATAGAAGCTGAGCTCTATTGAGAATTCTGGCTTGTAAGGCAGATTTTGCTTTGTGGGTTTCTTTACATTTACTTTAAAAATAATTTTAGTGGAAAGCCGTATTTCTAGAAGGGTGTCATTGCATCCTTTGACTTTATTAGAGTGTTTACAGAGCAAGCATTCGTAGAATTAGAATTCATAAATTTTATTCCACATTGTGAAAAAAAAAAATTACTGCATGTTAGTCAATGAGATCAGCTCCCAGGATGGAATCAGCAGTAATTTGGGGCCTGTCACATCATTTTTTATGTGGGAGTTACTGAAGTAGAGAGAGTCAGGTGTCAGGCCAATAAAAATAACAGAGTCAGGCCCACTAATTTTACAGGACTCTAAATCCTTCTGAATTCTGTATGTGACGTAAAGTAGCAGGAAAATCCAATCTTTCCTTAGACACAAGACCATCCTTCCTTTCCTTATGTCTGAGTGGGAACAGAGCCTTCAAAAAATAAAACAAAAACAAAAAAACCACCACCAAACCACAAGCCAACAAACAATGCACCCCAAAAAGTAGGTCACTGGTTAATTGGAATGGAAATTAGTGCTTGGCTCTTAGAGGTGAAACAAACATTAACAAATAATAAGAATGATGCTACGTCAAGAAGAGTGATAGTTGCTTAACCCAGGTAAAGCGTGAATAATTGGTGTGTGATGACTTGCAAAGGAGTTATGGGAGGGGAGTATATATTCTGAGAGAAAAGCCCCAGGAACTGAGTCTCTTCTGAGGCTGTTCTTTGCCTTTGCTCCCCTCCCGCCAAAAAAGAAAAGCCAAAGAGCAAATGTGGGATGTAAAATGAAGTGGGTGGCCTAGTGTGTGCTTTCTGCATTAGGGAGCATATCATCATATAAAAGTAGGGCTGGAAGAGTCCTCAAGAGGACATGTAATTCTTCTTCTCACACTTGGGCAAGACTAAGTAAACCCAGACCATCCCTGACAGGTGGTTGTCTACCCGGTGACAGGATTCCACAACCTCCCTTGGTAACTTTTTCCGGTACCATAACAGAATCCAAACGACCACACTGTGAAACTCCATTCCTCTCTTGGACTGAGTTCTGGCTTCTCAGACCCCTGGAAGAGTGGATGACATCTCATCTGAATAGAGTTAGGCCATGCCCTTGCTAGAAAACTCTTGACTGTCTGAACACAGCAGCCAACAACAGAATTGGATGACCTGCTGCTAAGCACAGTTTAACCATTAGTGTCAAAGAGGACAAATCATGGCTCATAATTTGATCCTTTTCAGCAGTGTGGAGATGAGGTAGCATTTTGTAATGCAGGCCAGACTCTGATGGTTTGAATTTCTAGGAATGCCGTCAATTGCTGCAGATGAAACAGTGCTGCAATCTGAGGTCTCTGTGACTCAAAAGCCTTTCAACTGTTCTTCCCTCTTACCCAGCATTGACATGATGTGCCACTAGAAAGTATACTTGAAAATCTAATTGTGGCCACAGACACTTTAAACACATCCTTTGGCTTTGCTTATGGAGGGTAGTTTAAATGTTACTATCTTCCCTCAGATGTGAATGAAAAGGAGTTGACTCATTCTCCTCTGCCGCCGTTTGTGCAGCAAAACAGGTACTGGGTATTGGAGCAACGTTTTGACTAGCAGGTTTCTTGAATGGACAGTGGAATCTAGTAGTTCAGAAGAGTTGGGTTCTCTTCATGGCTCTGTCATCAGCCTACTGGGTGACTGGGCTCAAGGTATCCAGGATGGTCAGTCATCTCATTAACCCCTGCCTCCAGCGAGAGGGGATCTTTCTTATGGTAGCTGTGGGTCATCCCCTTGATACCACTTCAAGCCACTTAAACACTCTCTTCCAGGCTAGGTCAGCCCTAACTCTGACTTGAAGATTAACCATAGGGGCACCCCAATCCCTGAATCACCTTGCATTTTAACCCTATGGTATCTAGCCCCTGGAACTGGTACTCACAGAAATTCCAGAGCCTCTGTACCCAAAGGATCAGTGTATTGCAGTTGACCAGTTTTACCTTAAACCACAGCTCATGTAAACCATACAGCACTTGCAGCACTTGTAATAAAACAAAAGAAGGCTTAGTTATGAGAGAATAAAGAACCAAGAGAAAATGATGGAAACAACTGCTTACAACACGAAACAAAGCCATGAAACAGAACCAGGGTCTACACATCAATAGACTCACAGACTTTAAAGCCAGAAGGGACCATCATGAATATTTAGTTTCACCTCCTGCACATTGCAGGCCACAGAACCTCAGCCACTCAATCCTGGAACACACTCCTCGGCTCTGGCTGAGTTACTGAAGGCCTCCAACCTTGATCTGAAGATTTCAAATTACAGAGAATCCACAACTGACTCTGGTTCAAACCAGCAAATGACCTATGTTACAGAGGAAGGTGAAAACCTCTCGGGGTCTCTGCCAATCTGACCTGGATGAGAATTCCTTCCCCACCCCGAATATGGTGATCAGTTAGACCCTGAGCATGTGGCCAATATCCACCAGAGGGACACCTGGGGGAAAAATTGTCTATAGTAATTCAGCAAAATTTGGGAATGGGAATGTGCCAATGCAACCTCAGCATCCCGTCCCCTCCATAAACTTACCAAGATCAATCTTGAAACCAGTTCGATGTTTTGCCCCCACTGCTCCTCTGCGGAGGCTGTTCCAGAAACTGACTCCTCTGATAATGAGAAACCTTTGTCTAATTGCAAACCAAAACATATTGATGGCCACTTTATATCCATTTGTTCTTGTTACTTTTCCCAGATAATAACATAGGGATTCCCCCACCCCCAAGTTCAGTCCATTGCAGAGCTGGATGGTTTCACAAGAACCACAAACCAAACATTCATGAAAGCTCCCACCCCCGTCCACTCCTCAAGGAGTTTTCCTCCATGATTGGATGCAGAGGGCCTTTCCTTAGGGCTAGTCTACATTAGAAGCACTATAGAAACACAGCTGCACCAATGCTGAAGACACTCTAGGCCAACAGGAGAGAGCTCTCCAATGGGCATAATAAAGTCACTTTTGTGAGAGGTGTAGCTATGTTGGTGGGAGAAGCTCTCCCATTGACATAGTGCTGTCCACACCAGTGCTTGGGTCAGTGTAACTTATGCTGCTTGGGGCGTGGGGGGGGAGGAGGTGGGTGGCTTATTCACACCCCTGAGTGACAAATTATACTGACAGATGTAATAGCATGTACAAGCCCCTACACTGTGTAATACAGAGACACTCTTTGGTCTTTCTTCATAGCCAGGACACTCTCCTGCCTTTGGTCATGGTCCTTTTCACCTCCAAGGGGTTTCAATTATTTGCAGTCGTCTTTCATGGTTTTCCATTGACTGCTCTGGATGGGGCAAGGGTAGACAGCTGTCTAAGGAGGGGTGAAAACTCCCTCATGTTTGAATGGGTCATCACCAAGACATATTACCTCAGGGTGACTTTTACTGCAAGTCCACAACCCAATCTGGGCAATCATTAAAGAGAGGTGTTCTTGTCTAGCATGGACAACAGCACTGTAGTGCTGCAACATGCGAGGAGAGGAACATTTTTCAAGGTAATTTATATAACTAAAAATCTCTCAACCAGAGATTGAGGCACATTCCCTGTGTTTCTGTGGTCTGGCTTGGAGAACCAAAGTGTTAGCCTTCTCCATACTTCTTCTGGCCCAGGGGGCAGGAGAGAAGTTGACTGGCCAGTGTGGTGATCTATTCCTCTGTTCAGTGTAGCAACCATTCTGAACGCAGCCTTCGATATCCATGTATCATGAAACATCAGTGAGTTCTTAACACTCGTTGATGCTTTTTAATATATTTATAATCGCTCCCCTACCTGCGTTGGCTGAGAGTTATAAAGTGCTATTGTTTACCACGAGGGCCATTCTAAAAGCCAGGCACCACAGGGGAGGCGTACTTGCCATGGGCCAAACAGTGCATGACAGCACTTCATGAAACCCCAGCGGGACCAGCAGGGCAGCAGCTATAGAGATAAGTGGAATGGTAAGAAGTGGGATTTCCCATTGGCTCTTTGTTCATTTGGGATGATTGATAGCCATGCAGTTCACAAGTGGCTCCACTCAGAGTTGCCAAAGTGGGTTATATATTCATCCCGAGCGTGTGGAAATTATTCCATTCTACTGCTCAGTGAACTCGCTTTATAACACTGAGACATAGCAATGCTGCATCAAGGGCTGGGACAACAGCTTTCTAGTACAAGACTACGTAGCTAGCTGCATGGGGATTGGTATATCATTGTTATTTGCCTATCGAAGGCTCTAGAGGCTAGATTTTTAACAACGTTTTGAGGCTAGATTTTTAGGTATCTAGGTGCAAAAAAGATGTAGCTAGGTGCCTAGTGGGAATTTCAAAGGCACTAGGGGCTAGTTCACAATGGGAGTTAGGCACCTAAATGCCACTTTAGGCATCTAAATCCCCAAATCAGGCCCCACTGGTATTTATAGAAACGCCACTCAGCTGCCACCAAAACCAATAGATGCCTAAACTCACTTGGTGCCTATGTTTTTGCAGTTAAAAATTCACCCGGTCCCTATGTTTCTGCCTCTGACCACGTGCAGTGCAGCCTCAAGCCAAACATCGAGTCCTAAGCCCCAGAGCAATGCATAGACAGGAGAAGACAGGGGTTTGGCTGCCTAAATTACCTGCTGCAGCTCACCAACCAGCTCAGGCCCGTTAGGAGTGCTAGTGTCAACGCAAGAGCCAGGCCTATATTTTTTGCCTGAGCTAGTAGTCTGAGTTTTGCTTGCCTGCTTCACTTTTGATCCATATACACACTTTCATTAATACAGAGTAACAAAATGATCCTTCCTAAGAACACGGACAGACACTGAGTATGTTGCTTTTGCCGAAGCTGGGTGGGTTTGTTAGTATAATGGAAACCAATAAGAGCAGTTAAAGTGTGAGAGGGTACGGTGGGAGTGTACTATATGAGCATACACTGGAATGTCACCTGGCTCCTCTTTCAAGCCAAGGTTAAACAAGCAGTTGGGAGGGGCAAGGGGGAATGGAGCGGGGAAGCATAAGAAATAATAAGAGCCAAAGAAAGGCCTAGCCTGGGCCAGTACACAACCTCGCCCCTTACCCCTTCCATGGGGTACAAACGAGGTGGAGTGAAGACCCTAGACTCATGACCCCCTCAGAACGGAACATGATCCTAAGTTGTAAAGGGCAGGACCAACAAAAGGCATGGCAGGTATATTTGGGCCTGCTAAGGAGGAGGAGGTGGAAAAAAGGAATGGGGAGGGGGTAATGGGGACACAGGCAAGGCTCTGTGGCATCAGAACTGGGAGGGGAGACACGGGCTAAAGGCTCTGTGGGGTCAGAGCTGTGAAGGGAACACTGGGAAACAGACTCGGCCGGCCTGGAGAGCTCTGGTCATGTTTGCTTGGCACTAACCCCATTAATATCGCATTGCCTGCACTTCGGACGTCTGATCTTTTGCTTTCTGTCTGACAAGAACTAGGGCATAGGGGACAGGAAAGCCCTCTCACAAGACTCCTATAGAGAAGCTTAAACAAAACACATTGGAGCGGCTGGGAGAAGGTGCCCTCCTTCAGAACTGTTAGTCCAGCAGTCAGGGCACTTACCTGGGATGTGGGAGACCCCTCACAGAAGTCCCCCTCTGCCTGAGGAGAAGGGATTTGAACTAGAGTCCCCCATCTCTCCCGTGAGCACTCTAACTGCTGGTCTGAGGGCTAATCCCTGGTGCTGAAGCTGTTCCGTGGTGGGTAAAGGACTTTAACAAGCCATTGGAGCCAGTGGCTTGGTCTCTGGGTCGCTTCCATCCCATGTAAGTGCTCTACCCACCATGCTGCAGTCATTCTCCCAGTGATTCTTGCCTTATTTATCCACCATGGAACAGCTTCACCACCAGGCATGAGAGAGACAAGAATATACATGTGCATGCTAACGCCAGCTACAGTTGAGGTTGTCTAAGCATTTCCCATTCAACCCTATGCTCTGTTCCTCAGAAAATTCCAAAGCTCTCAGCAATGGTGGGAGACTTTTGCCCCAGAGAATGGAAGACCCTGCCTCTATATGCTCCAAAAAGGTCAGGACTTGCTTTAACAAAGTTATCTTTCTAGATAGCAAGTCTCATTCTCAAAGGTCTGACATTGGCACTTAGGGGTAAGACATTGCTAATAGAGCTGCAGAACATTTCACTTTGAAATCCCACTCCGCTCAGTAAGGGTGAAAGGTTGGTCCCACTTAATGGAAGTTTTGTAATCTCTATACCAAATGAATTTGGTGAGTCCCAGTTACATCTTCCACATCTGAAACCGACCACCAGGGTTTTTACTAGATTGTAAAAGGTTACAGTGAGGTTACACCATGCCTAGGACAGTGGAGTTTACAATATCAGTTGGTTCATCCATTGTTACTACAGAACTGTGAAATCTGCAAGACTAATAGTCACACACACACAGCATGAGCAGAGAGAGGTGAAAAAAAAATCAGAAGATCGACCAATTTATTCTTTAGCTCAAGCAATCATGATTTTTGTCTTGTTTAAATATCATGGTAGTTTAGGGTCTGACACATGATTTCTGAACTTTTGGGGCTAGCAATGATGTTGATACAGACAGGGGGCAGAATGTTGAAATTTACGACAGCAGGAGCTTTCATATGGCAGAAAGCCCATTGACTGTTCCAGTGAAAACGGGGCTGGATTTGACTGCCATTGAGCTACTGCAAGCCGTGGCTGTGCAGTAATTTTACTGAGAAGAATAGTACTTTGAAAGACACATTTTGAGTCAATGCATGCTGTGCTGCTCACGAATGTATAGCCAACGTTGAACCATGGTCGGCCAGCCTGGCTGACACCAAGGAGTACCCTACTTGGTGTGTAGTGTCATTGAAATCAGAGAAGGTTACTCATGGAGTTACAAAGTTTTCAACCTGATTAAGTTGAGCACAGTCTGGCCCCTTGTACAAGTACAAACATTAGGTAATGGTGAGTTCCTTCTGCACTGAAGCTCAGAAGACTGATGTTATGACATGCTGTGTTACTGCCACTGCGGCCTATTAGATAGGACGGGGCACGGCAGATTCTCTTCCTCTGTGAGATCTCCTCTCTTCCCCTCCCCCACTGTAGCTCTGCCCTGTGGTGGTCTGTCCTTTTTTTACAACTCAACCCTCTAGCTGGGCTGCAAGTTCTACTCCATTCCTTTCAGAGTACACACAATAACCTCCAATAATGGGGGCATCTTCAGGCGCCATCCAGGGCTCTCTCTTAGGTCACAGACTTGGAGTCTGCACTCTTGTATGTTCAGGGCCTTCACCAACAAGGTCCCTGTGGAGGGATAATCTCCTATCATTGTCCTCTCTTGAGGAGTTGGTGGGGAATCTATGCCCACCATCTCCACCAAGCTCCAATCCAGAGCCCAATTGTAGGCAGTTATGTCTTGCACCTTGGGGTGCTATGCAACTACCTTCCCAGATCACTTCCTTCCACAATCCCCTTTTGCCCCCCACAAGGCACATTAAAGAACCAAAATACAAAATAAAGTTTCTGACCTTCACAAATCAATCACCAGTCCCTCATGTGCAGGCTTCGTCAGGTCAGCCTTGCCAGGCCTTAGGCAGTAAAAGCTCTTGGACACGCCTTCTCATGAGCATAGGTCCTTTCTCTTCCACCTTCTCCCTCCCTCTGAGCTGCTCAGCTTCCCTTTGCAAGCTTCTCCAGCTTGTGATGGCTTTGCAGGGGTGGCCAAGAACTGCTCCTTAACCTCTTCTTCATTGTGGAGTTGTACTCTCTATCGAACAGGCATATTGATAACAAGCTTCAAATGTGTCTACTAAGATCATCTGCGGCTACGTGAGTCTTCTGTAAAGTGTGCACACCAATGACACACTGAGGCACACAATGAATGAGCAAGATGCCAGAGGATGCATCACATGATGTATAAGAACAGGTGGGTGGAGTTCAGCTTTTGTAGCCTTACCTTTGGCACTTCTTGATAGTTAAGTGCTGTCCCATGCAAATCTAACATTAATGTAATTTTTTAGGTGGATTAAGTATTTGTATGTGTGGGCCTATATGCAGTAAAATAAGATGGAGGATTTAAACCAAACCTAACTTAAAAAAACAATCTTAGTGAGATACCTAAATGTCTCCTGCAATGACTAGTATTTAGTTCAAAGACAGGTGCAAGAAACCACATAATGACCAAAAATGCCCTAGAATCTGCAGGGAATGTTTCTTCCTAACACTAGGCAGCTATTAGCTTTAGGCCCTGAAGCAAGAGAGAGTATGTGTAGATTGACACTTTTATCCTAGTTAGTGTTACTGGATATTCTAGCTACCCATATGAATATGAGCTATTTCTTTTATTTCTTACTAAATACTACCTTACTGGCATCTTGTGGCAGTGAATTCCCTGGGTTAATTATGTGCTGTGTAAAAATGTATTTCCTTTAATGGTTTTTATACTTGCTGCGTTTTCATTTCACTGAGTACCCTCATCTCTCGGATTATCCAAGTCAGGGTACAGGAACATTCAATTCACCTGCTCTGTGTCACAAATTTTGCTACCTCATGTTCACCCTCTTTCCCAGATTCCCTAAGAAATCTATTAAACACTGGTTCTAGCGTTACTTCTTGGGAAATGCCATATGTAATCTCCTTGCATGCTGAAATCCATCAATCATTACAACCATTTTCTACCTTATGGTGATTTAGTTTCTTTGAGTCAGCTCTTGTGAAGGCACTTATTTGGATGTGCAAATGGCCTCTGAGAAATTGCATCTATTGGTTCTCCTTTGTTCATCATTTTGTTGAGTCCCTCAAAGGATTCCTTGTGTTTTTCCATATGTCAGTCTATACCCCCTAGGTGTTGTGATCCTGGCAGATAAGGTCATGCCAGAGTGTACTAAGGTTGACTCACTTATATATTAGTATTTAACATAATTGTTAGGTGTTGAACAGTGTATTTGATTTTTAAAGTTCATGAAAACTAATGGGATGTTATATGCATTGCTTTTACTTATCTGTAGCTATTACAATGCAGTGGCAACCATTTACATTGTAAATAACCCTGTAGCTAAATATCTCAGACAAGAAAAAAGCCCTGTGAAATGCAAATGAGGAAATTTAACAGAAAAATGCTAATTTGAAAGAAAGCGGCCATTCTCTGTGTGATGACTGACTCAAAGTGCATTCCTCACTCACCATCATCAAAGGCAAGACCATGTGGGTAGAGACACCTTCAGAAGAAGCTATAAATGTGGATTCAAGGAAAGATTCTTCATCACTGGACTGTTTGGACTCTTACAGGGAAGTGTACCAGGTGAAAAGCGGAGATCCCCAGAGACAACCTGGGTACCCTGAAAAGACTTTTGGGAAATTGGCAGTTTATTACCTCACTGCCACCATTTGGAATTACAAAATGTGACTCAGCGGTAAATTTTACCAAATTTAACATCTCAATAACTCATTTCCTTTTTTTAGCCAATAAACATTTGATTAGTTTATTCATAAAATTGTCTGCCAGGTGCAAGACCTGGAGTATCGACTGATCTGGGGTAAGCGACTGGTCTCTTGGGACTGGGAGCACCTGTATGTGGTGTGTTTTTTAGTATATGTGACTATTTAACACAAAGTCCAGTTTGTCTGGGCAGGAAGATAGTCCCCTTAGACACTCCGGCCTATCTGTAACTCCATGGTAAGAGAGTTACAGTGATCCAGGAGTTCACATTGGCTAATGGCTTGACGAAATCTAATGCTACACACAACAAGCTTGGGGTGTCTGCCCTGGGTCTGACAGTCTGCTCGGAGGGAGACACTCACAGTTGTGAGTCACTCCAGACAGCATGACAATTGTCACTTATCTTACACTTCGATTGTAAGCTCTGGGGGGCAGGGAATGTTGTTTTGTTTTGTTTGTACAGCACCAGTGTCAGGGGCTCACTCTCCACAGGAACACCTCCTCCTCGCCAGGCACAGCATAGCGGTTGTCTCTCTGTATGGCACACTCTGCCAACGGTCTCCCTGCAGCATGGCTGTCTGGCCAGGCCTCACTTTAGTCCATTCCTTCCAAGGTGAGAAACAGTCCAACCAACCTGTAGACCAATGACCTTAAGGCAAGTCTTCCACCTGGCTCTGGATTCTGTGCTCCTTATGACCACCTTCCTCCTTATGACCACCCAGGCCCTCCCTCTAATCTGGGTTCCTGCCCAGGAACCCTGTAGCAGGCAGCCAAGTTCTGTTTTCCTCAGACTCCTTGTTGCTTCCTACTGTTATCCCCCACAGACTGACGCCAGACTCTCGCTCTGCAGTCTTTTTGTTCTTCTTCCTTCTCTTCGGTTTTGTAGCACAGCAGATTCACTTGCTGTGGCTACAACCACCACACACTGCATTTTGTATCTTGCTTGTGACTTAGAGACTTGCACCTTTCCCACTATTCTTAAAGAATTGCAGAAGAATTTTAATTGGGTCCCATTTTCCTTGCATCCTTGATAGATATTACAAGGATAATTTTGTTAGTTTAAGGCCTCTGAGTTTCCCATAGAAACACTTCCTGTCACTGATAAAGTCTTTATAATCCCAAAAGGTATGAGCTATCTTTACCTGGACCCTACATGTGACGCATCATCCAACTTCGTGCATGATAATGAGAAATGAATTACTCTTTAATCCACGATGTCCTGTAAGACTTCTAAATGGAGCCGCTTCGCTCTTCCTTTCAGGGCCTTGCATTTAGTCAACTTTTTCAACTGTCAGGCTTACTTCTTGGAATATGTTCCCTGTTTTGTTTGCCCCACAGCCCTTACCATTCCTTCTTTAGCACATCTTTGATGAGGTGTTTAAATTGCAATTTGCTTAAGGGGATCTCTAGGTTGGTTCATTCATGATTAATAGCACTTTTTGCCTGTTTGTCCACCAATTTGTTGCCTGCAATTCCTACACATGCCAGGAGCCACACTCTTACTCTGGATATATCCAGTTGCACCAGTTCAGGTGTTAGCAGTAATATTTCATTAAGAATATCGTTTTTGGCTGTCAGATTTACCACTGTAAATTGCCTGCAGCCCTGATAAGGAGTCAGACAGGATGGTCATGGCAGTTGGCTGCCTATCTAAAGCCCAGTTTAGTGCTAGTATAATCCCCGTTAGCTCATCTGTAAAGACAGATACAAAAAGTTAGTTAGGCTTATAGATTTCTTGAATCTGAGGGAGGGCAAGCAGAAAACTGTTCCCACTCTTCCTGTTCCTTCCTCTTTGGAAGCTGTCTGTATCTATCTGGCAATAGTGTTCCCACTTATCACAAATATATTGAGTTGCTATATCTTGTACGTTTATCACTCTCCTCCTTTTATTTATGACATTGTATAATTCCATGTCTACGTCGGGGAGGGGAGGCAATTTCTAGTGATAGAGTGTTTTCCCATAGCTATAGATTTTGGTCGTTTGCAATCCTCTCTTTTCATTAAGATCCCTTATCTACTGCTGTACCCTACTTACATGGGGAATTTTGATTTTGTTGTCCTACTCAGCTTCCACTTACTTCCCAACAATCATATATTAGCTGTGTGTTGTCATTTTCGCTAGTACCTAGAACTGTGACCCGAAAGGTTAAGTCCAGGAGCATCATTCTAACACTTCGAGGCATTTCACCAGCGGTTATCTGTAGTACACATAGAGGCATAGTAATAAAGGTACCACATGCGACAAACACTACCTGCATTTGACTATAGTCTAGTTTTCTCAGATTTGTGTTCAGTGCTGATCCAAGGCCTGGCTGCCACACTCAAGAATTGGTCTAACGAGCACACTTAATAGCATTACCACTATTGTCTTATCTACTCTCCAGGATGTTCCAGAGAGACTCTGAGGTTAGGTAATTTGGCCTGTGCATTTATTTTCAACATGATCTTCCATGTTAGCTTGTTATCTAATATCACACCTAAGACTCTAATTCTTTCCTACATTTAGCTGTTGGTCGTCTAGATATAACTTCACATCTTTGTGGATTCTCCTTGATGTGAAAATCATTCCCTTTGTTTTTTCTGTGGAGAATTTGAAGCCCCATCTGGGTCCCCGTTCTGCACTTCTTTCAAGTGCATTATTGATTCTTTTGCTGGCACTTTCCAGGTTTCTGCTTTTGACCCACAAGGCACAATCATCAGCAAGTAGTGTAATATCTATTCCTGTGCTCATCTACTTATGGAGGTCATTAATCATGATGTTAAAGAAAGTTGGGAATAATTACACCTCTTCCCACCCTGTGGAGTTCCATTTGCAATTGAATATACATTGGAAAAAGCAGTCCCTATTTGGATTTATCTAGTTCTTTTGCTTAACTAGTCCCTTATCCATTTGTACATATTTCCTCTAATATCCATGAAGGCTACCTTATCAACTAGTCCCTCTCTCCATAACACATTTGTTCTGTGTCCAGGAAGGTTATTATCATGAAGTCTTTGGCACTCATGATCTGGGGTTTTTTTGTACTTCTATCTCTATCCTTACAGTGTGGTCAGTCACGCTCCTACATTTTGTGAATCCACACATATTCCATCTACGAACCTATTTCTTTCTAGGTGTGCTACTAATCTCTCTTATTCTTCCCTGGTTTTCCCTAAACATGCTGTGAGGGCAATTGGTCTGTATGTCTTGGGCTTTGAGTGCAACTTACTGGGTTTCCTCACTGGGACAATAATCACATGTTTCCACTCCTTAGATATTTCACCTTTTCGCCATATGTTATTATATAATTTTAGTATCATCCTCAAGCTTCCTTTACTTAGGTGTTTATGTCAAAGCTTCCTTTGTCCTTGCCTGGTGTGGTGCTTTAGCTCCTTATTAGCACTTTCTGGCGTTCTCTCAGACTAAAGTTTTCACTTAAAATAATATCCATATCCTCCTCCCACCTCTTCATCACCTCATAATGATCCTTAATGAATGTTCTTTTCCTCTCTCTAATTTCTATCCTCTGATTCTCAGCATTGCTGATATTTTGAAACACGGTAGCCAAAATTTCCACTCTCTCTTTGTTGGAGCTTGTTACTCCATGCCCTGCAACTGCAAGACTTGGCATTATGTAGCTCTTACTTGTTATTTCATTCATTTTCCTAATTTGTGTATATACCTCTGCTATATTGTTAGCTTTATCTACTTTCCCACAGTATATTCTCCAGCTCTTTTTATAGACCTTTGTGCAACTGCCTTGCCTTTTTTATGTTTAACTCCTCGCTATTTAAAGAATCTTTTGCTGTCTTATACACCTTATTCCTTGCCCTAATTACCATTTCACATTCCTTGCTCCACCAGGGAACATTTTTCCTATCTTTAAGTAGTGTTGGTATCCTAGGAATAATTAGGCTGGATGCCTTAATGATTCTCTTGGTAACAACTACAGAATTCCAGTACCTTCATTTACACATTGCTCATTCACACGTTCCTCTTTTTTGCTTCTAACGCATTTCCAATTTTTGTTTTGTTTTGTTCCAAGCGGGGATCTTATCTTCAGCATTTCTTTTTCCTTGATATGTAATTAATGTGGGGAAGTGGTCCCTTTGCCTTCCCTGTTCTTTGTAAATTTCCCAGCTGCATTTACCTGCTATGGTGCTAGAAGCTATTCCAGATCTAGGCATGTGACGTTTCTGTCAGCTTTATTGGCAGGTGCTCCATCATTTAATATGACTAAATTATGCTCCCCAAAGGATGGCTCTAAACATTTCCCATTTTAAAAAGTTTTCTTACTTCCCCACAACCTGTTTTGACTATTGAGGTCACCACAGATAATGAATGGGCACACAACATATGCAATGAATGCTTTCCAGTCCATAGCCTCTAGTTTCCTGCATGGGTTATAGACATTCTAAGTCTTAGAGATGCAGAATGCCTTTGTACTGCCATCTCAATAGCATCATAGTCAATAATTAGCCTTTTAACCTCTAGTTCAAGGCAGTTCATGTTCTCCTTAATGAAAATGCAGACCCGCTCTGCACTCTCCTATTTCTCTATCATGTCTTTATAAGCCATATGCTGGGATTTTATAGTCTACTTTTTCTAATAACCCAGTCTCTTGTATGCATATTATAAGAGGCTTTGTCTTCATGTCAGTAATATTTTTTTCTTTCATTCCTGCCCATGCTCACTAGGCTATGGGCATTCCAGCTTCGAAGAGTCCCCACCCTTCTTTTAACCATCAATATTTCCTTCACTTAGGAAAGTACGAAGTGGTTGCACTGGCAGGTTGCTGGCCCCTAGGTACGTAGCAGTAGCTTTAATTAGAATTCTCATTTTCCCTGGGTTTTTCCCCCCCCGTTTGAGATGTACAATTGATTACGTCAATCACAAATGCTACAAATCTCTCCATTTCTGTAAGTAATATGTCAGCTCCTTTTATTCCAGTGTCACTCACTACTTCCTTCCCATTAATTTGTTGCTGGCTATTCCCTATCCTCAAATCAGCTTTCCTTTTTTTTTCTGCTCTTTTTTCTCCCCTATTCTTTTAGATCTCTCCTAGCAGCTTCTGCATGTGTGATGTTATTGGTAATTTAGTTGTTTTTATTTCCCTAGCTTGCTTTGCTTCAGGCCTGGTCTACGCTACAAACGCACATTGATAGAGCTGTATCTCTGAGGGGGTCTGAAGCACGACAGTGTTTTCCTCCACAATTGCCACATTTTTGTTCTGTCCTGTGTGAATATTCACCTCCACACTTACTGCACTGTATTGTCCTGTGGCAATTATTTGCTACTTGACCAAATCTTTGGCATCAGTAGCATCTCACAGAGGAGAAATAAAGGCCTTTGTCCAGAATATCTGATACATTTCAGGGAAGAATTCTAACCAGCACAGCTGTTGAGGGTTTGCTATCACAGCCTCCTCTGCTAATTAGCTTCTTAGCAGTAATCACCTTCTCTTCAGCTATTTCCTGCTTTATTTCAAAAGCTGCCCCCTCTTATTTCTGTGAGGAATTTGGGCAGTTGACAATCTTTATTTTACCTCACACTTTTGTCCCAAGGAGCATCCCTACTTGTTCTTTGTTTTTACATTCTGCTAACAAGCCTTTGCCAGGTAGTTTCATATCTTTTACTATAGCACCAGCACTTTTTAAATCCACTCTGCATTCCTCCGTGCACTGATATCTCCTGTCTGTATCCCTACCTAGGGATTTGACTACTATGTAATTTTCATCATTCCCCTTTCCTGACCTCCTATTTGGTGGTCTGCCTTCTGGTTCCAAAGAATCCACCATTTTCTTTTCCTGGCTTCCTCAATGCTTTCCCTTGCCTCCTTGTCCAGCCTGCTTTCAGTTTCATTTATTATCTCTGCCTACCCTGTCAGCCAAAGGCTCAGGCAGCCAGCAGCCTAATAACCCCTAGCTCAGTAGCGAGAGCCCAGCCCAGCCCAGCGCATCTCAGCCAGCTCCCCAGTCAGCTTCTTCCTGCTGCAAACTTCCTGGCTTTATAATCACCAGCCAGCCTCTTCCCAGCTGGGCTTCATTGTCAGTTAAGCCTGGCTTGCTCTCTCTCTGGCCAGTGCTGCCAGGTATGTTAATTGGCCTCCCAGGCCCTTCAGTGCCTGTGGGAGTTTCACAGCCCATCACATATCCACTCCCTCAAGACCGTGGGTAGAGAAGCCTTCTGCCCCCAGAGCTGGGCTGCAGATTGTCTCACTCCTCTTCAAGCTCCCCCCCATGATTGGCAGTCGGCCTCTCTTCAGCAGCATCCAGGTGCCTCTCCGACAGAGACTTGTAATGTTGCAAAGCGACATGCCAGGCCCGCTCTGCAGCCTTTACCTTCTCCTGAAGCCTTATTGCTTCTGCCTCTGCATCTCCTACACCCTGTGAGGCAGGGCCTGCATACCCACTGTGGTTTGTTTAGTGCCTGTATTCATCCCTGAATCCATCCAGTTTCTCTCTCTGGGCGCCTTCCTCCCCTCTAGTTCCTTCCAACTCACTGTCAGTAGTAGGTACCCTCATCATTACTGCCACTATAGGTCTTCCTGCAGCCACTGTGCTCTGTGCCACATGAAACCTGTCCCTTCCTCCACAAACCCCAATTCCATCTACAGCTTATTAAGCAAAACACAGTCTAAAAGCCCCAACATTTATACAACATGTTGCAGTAGCTAACTGCCATTAACAGAAAGCATTCACAAATGTTATATGGAGATATACCTACCCCATACAATTAGAAGAACCTTGAAAGTCATGGAGTCCCATCCCCTGCCTTCATTAGGCAGGACCAAGTACTGACCCTGGCAGATTTTTGCCCCTAATTCCTAAATGTCCCCCTCAAGAATTGAACTCACCACACTGCCTTTAGCAGGCCAATGCTGAAAGCACTGACCTACCACCTCACTACAATGGGGCTTGCTGATTGCTGGTGGACAAAGGCTCCTTGGACATCTTGAGTTGTGCTATAGAGAAAAGTCTAAAAAATATTAAAAAAAAACACATTGCCACTTATAATTTCTGTCCACTAACAAATTTGTCTAGACAAAAACTGGTGTCTGATTAAATAAACATTTATACATAAATAAAATAGTGATGTTCGCTTCTGTGATTGGTATGCAGACATGCCAGTCTCTTGTAAATAATACAAAGATGAATTCTAGTGTTATAGTGGAAAATAAACCTACCTACCCTAAACTCTTAAGCAAACTAATCAATCTGTTCATTTTTGTCATATGAGCATTACAGCAATGCCACTAAAAATCAATGCCTGAAAGAAATAACAGATTAATACAATTCTCATGCAGTGCATCTAACTGGGATATAAACATACAGTATATAACTTCATACTGAATGCAGCTATACAAATAGTTTGAATAACTCACTTTAATAGAGAACTCAAAGGCAGGTCTGTAATGAGCAGCATGTAAGAGAAAATCTAGTACATTATTAATTTCAGGCAATACCAAGGGTTTTTTTTATATAATTTACAGTTTATTAATACTCTCTGTGATAGCTTTTCATAGCATTGCATCAATTGGAGTACAGTAATTACAATGTATTAAGATTCACTTGATGCCTGAGGAGTGTGGAAGTTCAGTTAAGATGGTTTAAGTAAATGAAACGTAAATCAGTATTGACTTTGAGCTGCATTAAATAAGAATTCTGCCCAGGGGAGACTGGATGGCTCGGGGATTCACTAATGGGATACAGAGCTGTTTGCCAATTAAAATTTTGAATCAGTTCAGCATTGGCTGGGTGTCTTGATTATCTGAAGGCCATTCTGAGGCCTGGTGCAATGAAGTGGCAGTCCTCAGTCAATTTTCTAGCAGATAATATCGGCTTGAGTAACAATAGCACCACTCTGGGCACAGGAAGCAGGCTCAACAAATAGGTGAAGTCATGAGAACAGATCTGAATAGGCCTTCAGTCAGACCCACAGGAGTGGACACTGGTGCCCATGCCAATCCAAGAGCAGGATCGAGGCCTTCAGGCTGGTCCCATTGACTTACTAGGGCCAGGTTTTTGAAAGTGCTCAATTCCCCATAATTCCAACTGTTTGCTATGGGGCCTGCTGGGAGCAGTACTCTTTTGAAAGTCTGGGGCCTGGCTGCCAGTGACCATTCACTAGCTACAATGTGTGTGTACACACACACACAATATAAGGTATGAACATGTTTATCAGCATGTTTTTAAGACGGCGTCATTATTTGTGCATATGGAAGCCAGGCATGAGTTATGCAGATCTCTCCAAATGAGTGCTGAAACTGCATCACCCCGTCATGTAACCTGTGCAGGGCACGTATTCAAGACACATGCACTGGATAGGACTTATACTTTTTAATCAGGAGTCTTTTGGGTTTGGTTTCTCTTTAAAGCAGGCTCCCTCAGTTACTATGCAGCCACTTCTACAGGGCTGAATAAAGAGCACTATAAAGAATAAATTGTAAATGCCTGAAACAATAAGTCTTCTAAACGTAACATTCAGAGCTTAAGGGTCAATATGATGAGAAGTTCCAGGGCTAAAAACAAATGTTCTCTGTTGCAAGGATTGTCTACTTTCCAGTGGAATAATGCTCCCATTTATATCTCTGATGTTTCATCAGATACCGGACCTTAAACCTATCACTGGTCCATGACTGATTAATGCCTGTGTACAGTACTCACTATTGCCAACCTCATCCCCTCCAAACTCATGAGATAATTTTAAAAAAAAACATATTTGGGGTTGTTTTTATTTACCAGCTGCTTTTTGAGCCTTTCAGGTAAAACTGGGGGCACATTTTTTAATCTTTTCTGCACCACCAGGAGGACTAGCAGCTCTTTTTTAATTTCCTGTGATTACATGGCCCCAGGAACAGCTCCTCCCAGGAAAGCATCTAATATTGCGAGACTTGCAAAAAAAATCATGAGAACGGGCCACGCTGGAATGAGGCAATGGCCAGTTTCAGTTAATCAACCTGCCAGAGAAATGTTTCCTTCTTTTTCCACAGGTAGGACTTTACCCCAAAAATTACACTGACCCAAAGCTCAGCATGGGCAACACCTCATGACACATCAGAGCTAGAAATGGCAACTTTGTACCCCTGGAAAAGGGAGATTTCTGGCTTTCCAGTGGCGCTCATAGCACATGCTCTGTACTCACTTTGAGAGCCCAGGCTTTAAAACTGAGCTATTTTCATATATAGGAAAAGTTATTCTAGATCATTTAATTTTCTTCTTCTGCAAGAGTCTGTACAGTGGGACTCACAGTTAATAAGGAAGCCTGGCTTTAATTAGGAAAGAATAATTAAAAAGAAAAAGTTAATTAATGTGCTGTGGCCCCAGTCCTGCAAACATGTATGCTCGAATGCAATCTCTGCTCAGTTAAGAATGTGCATAGTTGCAGGAGTGGGGCTGAAATCATTTTGAATTATTCTGGTTGTTAAATATGTGGCATATGTAGAATATATGATGATGTGGTGTGAGGCAAAGGTTTCCTTAGTTTGCATTTGTTAGTTGCCTGGAGATCTCACTGGTGACTTTCCCTCTTGAGTAGTGTGGCAATCCTTCCAAACTTATGGTGACCAAAACTTGATTCCACATCATTACATGTGCTCTCTCTGTTTTGCCATATAGAGAGTGGTGAGTGTAATATAGAGTCCAGTTCTCTCTCAGATGAGTCTCTCTCTCTCTTTCACACACACATGCAGGGACTCTTTGTCACACACTCAGGGAAATAATGTCTCTGTCTATCCACCTAGCCAGAGTTGAATAAACCCTAATTAACAGCTTTGAGATTTGTTTCGAATTGATGTTTTAAGGCTTTACATTTTATTTTGATGGCCCAGAAAGATGCCATTTGTCCTTTCTTCTTCATAGAGAATTCTGCCTTCCCTGTGTGAATGTCATGGGCCGGATGCTCAGAGGATGTAAATCAGCATAACTCCATTGATATTTATACCAACTAAAAGCTGTTCTACACTGAAAACTTGTTTCAAGTAACACTCAAGGTGGGAAAAATCCACCCTTGAGTGACGTAGCTATACTGACCTAACCTGCAGTGTAGACAGTGCAACGTCAACAGAGGAATTCCTCTGTCGACATAGCTACCATTTTGCAAAGTAACAAGACAATTGTTTCGGGGGGACTGAATCTGCTTTTTTTCCACCAGAAAAAGTTTTGGCTAAACCATTTCACACAGCTGTACCCATTGCCGTCAAGAGAATCAGGCTCACTTTAAAAAAATACAACCCAGCTGTATTTACATAGGAAAAGGAAAACTGATCAGCTTTCACTCAGAAGTGCTCTGTTTACAGAGCTGTCAAGAGAAGTTGATGTTAAATGTTTTCTATTTACAAGTGACAATTACACACTAAAGTACTGTGGTGACAGTTTAGCTCATTGTGGAATGATAAGGTATATTTCTCCCCCCATATTAGATCTTTTTACACACTGATCAATATTCACAATAGTGACCAGCGATGCTGTGTGCCCTACAAGCCAAACCTATTGAAGGCCTCTCTAGTTGGGAACCCAAATCTCAGGCCAGCCAAAATCTCTAGCCATTCTTGAAAACTTAATCCATTAGTTGCCGCTAAAAAAAATATAGCTTCCCAAGGATGTGTTGTACATCCTGGTTCTGCTGGGCTCGTTAGTGCACACAACAAAGCCTTTCGAAAAATACTTCTCAGCAGAACTACGTAGAGACTCCAGGGCTGAATATATGATGATTAATTTCTGCCAGGGCTGATTCCTGGCTCCTCTAGGCTTGGCAGTTGATAGCCACAGCATCTCTGGGCTTGCTGCGTCCATTATGAAAGAGGTCTGGCATCTCTTTCACGACAAATTCAGCCCTGAAGCCAGATATAGAACCTGGGAGTCCTGGGCCACTTCCTGTGGTTGCTAGATGACACTGTCTTCCATTGGGACTCTTCTAAAGCGTGGCTCCTGCTCGCGTGTTCCTCCACTTGCTGCTAAAAACAAGATCCGAGAAAGTAAAGCCCAACCAAAGAAAACCAACCGCACTTTCAAACTCCGCAGAAACTAAATAGCTATGTTTTAAAGAATTAACTATAATTCAGCTCAGATGAGACCATGAGAGTCTGTCTTGGCCAGTGAAAAGAAGGCTGGTTGGGAGCTCCTGCTAACTCCTAAGGCAGGGGTGGGCAAACTTTTTGGCCCGAGTGCCACATTTGGGGTTGCAAAATTGTATGGGGGGTGGGTAGGGAAGGCTGTGCCTCCCCAAATAGTCTGGTCCTGACCCCTATCTGACCCCCTCTCACTTCCACCCCCTGACTGCTCCCTCAGAATCCCCAACCCATTCAACTCCTCTGCTCCTTGTCCCCTGACCACCCCCTCCAGAGACACACCCCGTCCCCATTCCCCATCCCCTGACCCCTCCTCCGAACCTCTGCCCCATCCAACCGCCCCGATACCTATCCCCTGACTGTACCCCAAGACTCCCTGCCCCTAATCCAACCCCCCAACCCCAGCTCCTTAACCGGCTGCTGCCACGCTGCCCCACAGGAGCATGGAGCCCTGCCCCCCAGAACGCTGCTCGCACAGCAGGGGAGGGGCCAGGAGGAGCCTCCCCGGCGAGCTCAGGGGCCGGGCAGTATGGGCCCACAGGCCGTAGTTTGCCAGCAGAGCTACTACCCGCCTCCTCCCACAACCCTGATTTATTAGGGTGTGTGGACCACCTGCAGCCTCACTCCCCCAGCAGAATTGAATCAAGATTTTCCATAGCATGGTCAAGGGCCCTAGTCACAGCTACAAGCGAGACCTAACTCCCTTTGGGGATATGGACCTATGCCGTTCTGGGGATTGCTATGCTAAATCCATGTCTCCACAGCCAAGTTAACTCAGGGGATTTACACTCCAAGTGACTCCTCTTGAGTGAGTGGCCACACTGTGAAACAGCATTCTATCTGCCATGTCCGCACTGGCACTGCTAAGTGTTCCCCATTCACATCCCATAGTCCTTTGTGCCGCAGATAATGGAGCCACTCTAGGAATTCCTTCCCAGTGAATTGTGGGAAAACTTGTCTGTCTTCTCTGGACATGAGGAGGATTGTGGGATGGCAATAAAGGATGAACAGCACTCATGTGGCGATAGCTTGTCTCCACATGAGAGGGTGGCTGTGTTAGCAGCTGACAAGTTGCACTCAGTGTGACTTGAAGACAAGCTCTAAGAAGTGAAAACCAATAGCGTTATGAGGTCTAAGCAGTACTCAAGTTCCGCTTGAGCCCAATAGTAGAGAGTTTAAGTGGCGCATAGGCCTCAGCCCTGCGGTGAAGTTCACCCAGAGAGCCTAGTATTACACCACCATAGAGATTAAAGCCAGATCACCCAGTCTGATCTCCTGCGCATCACACCAAGTCCAACAACAGCAATGAGACCAAAGTATTACAACCTGTAGGAAACTAAACTGTTATGTGCACCAGACAGAGAACAGGAGGGACTGAGGCGCGCCAATGCCCGAGATGCCTGCAATGGCAGAGAAATGAGAATTAAGCGAGACATGACCAGCATTATAAAGGGAAAGCTTGTACCTCGAGCATACATGACATTCCTCCTTCACACAGAGTCAGGAGTACAGCCAGGTGCTGATTTTAATTGACACAATAATTCCTTTGTGCTTTAGTTGCGTCCTCTACCTGTCATTTGAGCTCCGGCTTTCTTCTCCATTGGGACACCCCTATAATGCTTAACTGGATGAACATGCTTTATTATAGCCTCTGTTTATTTTACTGTGGAACACTTCCCAGTAAGACCATCATGCACAGTTTACTATCCCTTAATCTAGGGTTTGTTTAAACAAGTTTTATTATAAATAGACCATTTGTATAAATAGTTGCAAAATAAACAGATTTGTTTTGATACCAGGTATTAACTGAAGGGTGCTTCACAGACTTCTCTCTAAGTATTTTACAGCTTTTTTTTATAATAATTGCAGCCTTGAGAGGAAAGCATCTCTTTTTATAGATGCAGGTTGGGAACTAGGGAGTCATGGTGTGTTAGTGGCAAAAGGATACATGTAGATTTCTTTATGAATAAAATGACATCCAAGAAGAGATTAGGAAAGGAAGAACCAGATCAGGGAGAGTTGAGGCATTCTTAAGGTTTACATTAGTTAATTTAATTTTCTACAGGCAAGAGGACCTGTCTTACTGTCCATCACTGGGCAGGAAATAGCACAAGGAAAGCTATTCTCATGCTGTCTCCACCTGGCCAAAATGAGGAAGCCAAGTGGAAGGAGTGATGTAGGTCATATCATGTGATAACATTCTTTCCAGTCCCCTAGTATCTCAGGAGGACATTAAGCACCAGCTACTAGAAGGCCCAGAAGGGCTCACCTCAAACAAGAAATCATCACATATGCTCCTACCAGAAGGGAAAATATCAGGAAACCTACCAGGAGAGCTTACAAGAAACCCAAAACAACTATTCAAAAAACTGGATGACAGCCATTCACCAGAAAAAACAAAAGTAGAACCAACTACAACAACTCCACAGCCCATGGCACGCCACCTTCGGGAGAAACCATGGCACCAGGACCCACTCCATGGACACTACACGTCAACATCATCAATTTATCAAGACTACCCCCAATTGGAGCTGAATTATCTGTACTCTCAAAGGGACTGAACTTCTGCCCTGCCACAGAACCCGATACCGTACTGACTTGTGGAGAACTGAAGAATTCTTTTGCTGGCTCTGCCTCAAAGAATTCTTTCAGAACAATGATGGCACCACTGACAACTACCACATCCTCATCAACAAGAAAAAAGTATTGTCCGACTGGATACCGTATAGCGGCCAAAATTACACCCTTGAAACATTACATTGATTGCTTCAGGAAAATAATTGACTGTGAAATTGTTAATAAATGTAACATCCATCACAATCTCATTGCCACCAAGAGGACAGTTATAGTCCCCCAAATCAAACCACTAGATAGTGATCAAACCTATGTCAACAAGGCCAACTGACAACTCTCGGATAGCACGTATATAAGGAACTCAAAGAATACCACACACCACAATTCACTCAGGAATTTAAGGATATCATCAAATCATTCCCCAGCCAGCTCCAAGAGAAACTCTACAACCTCATCCTCCAGGAACACACACCAGGGACCTTCTACATGATTCCCAAGATGTGCAAACAAGGGAACCCAGGCAGGCCCATTGTATCTGGCCATGGCACTGTAAGTGAAGGAATATCAGGACTCATGGCAACCGTCTTCAAACCACTCACCACACAAAGGGCCAATTTCCACTGGGACTCAACCAACTTCTTCCAGAAACTGTGCAACATTAACAACCTCTCTCAGGACACCACCCTTGACACCTTGGATATCACCTCCCTATATAGCAAAATCCCTCACAAAGGCAGCATTGCTGCCTGCCTCAAATATCTACAAGACAATGGACAACACTCAGATACCCACCACAAACACATCACCAAAGTCATTCATTTGTTCCCCAACCATAACAATTCTATATTAAACAATGAACACTTTTTTCAAACCATCGGAACAGTCATGGTATTAGACTGGCTCCCCAATATGCCAATCCATTCATCGGCCATCTCAAGGAAGCGTTTCTGGACAAATGCACCATGAAACTAGTGCATCAACTTCCTGGACACCACAATCAGCTTCAACAACTCCTACAGACAACTATGTACAGGAAACCCACAGATCACCACATTTACCTTCACAGATCCAGTAACCACCCCAAACGTACTAGGAAATCTGTTATCTCAGTCAGACACTCAGCTACCACACAGTATGTTCTGAGGAGACAGTGCAGGATGTACACTTTAATACCACCTTCACAAAACTAGGACACTCCACCAGAAAAATAGATTGCATCATGAAATAGGCCAACAAATGCCCTGAGGGAACCTGCTAAAATACAGCGGGGGGGGGGGGGAAATAACCTTTCAACCACACACATCTGGTTGTCACCTACCATCCCAAACTGGGAATCATTAAATAACTACAACCCATTGTGACATTCTATACCTTGGGGGAGGGTGCTGTAACCCCCATATTCCTCATTTTCATATAATTGTGAATTTAGATATAAAGCATGCCTTGTAAGATATTAGAGGAAAGAGTATGATCTGCTGAAAGTCATTTCTCTATCCATATATCTAAATCGTTAATGCACATGAAGTTATGAGAATTGTGTTTTATGGCTGTCACTAAAACATGCTATAAGTTGGGGAAATCAGCCAGACATTAGTTCCCCGGAGACAACAACAAGGAAAGTAACCAATGCCCAGGGGGGTGCGAAACAACCATCAACAGCCATTGTCCAGCAAGGGAGCTACAATATGACTCACCTCCATGAGACCACACCAGGGAAATTGCTCAGCCTTGCTGGGAGAGACTGGGCAATACCCTACAGACATGTCTGGACTTGTGCTCCCCAAGCGCATGGACTGAGGGTATAAAACAGACCGAGTGGACACATAGGGGGCCCTTCTCTTGCCCCCACTTTTGCTGCAAGAAACCAAGAACCCGAGAAGAAGACAAGACTCCAACACAGGAGATGGGCCTAGGTTTAAGGACCAAACCAGTATATTAAGGACTGCAATATCCAGTGGGGTGAGAAAAACTGCTTAATCTAGATGTTGCCCAGTCCAATAGGGTTGAGAGTGTAGACTGGATGTTTATATTTTATTTTATTTTTGTAACCACTCCAACTTATTATGCTCAGGGCCAGCTCCAGGCAGCAGCATAGGAAGTACGTGCCTGGGGCAGCACTCTAAGGGGCAGCATTGTGGCCAATCTTAGGGTGGCGCTCTTCCAGCCGCACCAACCTTTTTTTGCTCTGGCTGCGCTCCTCCGGCCGCCCGTTTTTTTTTTGCTTGGGGAGGCAAAAAATTAGAGCCAGCCCTGGTTATGTGTTGACTTATAATCACATAAAATCTTTATAGTTAATAAATTTGTTTGTTTATTCTACCTGAAGCAGTGCATTTGGTTTGAAGCATGTCAGAGACTCCCCTTGAAATAACAAGCCTGGTATGTATCCATTTCTTTGTTAAATTGACAAACTCATGTAAGCTTGCAGCAGCCAGCGGGCATAACTGGAAACTGCAAGACGGAGGTTCCTAGGGTTGTGTCTGGGATCGGAGATATTGGCTAGTGTCATTCGGTTGCAAGTCGCTGGGAGAAGTTTACATGCCAGAGGCTGTGTATGATTTGAGGACTGCTGGTCCACCCTGGTTCCAAGCCCCCACCAGCTAGCTCCAGCGGGCTGCTCTTCCTGCAAGCAGTGGCCAAAGCAGGCAACTGCCAAAGAACGTTAGCAGGAAGCTTTGCATACCTTTAAACGAGCATGTTCCCTAATTGATCAGCTACGTAACAATAGAACAACGACTTTAAGTGAGGAGTTACTGTGGTATATTTACTGCTTTGCATTATATTCAGCAGTAATGCAAGAAATCTACAGGCCTGTATCCTGTAAGACTTTAGCTTCAGCAGGCTAGCATAAGGCCTATAAACTCTGAACATATAAACTATGCACAGATAAATGGCCCAAATGGAAAATTCCAAGTATCTGGGGAGCTGAAAATAGAATAGAGTTCTCACCACAGAAACATGATTTCTTATTCTTATTTTCTGATAGGTTTGATTATTTTGTTTATTATAATAGGTTTATAGGTTTATATTAAAGTATATTTGAGCTGTAACACAAGGGACTTGCAGGCTACATCCTATATGGTGAGCTAAGGAAAAGTTAGCATATGTATGTTTGGGGCCTTACCCCTAGCTAGAGCTGATGAGCTAAAGCATAAGGTCCCTATATGCTGCAACCTTTAACATAAAGGATGGCATAGGGGCTTTCCTAAGCTCATATCCTTTTAAACTTAACAGGTACACCACAACTTGGAACTTGGAACGAACCAAAATAACCATTGTGGACAGAAATAACAAAGAGGTCATGGTAACAAATTGACGTATATGCTATTAAATTGAGATCATGAACATACTAACCTATGGGGGGGAAAAACACTTCTACGTTAGTAAGCTGATAAAATACAAATAAGGCAAAAGGGGGGGGAAAAATCCCCTACTGAATATGCCTCAAACATAGTTGTGTCAGTGATAAAAGTGGCATCCCAGCCCAGGGGCAGTAGGAGAGATATAGTCCTTGGGAGGTGCCAGCGTGATGGCCACTGGCGATGAGGAGAAGGTGATAGCGCTGAGGACGGTGATGGCTACCCTTTCAGGGTGTTGTACAAAGGATGGTGTAAGTATACATGTGTGTGCAGGTGTCCATTCTGTAGTATCGCTGTGTGTCTTACTGAGTTGGGGTGTTTGTGACTGCGCTAAATATATTAATAAACTACATTTGTAAATATAAAAGAATTCCTATAGTGTGAGTGTTGCAACTGTACACAGCAGGGTTCCCAACTACGTAATAATGTAAGTAATACTGAGCCTGATCTTGGGGCAAGAACCTGTCAACTCCCCAAAGTGATAACTGGGGATGCTTTATGTAATTCATTATACTGATTACTTATCTAAAGATCAGGCAACCAGCTAATGCAGGCTTTGGGTGCATAGACAAGAGAATCTTGAGTAGGAGCAAAGAGGTTATTTTACTTGTGTAGATGGCGCCAGTGTGACTGCTGCTGGAATATAGCGTCCAGTTGTGGTCCACAATTTAAGAAGAATGTTGACAACATAGTGAGGGGTCAGAGAAGAGCCACAAGAAGGATTAAAGGAATAGTAAACCTGCCTTATAGTAATAGCCTCAAGGAGGTTAATCTATTTAGTTTAACACTGCGAAGGTTAAGGGGTGACTTGATTACAGGTTAGAAGTACGTACATGAGGAACAAATATTTGTTTTGAGGCTTGTACTGAGGCAATGGCCCTGCCTCCATCACTGTCAGGATTATGGAGCCCTAAATAGGGGATCAAGCAACCCCAGAAGAAATAAATGTTTAAGTATTCCATATACACTGAATAAATACCTGATAAGTGCTGAGTATGAAAGGCTGAGGGAGCGAATCAGAAAGCACACAGTCTGCCACCCTTCCTCATGTACCCCTGGAGTAGGCCCACTGAACTGAACGGGATAACCTCTAGGGGAAGACGCTATTCACCGTCAGCAAAGGTAGTAGAATTGGGCCCTAAATGGACTTGGCAACTAAAGCCGCTTCAACCCAGAGAACACCCCAAATCAAAACCCCTCTGAAAGGTGAGGCTCTTCTCAGGCGTAGGGGTAGCCATGGGAGCCGGTGTCGTAGCAATTGAATATAGCGCTGTGGATAAGAGGCTGAGGCTACAATCACTTTGGACAAGCCGATCACAGTGTCTCAAAGTTCTGGTGACAGCGTGCTTCCCTCTGCACTGAGCAAGGAGGTCTCACTGCTTCTACGTTCTGTCTGTGCAAGATGCAGCCAAGTAGAGCATTTAAAGTCTGTCTTGGTCCCATTAGCTGCTGCATTTAGAAGAAGGATTGTGCATGGAGTTAGGGCAGCAAACAGGGCTAGTTTGGGCTCACTGGGTGCCTGACCTAAAACCCTAGGGTGTGAACATTGCCCCTCTGAGAGTGGGGTGGGGGTATGGGAGAAGTGATAAAAGACAGGGGGACCATTCACAGTGATTTCACAGGAGAAGGGGGGAGAATGGGCTGGAGGCAAGGAAAGAGAGGGAGACGGAGGATGCGGGAGGGGGTGTTTGTGAACTGAGGGGTGGGGTGGGAGAGGGCAGGACGATGGGTTTATGGGACAAGGGAGCAGTTTTGGGGAGAATGGTAGGAGGGACGTTTCACTGTTGGAGGTCTTGGATGGGGCAATGGTATTTCAAGAGAGAGTCTTTGTCTCCTGTCTGATGACTCCTTCGGTAGCAGAGAGTCTCCAGAGGGGTCACATTGCCTAAAGCAGAGGTGAGTGGCACAAGGCCTTCACCCCTACAGCCCTGGGTCTGGCAGAGCACCCAAGATCCATCCAGATCTTGGAGCATCCCCAGGCTTTGGGGAAAGGACTAACCCCCTTTTCCTTTCCCTCCTTCCAAGCCTTCCCTGAGGTTTCCTCTGAGTTCTCCAAGGCAGAAAACCTCAGTAACATATCTCACTTCCTCAGAGGCATGAGAACAGAACTAGGCAAGAGACACACAAAAATTACTGCACACAACACACTAGCTCCTCTCCCGCCCACTGGCTTCTAGCAAACCCAGAGCTCTAAGAGCGTTAAACATACAGCAGGGTAAAGGGATCACATCTTGTTTTAGGCTGGTAGATGTCACCTTATTGCTACCTGTGGAGCCGTGTTTCCCCATTTATCAGCACGGTACACACCTGCGTTCTTGGGGTTTCTTTTTAGAACAGTGGGATGCATTTTCTCATTTATTTCCCCCTCCCCTAGCACTGCAGGTTGTATTGTTCCCCCCCTTGTAGTGCCACGCTCGTCAAGGCCAACTCTAGCCCTGAACTGGCATCAGCTAAAATCCCTGGGTGCAAAAAGTCAGGGCTGTTCAGTACGACACATTGTCTCCGGCTGGTACCAACAGCCACTTAAGGAATGACTCTTTTATGTAAAGGCTGGGTTACACTGGCACTTTATAACGCTATAAAGCCCCCACGAGCGCTATAACCTCCTCCCCGTCCACACTGGCAAGGCACGTAGAGCGCTATAACTGCTGAGTTATAGCGCTATTGTTAATCCACCTCCGCATGGGGAATAAGGGCTGTAGCGCAGCTCCTGTAGTGCTACAGCAAGAATGTGGACACCCACTGCACTACAAGTGATCTCTGGAGATGCCTAGAGCCATTTAAGGCAATTGACGTCTCTTCCCTTTGTTTTGAACTCGGCTGGAGGAATGCGGAAGTACCTCTTTAGAGTTTCTCTCTTAACTCGGCAGATAAGCAATGCAAATGTTTAAGGAGGGAGCCTGTGTGAAAACAAAGCCCTCTGTGAACAGAGGCTCGCTGACAGGCTTTCAGAAGATCGGAAAAATCACTGTCTCTCTCCCTCTACATACACACAAAGCGTCCCCCCTCACCCCCCTCATTTAAAAAGCACGTTGCACCCAGCTGAACGCTGGGATACCTGCCCTAATGCGCTGCTCTTAATGCTGCATTAAGTGCCCCAAATGTGGCCATGCTATACCGCTGGCGCGTCTGAGTGTGGACATACAATAGCGCTATACATATTATTGTATAAGGGGACTGCTATAACCAATAGCGCTATAATCTTGTAAGTGTAACCATACCCTAAATGTCTGAATCGTAGCGATGTGTCTCCAGTGGACCATATTTGCAGCTATTTTACATTGCCAACATCTCTGCAGAGTCACTGCGCATCATGATAAAGAAACAGTATGATTGCTACCCTTTTATCTTCCGAGGAAAGTAGTTTTGCTCAACACCACTGATGGTCTCACTGGCTTTAATTATTTTTTCATGCTATTATGCAGCCTTTGAGAGACATTTGCTTCAGAATTTGAAATGCCAACTACTTAAGCATATTGTAATGATTCAGGGTCCCTGAAAGCCAAGACTGTAGCTAAATGACTGAAATGTAGCATATAGCTCTGAAAACTGGGCTAGTTTAGGCTTGGTGAGCGCTTGATGTAAAACCCTAGGTTGTGAACACTGGTTCTTCACTGAACGAAACAGAATGATCAGGCATTATGGGAAGTCACATGCTGAAAACCTTTCTATAATACTAGAATAGGCAAGGCTAGATTTTAATTCTAAGGTACTAAAGTTTGACTTTGATCTAGTTAATTTCACTCAAAAGGGGTAAATCTTATTAGCCAAACTGGAGCAGCCAATCTCTTTTACATATTTTAATGTCTTCCCAGTGAGATGCTGGTTGGTATTGAAGCCAGTGGTTATGACTGATCATTTGGCAGCAAAAGAAGTGCCAATTAATAACACCAGATGGATCCACAATTTGTGGATGTTGATGTTCATAAACCATCCAAAATGTAGACAAGTCCAGGAGCGTATGCAGACATGAAATACTTATAATCAGAAATGTACATTCTGTGGAATATAGGTGATACTAAGAAGTAAAAGCAATACATTCGGGAAGAATTTTTGAAGTCTGTCATTGAGGCAAGCGTGCCCCATTCCTTGTGGGGTAAGGTAAAGGTTGTTCTAGCCCCATGACTAAGTCTGTGCAATCGCCTTTTTGTCTCAGGGTAGTGTAGCCTAGGGGCCAAAGTCAATATGGCTGCCCTCTCTCCGGGCTGCCCTCTCTCCGGGCAGGCATATTTGATGCTCCCAATGGCCGGCATCAAATATGGCTGCCTTTTCTCTGCAGGGCTGTGTGGCCTAGTGGCCAGAGTCAATAAGGCTGCCCTCTATCTGAGGGCTCTGCGGCCTAGTGGCCAGTTAGAGTAGCCAGAGTAGGGGGACCTGGGCCCTCCCTACTTTACAGGGTCCCAGCCCAATGCCCTGTCAGTGGGGAATCTGACCGAAACACACTGACTTTCTATAATTCGTCCACTGTCTAGTTCCCGTCGGCCACTTCCTACTGGAGAGAGCCGGGCATCTCCAGGTTCTTTGGCCTGTGCCAGTGGCTCCGACCTCTCTCAGTGTCTGCAGGTACCTGGATATCCTCTGAACCTTTGGCGCCTGCGGTCTGGGTCTTCAGCAGCTCCCGGGTTGGAGCCTGCAATGCAATCTTGCCTCCTCGGAGGTCAGTCCCAACTGAGCCGAGCTGTTCCCTTTTATACCTGATTTCCAGCTGAAGCATGCTCAACACAGCTCAGAGGGTATGGCCTCCTTGGCCCATAGGGTGGAGTTAACCCTTGCAGGATCAGTGAGGGGCAAGTGTGCCCTATCACAAGGTCAAACAAAAATGCTACTGACCTTCTCGCTTTGACAGCTGAATGCTCAGCTGGTGTTGACTTGACTTCCAGGTTTCTTTGTTTTTATATTTTTCTCAACTGGGAGGGGAGTCAGATCTTGGATTTCCAAACCACGCTCAAGGTTTTCACAAATAGGTGCCCAGAACTAAGCTTCTATGGCCACATTTCAGCACCTAAATAAGTGGCCTGAGTTTTTTTCAGATGCCGACCCAGCAGCTCCCTGTGAAGCCAATGGGAGCTGCTGGGGGGGGGCTCAGCACTATTGAAAATCAGCCCATTTAAGTGCCTCGGTGTGGACTTAGAAGCCTAACTTTAGGCATCCAGTCTTGAAAGTCTTCGCCTACATGACTCAGAACAGGTAAGTGTGCAACACTTTGACCCAGCTTCTGCTTCATTTTTTAATCACGCACATCCAAAAGAATACCAGTGGAGTTATTCTAGATTCACACTAGTGTCACTGAAAGGTGATTGTGTTTCCTGTCTAGTGTTATTTTTTTTTTTAAAATTCCTAGGACAGAGGACACATGACTCACGCCATATGTCAGCAGTCTCCAGAGCCAGCATTTCCAGTGGCTTAGGTTGGGACCCCATGGAGTCACATGTCCTAGATTATCTTCCTTCTGGGAAGCAGTGCCTTTTTGTCATCAATCAATGAGTCTACAGAAGCAGACAGGAACAACAATGGCAGTAAAGGTAGTACTGAAGCTGACAAAAGTGGTTAATAAGCTAGATCTACTATTAGCTACAGGAGAGGGAAAGAACAGGAGAAAGGAAGTGATAGAATTCTCTGATAATGTGCTGTCCTAAGCAAACAAGAGGGAGAGCCCTGTAAGAAATCTGTTGTGATGCGGAACTGGTAAATGTATTTTTTTTTAAACGAGAACATAGGTGTTGTCTAAAACCAGACTGGGGAGGCAACTGGAAACCTTAGAAGCTGCATGTTTGGCTCACACAGAAAACTGAAGTTTGAGCCTTCAAACCATTGGTAACGCAGGAAGGCCTTACTTACATCAGTATCTCACTGATGTCAATGGCATTACATATGTGAATATGGTTTTGCAGATTGGGTCACAAATCTTATGACGAATAATGCCAGGATTCTGTCCAACCAGGCTGGAAAATGTGATGCTACCAAATGCTCCAAAACTCAAAGGAAGTCTTTTGATCCAGCAAGGTGAATTGAGGTTTATCACTTTAAGAGTAGGGATTTGTGGTCCCACATGCAGAATAAGGGGATTGTAGTGAAGGGTACAGTCACTGGCAGTCTGGAAAGAGCCAGTCTGGAGTGACTTGTGCTCCCTGCCTTAGAGAGCAGCCTGCTTTCTCTCTCTCTCTGTGTTTTGATGACTGAGTATTTTAATTCTAGATTTTAAGAATATAAGCGGTGTTATCACACAACCTTCCAGCACGTGCACTTGATGTCTTCATCTAACTTCTCACTGTGTATAGCATGAACATGACAAACGTGAATTCCAAAGCTGGCTGTAGCCTAAGCTACCTGGATGCCTAGGTACAGGATATTGCTGTGGGGTCCTAAAATGCTGCTGTCCTCTTGCTGATGTGCCCTAACTGAAACTTCTCTTTAGCACTAAGGAGGTGTTGGGAGCACTGTTTTAGTGAATCCATAATTATTTCCATCCGCAAGCATCCAGATAAGAATTGGCATAGAAATTCTCTATTTGATAAATATCTTTATTGATTTCTTTTATTTTTATCCTTTTTAATTATAGGACAGTCATTAGAAAATCAGAAATAAGGATTCTAATAAGCCACTGGGTCACCCTCTTTAACCAAACTGAACTGAAGTGTTAATTGGGATTATCCATCTTTGGCAGGGTATAAAGGGAACATGAGGAAATTACAGGCCAGTATGTTTCATTTCTATGCCTGAGCAATTAGCAAAGCAGACACTTTGAAATTATTTAGAGCAAAAAGAGAGAAACGGTAACATGGGGAGAAGAGGAAATTACCAGGGGAAAGAGGAGGATGTATAAGGAGATATTGAGGACCTGTAGGAGCAAAGACAGTAAAAGAGAATAAGGAAGTGTACAGGCTGTGCAGATGACTAAAAAAAAATTAAGTTGTATATTTAACAGGCAGGAAGAGCAAGTAACAGATGTCAGGGAGCCAGATTAAATGGCTCATAGCTACTTTGCTGCAGACTTCACTTAAGAAGCAACTCACAGCTTAATGCAATCGTAGTTAATGAGGAAACAGAGAGGTTACAAGGCAGTAAATAGGCTAATGACAAACTACTGGAAAATATTCAGCTCATCAGGCAGCCAGCGAAGTTCAGCCCAGAGTGCTAAAGGGCCCAACAGAATGAATAGGGAAACACTGGCTCTCACAGAGGAGGGAGGAGGTCCCGAGAAGGCTGGAAAAGGGAAAACATGGAGCCTTTTTTTTGAGAAAGAGAAAAAGCACAGAACTAGTGAACTGTCCTAATTTCTGCTTAGCATCAATACTCAGTACACTTCTTGCACACTTAGAGCCTAATCCAACACCCACAGATACAACTGAGTCTTTCCATTGAGGTCAGTGCTGTGATATTGAGTCTTAATACAGAATCATAGAATCTCAGAGTTGGAAGGGACCTCAGGAGATCATCTAGTCCAACCCTCTGCTCGAAGCAGGACCAATCCCATTTTTGCCCCATATCCCT
The DNA here is from genome assembly GCA_007922305.1 of Dermatemys mawii. Classification (NCBI taxonomy): domain Eukaryota; kingdom Metazoa; phylum Chordata; order Testudines; family Dermatemydidae; genus Dermatemys; species Dermatemys mawii. The sequence goes on from ML677375.1 coordinate 5,920,206, forward strand.
AAATGGTCCCCTCAAGGATTGAACTTCATAACCCTGGGTTTAGCAAGCCAATGCTCAAATCACTGAGCTATCCCTCCCCCCTAAAGTCACAATGTAAGCATCTATGGAAAAAGAAGGTGACATAGGTGATGAAATGGGTTTGTCAATAGCAAATTATGGTGAATTAGCCTGAATTATTTTTCTTAGCTAGGGTAATAAGTTGAATGGATAAAGGAAATGCAGTGGATATAGTATATAATTATATGACATTTCATTTAGTTCCGCGAGGCATTCTCTTAGGGAAACTACAGAAACACAGATTAGATAGATAGCTTGTAATATGGATACAAAAAAGGTCAGAGATTAGATATTCAGTACCTGAAACTAGAGCTATTCAGTATGCAGGCTTCGCTAATTAGCTTACGTGGAACCATTTTACCTTTGTCCTTATAAAAATCTCATTTGGTAAGGTTCAGGCCATTTCTGCAGGCAATCAAGTTCATACTTTATATTACTACAAGTCTCCAAAAGAATGTATCATGGGTTTGCATAGCTGGGGAATAGTCTGGCCTGTATAAAAGGCGATTCAGTAAGGACAAAGATGATAGAGTAATCAAATGCACAAATACAGAGCAGAGAACACAGGTTGAGTGGCTGAACCCCAAAAGACAGCCTGGGGTGTTAGAAGGTACACTGATTGGTTTTGCAGATTGACTTTGTCCCATACACACCCTACTCAGTACTGGCTAGGTCTCCATTGGGGTTCAGTTGTGGACCTCACCAATCTAAAAAGAGACAATTAGAGAAAACAAAACCTGGCAGGATGACCACCTCTGGAAGCAGGTGAAGTGAGCGAGGCATATTCAGACTCAAGGAAGAACATGCCTTTCATCAGTGTGAACATCAATAGCACAGTCACTGAAGAATTATTGGGCTTCAAAGAGAGTCCCATTAGAGAGCCTTGGCCAAAGGAGTAAGCACAGTACATCATAGGTCTTTCTGGACGTGGGGAAAATTTCTCATTGTTTTCAGCCCTAGTGCTGGACTCCTGAAAATCAGATCCGCTTGATCCATTATCAGTAACGCTAAGAAGGAGGGCGCATTGGTCTAGTGGTTACGGCACAGGACTCCTGGAGCTGCCGTTGACATGCGATGAACATGGGAGGGTCACAACTTTCAGCGCATCAATTTCTCAAAGGAATGCTGAATTCCTGAACCTATGTAAAGTGTTGGGAATTCATCAGGGGAAAGGGTTTGTGTAGTTGTTGGTAAATGTATACAATTTTTGACATGCGAAGAACTGGGTGTGAATTCAGCTAAGAATTCACTCTGGTCACTAGGCTTCATTTAATTTACATGTTTCTTTGTTAACCGTTTAAAAATCTCAGCATTTGACAGGTGTTTCCTCAGCATAGTCTCTGAGAGCACACAATTATTTCCTAGTCCAACCCTATGGCAATACTGTACTGTTGTCTCGAGCCCCTGTGTGGCAACATGTGTTGGCAGTGGTAACCCCATGATAATTTCACAATGGAGTATGGAAACAGGACGGGAAAAGCCAATAGCAGCTTGCCTTTTAGCTGCTTAACTCCTTTTTACAAGTATAACTCCATGCAGAACAGCCATTTGTGACCTGCATTCTCTGCTATGGTGGGACCTCCCTTTTTTGGGAGTAGAAGGGAGAATCCTTCAAATATCTAGGCTCATCTCAGATTTTATTTCCCACTTTATTATGGTCAGAGCATCCAACATGTGGAACAAATAGCACTGTAAGAGTGGAGCAAATATTTGTGGCGGTATTTTTGTTTGGATGGGGCAGGACCAAAGAATCTGGAAAAAGAATTTGAAAATTCAAACTGAAATTGATTTTTTTGGGGGGGTTTCCTCACTAAAATGAAAAACAAAAAAATATGGTTTTGGTTCAGGTCAAATAAAATGTTTTGTTTAACCACAAAATATTTTTGTTTCATATTTGGATTTTTAAACCATTTTTTCTTTGTTTGCATCTGATAAATAAATGTAGCTAAATTTCAAAACAAATTGTCATTTTGAAACATGGTCAAAATGAGTCACTTTGACTTTAAAAATCATTTTTGGGGGACTGAAACTATTCCCTTAATTCAATTTAATTCACTCAATTCACAATTAGTTTCAGTGGCCCAAAAATGCAGTTTTCAGCCAATGTACTATTTGCTAAAAATAACTCACTGAGCCTTAGTCCCCAACCTTTTCCCCCCACAGAGAACTCATGTGCACAAATTCCAGCAGGAACAACCGGGCCATTATTCTCCTGCGGCAAAGACTATGGAATGAGTTTTTTGCTGGCTCATAATGCATCATCTTGTTAGTTCTCTCAGCTGGCCCCTAGTGTGCACTCACTCCTTTATAGCTGGCCATCGAATGTGACTGAAAGTGACACGAAACTGAACGCACCAGTAACAATGTTCTTGGCACATTCAAGCCAGACAAAGTAATAAGCACAGCAAGAAACAGGTACAAAGGACTTATTTTCCCCCTACTGCTAGAAGGAAGAAAAACCTCTAAGTTTTAATTGATGTGCCAGGATTATTAATTATTATTATTATTATTATTGTGTAGGGGATTTGTTGAAAATTCCCTTTAGTCTTTTATTAGATTAATTAATTAATGGTCTGGTTGTTATTTCTTGATGCTCTCCTCAACAGCTTTCGACAGCGAAAGCAATGGTGTTTCACAGCCACCGAATTAGGTGAGATCTTTGTGGTAACTATTATACGAGGTCTTCAGAGTGTGTTAACATCTTGCTGCATCTTGGAAGCAGACATTTAGATTTTCTGCCACTGGGTTCCAAATTAAATGCTGAAGTAAATGCCTCAAAGGTCAGTGGTGGGAGATAGGTTGAAAACAGTTTTACTACAGCCATAATTTACCCATGGAGTGTCCTGCTGCTGGTAACAAACTTTTCAGAGTTGTAGGGTAGCATGCAGTTGATTACAACTGGCACACTACGATATTGGGTCATCTATGTATGGAAAGGGCAGCATAATGTTACTTTCTTGGCATTCCTTAGCTTTTCTCATGGCCACAGAACTGCATATAATAATACATTACCCCCACTGGACAGGGACGTGAAGAAAGCTAGTTTTACCACGACCACATATAGCATCACAGAAACGAAACAAATACTACACAGCATAAGGACAAAAATCCTGTGTCTTCCATTCTGCTTAGCAGGGCAAGCTTATTTGTAGGGGGATCTTCTGTTAGACCAAATAGCAGATGATCAAGCCAAGGCAGATTATCTTGTGTTGGGGAAATAATAGGCCTTTTAACTAGTGACTTGGCTTTTAAGAAGTGTGTTGCCAGCCAGATCTGTAACTCAGTGATTTGAATGGGCCTATTCAGATTTACACCAGCTGAGGAGTTAGCCTGCATATCAATAAAGCATGATGGCTGCTTCCTGCATTTTCTGTTTTCTTTTTGAAAAAGCTCTGTCAAAATATCAGCCCTTTGCTTCCAGCTCATAATAACTGCACTGTCCTGCCGCTTCATCATTAGGGAGTTTTTTGTTGAGGTTTTTAGCTTGGGTGTTTTACATGTGATTGTACAGAGCATTTAACGAAAAGACATAAAAAAGAATATACACAGGAAAAGGAAACCAAGCAAACGGCTTGTAGTTAAGAAAATGTTTTGTTGGCATGTTTTTTTGGGTAAGTATATCACCAGCTGAAATGTGTACATGAATTATATGACTGATAACTAGCAGGCACCTGTAATAGCTATTTCAGTTTGGAAACAGAAGGTTTCCAAATTAAAACTAACTTGGCTAGTCTACAATGTTTCCATGTTAAATAGAATATATCTCCTAGGACGTCGTATCCATATTGTTTCGTTTATCATCCATATGGTCTTATAACTTGCCAAAAATGAGTAGCTTCTATAGATGCCTTTCCCTTCCTGGTTTCTGTATCAGTCTTCAGTGATGGAGAAACCCGTAAAATTTTGTTGCATAAAAGCAGGAAGTTCTGACTCTTGATTCGTTCAAGGCATTCGCTTGGCAAGTCCGTAGATCCAATTGTTTGCCTGACCAGAGATCAGCAGTATGGGAGTAACGTTAAGAAGAAGACTGTATATGTAAGTTAATCTATATGGACTCATTCCAACTGAGTAGTGAAAACAATTATTCACTTCTGACGAACCAATTAGAAGGCAGATGCAAAGTTCCTTCTGACTGGCTCCTCCTCGGAGGTGTCTCGATGGTTCTTTTTTTCTGAACTTTAGTCAACATTTCCTGTTTAGTGCATATGGTTGAAAGAAAAGCTATTTTACTTTATTGGCCCATGGCTGTTGTGTAGCACTTTCCACCCATGGCACTTCTGAGATGAAGGCTCCGAATGTACGTAACAACGCACACGCTGGGTTCCAGTTTTGTTGACTGAACCTCAAACTGTTTGCTGTTCCTCCTCAGGGGCCTGAATCTCCATGGATGTCTGCATTTGGCACCATATGGCTGGTACCGGTACCAAACCTCCAGCTGAATTGGGCTGCTCATGGGATGGCCCTCACACAGCAGAAATGGGTTGAAATGCTAGGGAGATGGTTACAGTTCAGGCACTGGTGCTCCACTGTGAGGTATATGAGCTGCTTTGTACTGAGGCCTCTGGGGACCATGTAGTCTCCCTTTTATCACAGCATCGCCTGGGACAAATCACGGGTCCTCCCCTTCCTTTTTAACAGGTGAACGTCATCCACTGTAACCCTAGCTACTCTCCAAACACACACACACGTATCACCCATTCTCTCCCTGTTCTCCCTCCCGCCCCACAGAACTGGCCCCACACAGCAATTCAGGGCGGCTAGGAGGAAGGAAATACCCACCTTGTTGCCAGGCTGTGGGAGCAAGTGAATAGTTTTGGAAGGGGTCCCAGATGTGCTTGAACCAGCCCTAAAAGCTGCTTATTGTGGCATTGGCTCTGTCCATACACTTTGTGCAACATCTTCTGAGCTGCGTACATTACTACACTTACGTTGTGTTCTCACTTGGGTTTGGCTTCTAGTTGTCTTGCTCCTTTCTGGTGTACAACTGGGGTGAAGACAAGAGGAAGACTATAGATACATGCTTCTCTGTCAGGCTATACTGGAAAGAAGAACCAAATGAATGATGACGAAACATGGAGGGAAACAAGTACTGTTTTAAACTCATCAGCTGGTATTGGTGGGAAGGAGGGAGGCAGCAGAGACAAGGGAGAGGAGGCGAATGGAAAGTAAAATATTTATAAAAGCTCAACAGCGTTCTTTTAATTTTTTTCTCTATTGTTCCAGATTTTGCTTATCCAAGAACTAAAACATTATATACACGGAGTGATGCTTGCTTCTGACAGCTTCAAAGAGCACCATTCCTGACCATGCTAGGAAGTCACTTTCAGTGATTTTTACCCTTTTCCCTATGACACACAATTAAACAAAGCCACTTTAGAACACTGCTTCTGATTCCAATCCTGTAATGACTGCTTACCAGAGCTCTTGAGTAGGTCACAGGGATAGCCACAGGTGTAGTGATTACTGTATCCGAAGGCCTACCGTGTACGCAGCATGCATCGAATTTTGTCCAAATCTTTGGAGCAGAGCAATTTTGAAATAACCAGCTAGTGTCAATCAGTGTGACCTACACTGATTTCAGTGGTGTTAGGCTGACAGATATCAACCAGGGATCTGGCTCACTGACGTCTGTGGGAATATGCAAAACTCTGGTTATTCTGATCCCAGTCCAATTCTCTTACAGATGAAAATACTGTAAACTGACTTAACCTCAATATGTATCATGAATGGTCAACAGTTTCTCCGATCACAGAGCAATTGTTAATTTTGTCTCTGCTGATCTCCACTTCAAAGACCCAAAACAATACAGAAGAAATAAAAGTCAGTTGCGTCACAAAACAAGGGACAATTATCTGATGTCAACTTTGTGCCAGATGTTCAGAATTCTACATCATAAAGAAGACCGCAAGACTGCATTACACTTCTATGCTTATTAATATCTTATAACATTTCACACCTGCAATAGTCACTAACCAAAATCAGCATCAAGTGAGGCTAAATAGCTAAAAATAAGTATGTGCTTGCCCCTTTTTCAGTTATTTTTCATGGAGGGGGGACACAAGCAGTGATCGCAGTTCAAGCTTGTATGCTCTTAGAGTCTCCGTAGCCAGTTTTTAGTAAGGTAAGATCTCTTATTATTCCTGTTGCTTGTGGAAGTCTGCAGGGTCTTCTGTTTTGTGAATGCCGTTCTGCGCAGGTGCGTATGATGCAAAGAAACGGTGTGAGTGCTACATTAAGGATGCACTATTACAACTGCAAAGCTTGGCGGACCAGTTCAGAGTCCAGTAACGTGACTCAGCCGTGCTATTTTTACATAAACATCTGTACATTATTTAGGGCGAGACCTTTGCTCACAGTCCTCCTGGTTTGGACTACGGAAAGTCAGTTTAGGCAGCCGCCTGTTTTTTTTGCCTAGTGGTACAGGCCCAGCATAGTAAATTTTATACCTCTGCCCCTTCCTGCTGCAGTTTAGGGGCACTCTGATGGGAAGAGGGGGCATAGCCATAGTACTGCTGTGTACTGCTGATTCCAGCTGCAGAAGAGACATTTAAAAGCCAGTGCTGCCGAATGTTATTTAGAGACAGCCCTGACGGGAGAGGAGGCGAACGGAAAGTAAAATATTTAGAAAAGCTCTTGACCGCCTTCTTTTAATTTTTTCTCTAGAGTTCCAGATTTTCACCACTTCTCTAATGCAAATTGCCCCGGGAGCAGCCTTGATATCGAACAGGCCAGACAAAAACAATCTGCAATCAGCCTATAGACAAGAGGGGCTTTATAAAACTGCTGAAATCTTAGTGATTGTCAGTGAGTTGTCACTTCAGTTAGCTGGCAACATATCCACACGAAGAAGTATGTGGAAGTAATTGCTGTCTACACATTGCTTCCCCAAAAGAGAAGTTTGGTTGGGAGGGATGGGAAATGGGTGGAGTCGTGGTTCAGTTCTCTAGCATGCAGCCCAATAGCAAATTACAGGCAAAACTGTATCTCTGCGTCACAGGACTTCCCAGGGCTATCCTTGGGGAGTGCCGCTTACCTGCTGCCTGTTGCTCAGGTCTGTCTAAAATTACAAAGAAGACATGTAATTCTTTTCATTCTTCCCCCATTCCCAGCGGAGTAAGCACTCCAGGTAAGGAGTGCAAACAATTTTTCCAAGGAGGATGTCGGAAGTTAGGCACCTAAAGAAGAGGCCTAGTTTTCAAAGGCATGAAGCCGTCAGCAGCAGTGAATTCAGTCACTGCTGAAAATCAGGCCTCTGTGGATTTAGGAACCTAACTTCAGACCAAAATTTTCAAAAAGTGGGAGCCTCCATCCATTTGCCAACTTTCAAATTTCAGCCTTTCTGGTTGAAGCCTGACCTCCCTCCATTTTGTTTTCTTTAAGTGTGATCAAAATATTTTTAGGCTGGAAAGATGTATTTATTTTGTAATTTCCCTCAAAATCAAAAAGACAGATGAAATTTTTCAGCACCTTGGGGAACAAAATTCCTTCCAGTATAGGCAAAGCATGCAAATTTCAGCCCAAAAGCTTTGAGTTTTGGAAAGTTCTGAGCATGTTAAAATAGAAACTAATTTATAGCCATAACTATAGCCGTCACTGTCGCTGACTGTTCTGGCTCTCTCATAGCCATGCCCGTGTGCTCACACACACCGAAACACACACTTCAGTTATTCTTATCTGCTGTGCTTTCTGAATGTTCCTTGTATTTGAAATATTTTGATACTTGGAAATGCTTAGCACCTTTGACTTTCTCACTGCTACACGCAGAAAATTTCAGTCTCCAAGGACTAAATTCATGAACTTCCGACTTCAGTTTTATGTTCTTCAGACTATTTGGATGACATCAACACTTAATAGCTCAGTTATAATTGGTACTCGTTGACACAGGAGAATCTACTGTGCTGTGACTATAGGTCAGTATACAGTGGCCTTCACAATGCCAATGTCCAAATGGTTGACACAACATGGAACTATGCCTTAAAGTAAAGAGCAAGAAATAAAACCAAGCAATGAAGGCTTGCGACTGGTCACATTCAGTCCTAAGAAACAAAGTCTGAGGGGTGAGAGGACCTGATAACAGTCGTCAACTATATTAAGGGTTGTTATAAAGAGGATGATGATCAATTGTTCTCCATGACCATTGGAGGAAGGACTAGATGTAACAGGCTTAATCTGCAGCATGAGATATTGAGGTGAGATATTAGGAAAAATTTGCTAACTGTTGGGGTAGTTAAGCTCTGGACCAGGCTTCCAAGGAAGGTTGTGGACTCCCCATCAATGGAAAATTTTAAGAACAATTTGGACAAACACCCACCAGGTATGGTCTAGGATTACTTAGTCCTGCCTTAGTGCTGGGTGAATGAAGGTCCTCTTCCAGGCCTACATTTCTGTTGGATTCTAGGATTAATCCTATTCTGGATTAATTTCATTAACATAAATAGTATTTCAGTTTTGGGAGTCAACCTTTTTGATGTCTGTATGTTGCAATAAGAATGGATTCTGTAATGCAGGGTTGGCATGGGATGAAAATAGACCAGTGTAAAATGAGGTGTCTCCTGCACCCAGAGAGTTGAGAAGTGAGGGAAGTTGGAGGAGACGGCATGGATTGACAAATGTAGGGAAAATGAGAGGGATGAGGGGAGGGAAGGAAGCCTGTTGATTCTTCAATAAATGGGCAGTGGAATGGATAAGGTAGGGAGACCATGACCTTGCCAATATCACAAGGATAACATTTTCACTAGGATACATTGATTCACCAATATATCAACCACAAATGAGCTCTTGTTCTACATCAGATACACCAGTAAATGCCAAGCATAGTAGATCATCAGCAGTGTCCACTTGGCTCGCTCTACTGCAGTTATGTCCATGGAGAATTTGGAATTGTCTTTGCCATTTGTCTCAATCACACTGACCCCATAATAATAAAAATGGTAGCACGTTTTAGGGTACCAGGCTGGCAGCATCAAGGTCAAGAAGGAAGACTGGGTTGTAGATGTTCCCCACAGTGCTACAAAGACAACTTGTTCCCAGCTGCTAAGCACTGAAGTAGGATGCTGCTTGTTGTTGAGTGTAAAATCAAGCGTCTGCAACCAGCTTTCTGTGGTTACCTCCTACACTCAAAAATGGGGTTCCCTTCAGCACATATTTCCAATCTGAGTAAGTGGCTAGCAGGAGCCACCCAGATAATTAGCAGTGTGTGGTGTTGCACTGTTTGGGATTTCTCGGGGCCAGATTCTAATACCCTTAAATGTTGATTAGTACTTTATTCAAGAGTAATGCCACTGAAGTCAGGACGGCTGCTTGCAGAATAACGTACTACTCAGGGTGAGTAAAGGATGACAGAAAGTGGCCTATAGTCAATAACTGTGTAGCCAACATATTTTGTTCTTCAAAGAGGGACAGCATGCAACAATGAGACATCACCTACCCACCCCAAATCCTTCTTCTCTCACTGAAGTTAACTGGAGTTTTGCCACTGACTTGCATGGAAGCAGAACCAGACCTCGACACATCAATGTACAAAGGCTTTATGCGAATTAGCATCCGAGTCACTTTACTGGGTGTGTCCCTCGCCACTTATTTTTGTTGTCAATCTTTCTGTTCTATTTTGCTGATTTTTCTAAATTGCATATTTTATCTCTGGGAAAGTGATATCATTGTGCTCTAGCAAAAAATTAATTTGAAGGAGAGTTTGGCATGGCAATACACTGGCAAGCAACACAAATACAGGAGACACCTCCAGACTGGGAAGGTAATTTATATACATCTTCCTGATTAAATACTCAGAAGAGCCATCAAGTTCCTGTTAGAAAATAGAGGTCTTTGTAAAGTGGCTGAAATTGACCATGGAGTAGTTGCGAGGATCTAGGGGTTCTTTTTTAGATAACTTGTTTCTCATTGGGCCACACCATTAAAATATAAAGACCACAAATGGTGGCTAGGGAGACCTAATGTGGAGTTGTTTTATTCTTTGCCACACTACCAACAAATTGTAACATCAGAAGAACCAAAGTACCCAAAAGATATAATGGATATTACAGTCCTAAAAAGGTACAACACGTGAAATATTGTTCCCAAATTATCTTCATGTCATAGGCTAGTTTATACAGTAGAAACCCACTAGATCTATGCAGCAACTGGCTAAAAAGCGGGTTCACTTCATCTCCTTCCTACCCCAAGACAAAGTACACCTAGCTTGGTTTTCTATATCCTTCCAGTCAGCCATAGCTGTATAATTTTTGTGCTTAAATTATTCATCTGGGGATCCTTTCCTTGACCGTGCACGCTCATGGCCTAAAGGAATCAAAACTCTTGTCCTGAAGACAGGAAGTGAGAGAACAATGAGGAGAAAGATTAGTCGTACAGTACATACAGTATCTTCTAAATCTTAATCAGTTGTTTATTGGTTGGCAAACAAGTTCCACTTTTACAACAAATATTAGTAATGAGGTCATTCAACTTTGAGACCATACAAAATGGATCATAAATTAAAAAAAAAATTATAATCTGTGCTGCTAATTTACCTCCGGAAAGCCTACATTACTTCAAATCCTGTCAAATAAATAAATTTCCTGTTAGGAAAATAATGAACAGAGGATTTTTTTAATCACTTCAAAATAGTTGGTTTTCAAATTCTTGTTCTAAGACAGTCAAATTTCATTTTTTTTAATCACTGCAGTACAAGTGCCTAGATTGGGAACCAGACTGAGGCCTGAGGACTCTTAACTCCTACAGGGATATTGTTTTCACATGCAGAAGCCCAGCTATAACTATAAGAGATCTCTTGGCTTCTAGTACCATGCCTACTGCCTGGCTGAGGGACGGCTTGCCAAATATGCTTCATATTAATTATTATTATTATTATCATCGGTTGTGCACTGTAAACATAAAGTATGCCCTGCTCTAATCTGCAAAATTTCTGTTGGCAATACACCGACTGAAGAAAGAGAAAGCGTGAGAAAAAGAAAATTCCATTGGTTGGAAAAAATTTGTGATCGTATTACTAGAATACGAATCTTAGAAAGTAACTTTTTTTGGTGGGTTTTTTTTTGTATTTTTTTTGCCCAGTGAAATTTTTCAAGAAAAAATGGCAAAAAAAGAATTTAAGAAAAACCTTGCTCCTACTGGTAGACAAATTTGCAAGACCAGCACAACAGAAAAAGTTTTTTTTTTCTTCCACTACATTAACAGGGACGCAAGTTCTGGAGGAACAAAAAGCAGACTATATGTGCAATGCTAGTATCTGTACATTACATAGAAATTGTTCAATTTTTTTTCTGCCATTAGTTTTTTTTTATCATCAGTTAATACAGCAAAACATAAAATATGCGCGTAGCATATATAATTCTAGAATTCCCTTCCGTTTCATTATATTTTTTTTGTTTGCTGCAGTTAAATCAAGTTGTGAGTGACCAAAAAAGCATTATGTGATACAGATTCATAATAAACAGTTTTGCTAGTTTTTGTTGTCGTTTGTTCTTTGTGCAGCACTCCCACCGAGATGCATCATCGCTACTGGTTTCAAATGCACGTTTTGGCCTTTTTTAAAATTTTTAAATCAGGTCCGCGGTAATAATAGCAACAGAGCATCAAGGATGTTTAAACAAACACAGCATAACTCAAGAAGGCCACGAAGTGTGCCATTATCTGTTGTATCTCTTTCATTAACATAATGAAGTCTGTCTGAGAGAGGGAGGGGAGGAATTTCATCAGTTATTACTCTCCCCGGCCTGGCCTAAAAATTCCAGTTAAAAAAAAAGTCTGACCGTTTGTTTTTTAGAACAGCACGAAGATTTAGGAGTACGCACAATATTACCACTGCTTGTATTAACTCAAAACAGTAAACCAGGTGTTAGGGAGAAGAGGGAGGGGACGTTGGTTGTTTTACATTTTTGCTTAATCTTCTATAGACTAGTGACCAAGTGAGCAGGTCCTTTGGAACTCCCTTCAGGGGAAGTCCCATCTTTGCTCGGTGGGACTATAAAACCATCGCTGCTCCCTCGCCCCAGCTGGTAGTAAGTGTGTAGCTGATGGATGTGGTTCCTGGAGCCTAGATTTGGCATGCTTTTGTAGTACACGTCGTCGGCATCACCACTTTTGGCCGTGGGGGGGTCGGTCTGGGTGCTGGTGGTAACGCTTTCTGTGACAGGCATGCCAGCCAGGGCAGGCATGCTGGTATACAGAGAATCCCTGTTGGGTGACTGGTGGTCTTCTGTGTGCTCGTTGGTTAGCAAGGGGAAAAAGCTCTCGCTGTTGTCTTGCGGGATCCGTCTCCTGGTGTAGTGGTGTGGCTGGTGGTTCTCGGCAGAATAAACCCTCGGCGGCAGCAAGGGGGCGTCGGACTCTTCGTGGATGTGTTCCAGACCCAGGCTCTCCTCGTGGTTGAAGGAGGTGGCGTCATCCAGGACAATGGCATCATCCTCGGTCGCGCTGCCGATGTTGTTGACGAGTTTGTTCACCAGGTTCCTGTTCTGTTCGCTGGAGCGCTCGTGGTTGTTCAGATAGGAAGGGATATAGTTGGAGGTGAGTTCCTTCAGGATCTTTTTCTCTAGGGCAGTCTCGGTGTGGTTATTATACCCACGATCAATGATTTGCACACAGTTGCTCAGGTACTCGCCGCTGGCGATGCTGTAGCTGTTGCCGTGGTTACCATTCAGTGGTAGAGTATCCATGACACTTGTATCCCTGGCATTGTTCAGAAGCCCCTCTGAAAAACATCACACAAGAGAGGGTGATTTGGGCAAAACAGGACATTTACGCAGGACTCGCACAAACATCACACGTTCTTAATCAATCAATGCTGCACGGTGTTGCTACATTAACACAGCAGCTGTGTAAAAATAGATATCAAACAAAATTAAAAGTTAAAAAAATTAGATTGGGTATGATTACAATAGTAGCATCATGGAATAAACGAAAACGCTTAATAATCTTTCACATGGGAACATGAGCTCTAGCTAAAAAGATTAAGGTTTTTCCACTGAAAATGATGCCTGGTATCAGAGATTGCATTTGATTTGTCAGTGGCTTATAAGAAGGAACAGCTCCTTCTCCAAATAGCTCCTGTTCATATCACACATAGCTGCTCCCAAATGCTATCTCAGCTTCTTTTATATGTTCCTTAAAACTAGGGTGATTAGATAGCAGCAGTGGAAAAAAACGGGACAGGGAGTGGGGACAATAGGGGCCTATGTAAGAAAAAGTCCCCCAAAATGGGACTGTCCCTTTAAAAACAGAAATCTACAGGGCAGATGTTCAGCTGGCATAAACTGTCCTAGCACCACTGATTTCAACGGAAAGGTGACAATTTACATAAGCGGAGGACCTGTATTTACAGCCTAGCTATCTCATTCCCAAAACATGGTTTAGTAAACCGATTGCATACATGAAATCTTGGGGAGAAATTCTTATCTTCCTTACTCCTGTGTGACTCCACTTGATGCAATGGGGTTGTATGGACATAATTTATCATTTTTGCTTCATGATGACTAGCTTGTGTATCTGGGTTTGATTTTTTAAATCACTTTCTATCTTTGAGACATATTTGCAAAGAAATTATACATCACATCCCTTCCGTTACAAGGGCATGACCAAAATTATTTGCATGATGCTGTGCTGTGAATTTTATATCAGAGTCCTATGCTAGGGATTACAGTTCTGTGAGTGCTGTTATTTCTAAGCTCCATAAACTATATTCATTCAAAAGCTGCTTCCGAGTTTCACTTTTTCATTAGGTAGCTTTGTTCAGTAGCAGGGACAGTGCATGCTGTAAGGATTATAGGTACTGTAGATTTGATGGGGTGCATTTTCATCAGGGCTGCTTGGGCATTTTGTCACATAATTTCCATTTGCATGAGTCAGCCAGTTATATGCTTGTCTGCCATTTTGCAAATATATCCCTTAATGTTATGACTTCTGACCCACCACAGGAAAAAAATACATCTATAACTGCAGAAACGAGGCCAGTGCCTTCTAGGAATGAGTTGGTTTTGTCGAAGCAATTTAATTAATTATACAAATTTCCATAAGCCTATTAACATTGTAGGGGCTCGAATCTTCCCTCACTTCCACCAGTGTAGATAAAGAGTAATGGCCTTTAAGCTGGTGGAGTAAATCCAGTTTTTGTGAGGGGAATCAGGTCCCTGCATGTTAAGCTCTCATGCTAATGACTACTGTGATCACTGTACTACTGTGATCGCCCAACATGAGATTGTATGAAATTTTCCATGTGTTTTTTCACTTAGTGCATTCAGATGCTGCCAAAAATCACAGACAACACTGAACCTGCAGTGGTGGATTAGAGCAGCTCTGTGTTGACAACAAAGATTAATGGTCCTTCACATCAGCAAGAAAAACTCTTAATACACTGCTAGTGTCATACCTTCTGAAAATAGAGGGTTCAGTCTATATCCGTGATGCAGTACGAAGAGTAGAGCTATCTAAGACTGGAAAGCGTTCCAGCAGACTTTTGAGTGAAACGTCCTGAATATGTCATCTCTATTTTGGATTTCTGATGCATATGGTATATTGTTGTATAAACAAACAAGGAAAGTTATGCATAAAATAAGCTAGCCATCACAGACATAGAACAAAGCCATTTATTTTCATGTTAGAAGGTCTCTGTAAATGATCCACAATGTTTAAGGAAAATAAGCAAATATTGTTATGGACTGTATGTAATGAGTGATTGTTACTACAGTGTCTGCTTGATGGTCATGGCTGAGTAACTTATGCATTGAGACACTGCTTGTTATTTCTGCTGCCAATGCATAGAATTGGAGGCTGGAAGATTCTGTAGGAAAATAAAGTGGATGCATTGCATTTGAAATAGAGTACGTTTCATAATGAAATATGCCATATAAATTGATAAAAGGGTTATGACTTTGCAAATAAAAATGTTTGATTTCAAACAATGTAGCACACACACAGTTACAAGAGACTTAGAACCTATATTGGGCACATGACACAAAAAAGGAAATAGACAACAAAAGCATCTAATCTGTATCAATATATATAAGAAATCTATATATATATATTAATCCATATGGTTTTAATTCTTTTGTTTCCAGAATTGTGAGAGATGAACTGCTCTTAATAACTACATCATCTATATGTGATGCAATAAAAGTGAACTAAAAAAATTACATTTGATATGCAATGTTTAGCTTTACTCCCATACTTGTCTCTCTGTAGGGCTCTAAACGACAGCATGAAGAAAAGGAAAGAAAAAACAACAAGTAAGCTTACAGCGACAGTAGGAGCAACATGAGTAAAAAGCAAATTGATGATATGCAGAAAAAAGAGTTAACAGAAATCATTTCCGCTGCCTGGAATACATGAATCTGTTAAATGGTTCATTTCAGGTTAAAATACTGACATTTTAGACAAAAAAATATATGTTTTGAGCACAATAATAAATATATTACTTTTCTAAAAGAGCTCTTTTTGAATTTTTTTCCATCTCAGTTTACATTTTTAGGGTGCAAAACAAATCAAGAATAAACATCTGGAAATGTAAAGTTTAAACTGGCAATCCCCACTCAGAAAGACAGACACCTTTAATGCCATTAGATAAATGTCTTTACTTACTGTTAGTTCTAACCACTCCAGCAGTTCAAACTGAAATCCATTTCCTTGCTAAAGTGTTGTGTCTTCCATCTTTTGCACACACTGTTTTATTACTGTGGGATTTTGCTCATCGAGGGGGTGCTGGGATTTTTAAAACCTTTTGCAATGAAGCATTCATTTAACTGTTTGCTTTTGTTTTTAAACCAAACATGCAAAAGATGAGGCTGAAGTGCTAACTTTCAATTTCCCATTTTGTATTGGTTTGCAGCACACCTCATTTATGTTATCTTATTTCCTTCTTCTTTTAAAATGATCTTTCATGAAAGCTATTGTAAAACACTCATCATTTATCCAAGCCTTGAACTGATTTCAGTCTACCCAGTGAAAACACCTCCTCTCTCAGGTCCAAATTCTGACAACCTCTATGGTTCAGCAAACCCCACAATTTCTCAACTACTACCTTATTCACTCCTTTGTGGCCAAACCCATCCCATCGAAGGAACTGAGTGTCACCGTTGACTTCTAAGGCCTGACCTGAAGGGTCTTTCCATTGGTTTCAATGGGTTTTGGATCCCAATGGCAAACACCTGTTCTCAGACAAAACTGTGCCGCAATACAGAGCATGTGGTCTGCAAGTGCACTATACGCAACTCCCCTTGAAGTAAACTACTTATGAAAATAAGAGTCCTACAAACAGTGCTCAAGGGAGAGCAGCTGCAGAGATTCCCTACCCGGAAACAGCAGATCCAAAGGGCTTGTCTTGATTAAGATGTAGTGGCACTTGGCGGGAATGTTTTAGCTAGCACATTATACAAGTCTAGAGCAGAGAAGGTAGCTTCAGCGTGAGCAGCACTAACACACAGCAGAACACAGAAATTGCTCTCCTGGATTGAACCCCAAGTCCATTCAGCCCAGTGCCTTGTCTGACAATGGCCAATGTCAGACATTTCAGAGGGAGGTGCAAGAAACCATTCCCTTGTCTACATTAGAGTTTTAGAACATGTTAGATAGAAGATGTTCTCTAGCCTGCTGTAACCATTAAATCCTAGTCAAGACAAACCCAAATGGGGTGACAATTTGTAGTGTATGGGAAGCGCACATGTAGTGCCATGTTTCAGTGGCATCAAATGGATATTTATATACTGTGTCATCAAATCAATAGATTATCATGACTCTGTTAGTTGGGCTGTGGGGCCAGTATGGATGAATCCCAGGAAATTCATAAAGCCTTTTGTGGAATCCCTATTTACTAACTTGAGGCTGCAATATGCACTCCTCTAAAATTCATAGGGACGTATGTCAAACACTACCAAGAAATTCCTGCCTGGAGACAATCACCTAGTTTCGAAGACAATATCTATTACATTTCTTACTTCCCGTGATATATTTATGGTTATCAATAAACACATAGTCTCCCAGAAATACTGACTCCAGTTTTGCTCCCACTGAAGTCAATGGCAAATATGCAGTGGTTTAATTGGCATGAGTCCTCACAGAGTTCTCTTTAACTTCTATTGACTGAACCCTGAACAGGTCTGCTTTTAGCATACTTATAACCTCTCTGGGCCCAGTTCTGCTCCCTTGTATTGAGTAGCACCTTAAAATCAAAGGGACTATTGGTGGAATGAGGCTCTACTCAGTGCAAACAACAGAATTAACAGCTGGCCCTTAAAATTAGATGAACTATTTTTTTAAAACGTACTTTCTAGCCGAAACATTTTATCATATTTCAGCCCTGAGCACATTTGTAGAGCTAACACACAGCCAAGAAAATTGGGGGTTACAATAAGCCAAATGTTGACTCAACATTACCTGCTGCCATCCAGAAAGTACCCCTATAACTCAGTTTAAAACTTCCCTTGGCTAGCTTTGAAAGCAGATATAAAATGATGTTAATCTTAAAGCATAGCATCTTTTTAACAGTAACCACCTTAACACTTCTTCAGCAAGAAAATGTAAATATTGACATGCCAAAACTGTATAGATTATCAAAACTTACTTCAATAGCTGTGATATAACAAACTTAAAATTCAGAGCAATTCACGCTTAATGTTTGTTCCTTTAACAAGCATTGGTGCAATCTAATTTATGGTGAGAAGTTAGTACCGTTCAAGAAATTTATGAACAGAAAAAAGGTCAAATGCATATGGTTTCCTCTTTATCACTGGAATTAAAAGACCCTAGTGATACAATTCAATATATAATTTTACCATAAACAATGCTCCCTATTACAACATATATTTATTGCTTGTACTGTTGCCATTATTTATTTCCTTCCTAAGAGTCCCTTTACAGCAAAGGGACACCTTAATTAGAAAAGGAGCAAATAAAGAGAGCTGACATTTTGGAAAGTATTTGTGTTTGAAAGCAGAGTTACTCTCCAATGACTCAGTTGTCTATGGAAAAAAAAAGGATAAAAGACTGAACTATCGAACTTAGCAGATGCAACCTGATCAAGCATCCAAATTACAGATTTATTCCCCAAATCATTTGTAAATAGAGCTATCTATAACTAAAAGCATTGTGACGTTCATTTACAAACACAGTCTACTCATGCAACAGAGCAAATACAGAAGACAACTATAAAGGTCACAAGGGAATGATTTTTGCAATAGAAACTTACAGAGTAGGCCCAGCTGAGTCTTTGCAGTTATTTGATTCCCATTTACTAAAACAAGGTTACAAAAAGAGTTCCCAGTTTCCTGGAGCTCTTACTTGCTCTCTTTAGAGCAAATGTTGTTTGCATATATTTACATGACAATACATTTATTACCCCACTCTAAAATCTGCTCTCTTTGGAATCGGTCTAGATTTCTGGTTCCATATCCCTCTTAGAGCTCAAGGGTGTGGGTTTTTTTTAATGCATAATCTCTGACAGACACATTGATGAAGTATTGACAATTTATTTTTCTATATGCTAGTCCAAAAGCAATAGCAGCTTTGGTATCAAAGGCCATGTTGACCTCACTTACCTTGAAAGGTGCTCCTCTTTCTAAAATGAATGATTTAACAAAGAAACAAATGGACAACAAAGCGATAAATGGATACAGCGGACAAAAAACACACACTGATGACTAAAACAAGACCAAACCAAAAGAATCAAAACCACCACACATATTTGAATGGATCTGATGAGTGGCTATCAAACTGAAGTCGGTCGTTTGGCAGGGCTAGTGAGAAAAAACCTAAGGAAAATGGAAAAATGTACTGAGATGAAAGGAGAGATTATTTATACCCAGTTCCAAAAAAAATACGGGTGGGAGGGGAACAAAGGGAAAAAAGAAAAAAATGGGCCTGTATAAGCCACATAAAATGGGACTCTCACTAGAAAAATCAGAGAGAAACTCCTGCACACCTTGTGTGTTGTACATGCTGACAGAAGGGTTGTTATAGACGGCCGATTCCCCGAGCAATGTATTATAAGGGTTGTTAGTGCCATGAGGACGAAGCAGAGCATTGGTTATAAGATGATTAGCCATGGCTCCTGGAGCAGCCCGATAGAAAGACAGAGAAAAAAAAAAGGTCAATCAGGCAAATGTGGTATTAAAAAAAAAAAGGAAAAAAGAGCAGTCAGAATGACAACAGTTGAAATAGTCCTGATTACAAGCAGCCAGCTAATTAGACTTGAAAACTATATGCCACTAAAGCAGCACAGATGTTTCTGACAATACACAACTCCAAGTTGATGTGAAAGGAAATGGATCAGAATCACTGTTCCCGCTAAGCTGTGCGCATGTGTACACGCACACAGATCCTAAACCCCACGCACACGGCGAAACATTAAACGCATAAAAATTTGCACAGAAGAAATTTTTTGCGCACACGGCCTGTCAAAAATTAGAGGGAACATTGATCGGGATGCTGATCAGCCACGTTTATGGCAGTTTCCCTAGTTGCTCAGAGTATAAGCAAGGGAGCGACAAGAGGTGCCAGTCTACACAATGGGGAAGAGAGGATCCTCTCCAGAAAGTGCCAAATGAACCAAACAATAACAATGACTAACATGAAAATACATTCACCTCTCACTGTTGACTAAGGTTTATTTATTGGTCACTTGGACCATATATAAAAAAGCAAGGATGGAAAATGTTGGCTTCCTTAACATTCTGGGCACTTATGAGAGAGCTCTTATTCCGGGAGCAGCTATTTATGTACAACAGGGCAGTACAATTCTCTCCACTGTGCTTTAAATCTACTCGGTAACACCCCAATGTGCAGGAGCAATGTGCCCTTACAAGCAGGAGCATCATAATTCTTTCACGAGTTCCTACTGGCGGGACAAGTGCAGCCCATAGAGGTCTTGCTATTCCAAGGCTCTACATTGCCTTTGCAAATACACTTTTTCACTCACATCATTTTGGAAATTACAACCTAGAGGATTCTTAGGGGCCACAACTCAACCTGTTCTTTATGCTAGATTTTGGGAGGCTGAGCTGCTGGATTCTTGCTCTTCAGCATGTGACCGGAGACACCTCCCTCTGCCTTGTTGTCTAAGGGAAGGAAGTTGGCTTTTGTGGCAATGACTTCCCTCTCCTGCCTTAGCCAATTCGAAGCAGGCAAAAAACACGGAAAGCCACTTTTGAAGCCAAGGTTCCGAATGATGGAGGTGGTTGATCGGTCTGTGTGTGTGGAGAGACCCAGTGGCAAGGTGGAGAATGGAGAAAGGGAGGACGCCAGCAGAAATACACATCCATGCAAAGATGCAGTTGAAAATCCGACATGGATCACAGCATCGTTACCGAAGACCAACCCTCGGACTTGGAGCAGGGAGAAGAGACATTCCCTCAGTCACTGGCCGGAAGGGTCAAGCACGCATATAGTCTTTACTTCCTGGTCTAACCTGGTCTATTGCACTTCCCTGCCAGGCCAGCAGGCCCTGCTGGGGCAAGAGGTGCTACAAGGGGCAAGAGGGGGCTTGCAGGACAGTGGAGAAAAGAAGTTGGGGTTAAGAAACCAGAATGACATCTCTGCTTCCACAGCCTGCTGCGAGTGGGCGGCCCTGAGTGAAGGTGGCTCTTCAAAAGGCACCAGCCTGTCCTCTCTGCTTCCACTGCAGCCCCCAACACGGGCAGCCACCTCCGCTCGTGAGGTGCTCAGCTCATCCGTGGGACAACCCCGTCACAACAACATGCAGGCCCGTAGTGAGGGCGGGAGGGAGTGGGGAGTTTGGAGGGCGGAGGAGAGTCACTGGGGGAGAGGAAGCAGAACACGACTTAGCAACAAAAGTGGGAAAATGACAGAACAGAAGGGGCTACAAAGAACACGTGCAAGAGGGGGAGAGGATGGCAGCCATTTTGGGGCACAGCTCATGCAGACCCGGGGCAGGAGGGTCTGTGTGTCATGTGGAGCTGTTGGCCCAGGAAGTGGCTGCATGTCACTATGTGCCGAGGTCATTTACATGTATCACTCTGTTACAAAGAGCTGGAAACGGCTTACAGTTATCTACTGAAACTCCTGCTTCCAATGGCCCCCTGTTCGTACAGCTCATGCAGCCCAAACCCTGGAGGCCCAGCCCTGGGCTTGGTGCAGCGCAGAGCTGTGTTCCCCTACGGGAGGAGGAATTCTGCCCTTCAGAAGGTGCAACATTACCTCCCTTGCTAGTTGGGGGGCAGGGAGACCCATGGCTGTGGCCTTGCATGGAGGGAGCAGTCTGCCTGTCCCCAATGACAGAAGCTGTAGCTATGCAGTGTGGGGTGCTTTCCTTGGGCACCAGAATGACAGCCACGCACATATATATAGATAGATATAGATAGATATTTATCTCCTCATGTGGATTTACTGCTGATGGAAGGGGCTAATTTGAGGAACCTGGAGACTCTCTCTCTCTCTCTCTATATATATCTCTCAGAGCACTTTGGAGGCAGTGCAGGTCTTCCTGAGACCTCACCACCAATGCACCTCACCAGCCCCGAAAGGAACAATCCACTGATGACAAGCACAGTCAGCCTCTATGGGCTGGCCTCTCTGTTGAGATAGAATGGTCATTTTGTACGCTGACAACTGCCCACCGGGGCTGGACTGAACCCCACCCACCCCATTTCAGCTAGGATACACAGCAGTTGATAAGAACCTTGGGACTCTACCAGGGAGGTGGATTTCCTGAAAAACCAAACCTCAGTGCAACACGAAGTGAACTACCGGGTTGTGCATGTTAGGACCTGTTCACAGCATCTCCCCCGGCCTCTGATGGGAAACTCGAAAAAAAATATGCCTAGTTGGTCAGACTTTGCAAATCTGACTCTTAATGAATAATATTTCACCAATGAAACAGGGACAGAAAATAGCCTCACACAAAGCGCGTATAAATATACTAAACAAGATTAACAGCAGCTTATTTTCTCTCTCTCTGTCTTACTGAGGTCAATTCCATTCAAATTATTTCATTTCATGGGTGGGGCCAAATTCTGCTCTCGGTTACAGCCGTGCAAATCTGGAGAAACTAACTCCACTGAAGTCAGAGGGTTTAATCTGGATTTATAATGCAACTGAGCACATAATTTGACCCTGTTTGTTTCCTCGCCGTAAATGAAGGCTGGGATCATGGACCTTGCTTCTTTCCAAAACAGGAGGGTCAAAGCAAATAGAACCATGATCTTTACAGGAAAATAATACATAATGATACTATTGAAGAGTGTGGATCCAGGCCCTAACTTTGCCCTCAAGACCCTCCCTTCTGCTTACTGGCCCCCTTTGTAAAGCGCTTCCAAACCTGTGTATGAAAAGTGCAATATAAGAGACGGGTATTAATAAGCCATCTCAGAAGCACAATCTTCTCAGCTCCAGTGACTGCCGGTGGGGGGAGGTGGGAGAATGAGGGCTCCAAATGACCGATAATTAAAGCTTGAATTCAAAAAATAATAATAAAAAATGACGGAGCTCTCTTTTCAAAAGGGAAAGTCAGTAATAAAAAAAATCCAACCCCCTGATACAAGCCACACTTCTGCATTTCCATCCTGCTTTCTTTGTGACACTTCCACATCACCATGGCAACCAACGGGGCTACTAGAAACAGAGGATTAGGACTTCAGATGAGGAATGAGCAGCGGGGGCAGGTGAACTCACAAACAACCCTCCTGTTTGCATGAAAATGTCCTTGGTAATAAATAATGAGCAACGCCAAATATAGAAAAGCATGTGAACGGAGCAGCAGGGTTGCTAAAAATATCAAAGGTTTCTCTAAGACTCCAGCTCCTCTGTAACAAGTGTCTGGGAAGAAAAAGGAGCGAGAGAGAAGCGGATGATTTCCCCAAAGAAACAGCGTACCAGACAAACTAGAGCATTCAGCAACAGAGCCTGTGTGAGACGTTATGGCAATGGAGTGTGGATTGCGGTGATGGGGAAGCATGTGGAACGGGGTGACAGGTTGGAAAGGAAAGGTGCTTTGAAAGTTGCTAGTGGAGGCTGGGGTGTGTGAGTTTCAAAGTACAAGGAAGCAGGCTGTGTGTGTGAACTGACTCATCTGATTCCACTTGTGTGAGGAGCCTTTCTTGCTATGTGCTGTTTGACATATCCCTTAGCCCAATATCCTCAGCCAGAAGCACCTGGTGGTTCATGGTTGGTATTTTCTTATTGATTCACTTATAGCTGGACCCTAAGCTCTGTTGCTTTCAATGGAAGAATGCCAGTTTACACAAGCTGAGGATACGACCCCAATATCTTCTTCATGTAGTTAGAATTTAGTGATAGCCTTCCTTGCATAAAACCTCTCTGCTCAGTTTCTCACGGAACCTGCATATTGGCATATTTGGCAAACACATAATTTGTTTGTTTCGTTACAAGCGACTGGTTGTCAGCTTCTGTGCGTGGAAATTCCCGAGGTTCTGTAAATTGAAGAGATGCTATCGATAGCACCTTAATTTTGCTTTCCAAGGCATTGTCCCACTGTACACGCTCGGAAGTATGTGGCCATGGAGTCAGAAAGAATCAAGGGTCACCCCAGACACACATCTTGGGTGTGTTCATCTAATGAGAGGAGCCAACCAAAAACAGAGCCAGTAGCCAGAGGCTAGTAACCATAGCATACAAGGATCAGAAGTTGCAACTCTGAACAAAATAACACAAAGGGACAGTGTCACAGGATCTGGGCCGCCCTGTGTTCTTCCTGTTCCCCATAAAGGTCTTGACACCCTGTCTTGGTGCTTCACCCAAGTGTCCTTTATTTACAGTGCTTGCATTTGTGGCATAAGTGAAACAAACAGTGCTCCCCGCAATCCCCTGACAGTTACCCCACTGTCTTAACTGTTGGGTCTCCAGTCCCCTGAGGCCCCTCTCTAGCAGTGAGGAGACTCAGTAACAGACTCCTGTTCCCTGCCTGGCCTCCCTCTGACTATGTGTCAGAGGTTTTTGTAGCCCTCTTAGCTTCCAGACGCAGCTGTAGCCCTTTAGCTCAGCCTAGCTCTGCGAGCTAGCATTAATTAGGGCTTCCACCTGGGCCCTCTTGCCGGCTACAGCCGGCTCCTGCCCCAGGCCTCCTGCCAGCAAGCAGGGTTTACCCTGCAGAGGCAGGGCATTCTAGGAGTTTTTACCCCTGCCCTGCCACAGACAGCAACACTCAGATTTCTATTTCAACAACACAAAAGTTCTGCTCTAGGATTTGGTTCAATACAATATATAGCTAAAGAGGCAGCTGTGCAATTCAGATCTAGATCCTGGTTGAGATTCTAAGCACCTTCAAAGTTCATAGATACTCAGTTACAGGTTGCTGGTATTGGATTATCTCCAATAAAGTGTTTATACACTGTAATTATAAAAAGAGATTTACCATCTAACAATAGCACTCTCTTACTCAGCACCAGAGTTGGGTGAGTAATTCATAGCAAATAATTTTTTTATCTCATTTCGCCATTTCTTCTGTTCATGAATTGTCAGCAGACAGATCACAATTTTCTCAGATTTGTTATTCAGAATTACTTGCTGGATATATTCAGTGACTTATTCTTGGTCTGTGAGAAAGTCTGATATTTTATAGATGAACTTTTTCATCTATAAAATATCACGAGATCTCTTTTTGTTGAAAGACTGGATGAGTGTCACTTGTAAGGCCAGATTCTGATAACCTTACTCACCGTGAGTCCTCCTTTGCTTGGGGAGTAGTCCCACTGATTTCAGTGGGACCACTTCAGAGGCAAGTTTATTATTTAATGTGAGCAACTGTTCTCTGCATCTGGTCCTCAGAATCAGGTTTCCTCAATGAAAAGTGAACATGATGAATCTGAAATCTGCATTTCACAAATATTCTGCTTGCATTTGCTGTTTGGGCAAAAGTGCCTATTCGGAGAGTCACCCACTAAAATATACACCAAAAGCAAATAAAAAAGAGGTGTAAACACAGTCCAAATGAATTCTCCTATAATCCAAACAGTTGTGTGTCCTCCTTTCCCCCAGTTTTATATTAATTAATTTTTTTTGCAATATTCACTCAGCTGTACTCAACATACCAACTCTGTGGGCATCTTTGAGATATAGCTGCTTATTTTACTGACAAAGCCAACTTGGACTGTTGTTAACAATGCAGAACCAACACAGCTACTGAAGTTGTAGGCTTCTTCATGCATGGTTTTTACTAAGCTAAGTTCTGAACACAGAATCTTTATTATCGGTGGAGGTTTAAGAGGCATGATTTTTTAGACCCCAGGCAGCCAGACTGTCAGTTCGAAAAATCATCTTCTGAACTGTAAATTCAGCAAATTCGATACCGAAGCCAAAGGAGAACAAAAGACAAATCCCATTATGCCAGTTTTTAGTGACTCTTCTGGCTGTAACTGCCCATAAAGGCTTTAAATGTCTAAGTTTATCTACTCTGTGTGTATATGAAAGTAGATACCATTTTAACTATAGCGTACAATGTGAATTGTACCTTATTCCCCCCTTTGCTAGAAAGAAATTCACATCCTTGAGGCAGGAGAATATGGAATGAAGAAATAATTTTGGGAGAGTTCAGTGTGATGCATTTAATAGAGAACTGCACATCCATTAACTATACATATACCTTTAAACATTCAATGAAAGCAAAGAATGAAAGGGAAGATGACAGATGGATGTCACTCGAGACTAGTGTGGAGTCAAATCTAATCATTCAGTACCACAATTTGAATAACTTCTAGCTGACAACTGGTTGACGAAGCAGTGCTGAAGGCTTTTAAATGAACTTGAATTGTCTGTCTGGTTTACACAGTGGACACCATAAAGGAAATACATTCACGTGCTTCTTCATACTTGGTGAAAAAGCATTACCTTTCGAAAGCCATTAACAAAGTTACTCAAGAGATGCGCTTTTCTCTAGGATCACATGCCTGTTAATAACAGTTAATAACATGCTTACATACCCAGTTTGAGGGAAACAGACCCAGTTTGTTATGCTTGGCTTCAACCCTTCTCCGTTCCAGTCTAAAATTATCCAGGCCTTAGCCAGCAAGTACGCCCTTCAAAAGGAAGATACCTCAAACCCCTTTTCATCCCAGTATGCTACAGTGTTATACAACTAAGTACCTACTCGCTACAGCAGCTGGCACTGGCCAGTGTATCTTTGTATGATATTTATATGGCTTATAAGACCACAGTATCTCTGAACCACACAGTCTTACATGTATTCATCTGCACAACACCCCTGGGAGATAGGAAGTACCACTGGACAGCTGTGGAACTAAGACCCAGATTAAAGGCAAGATCTATGAAGAGGACTTAGGGTTAGTCACAACATCTAGCATGCTCCGCCCCCCTTCCTCTCCCCCACCCCCCGGTAAAATCCACAGCCCCTGCTTATGCACACCGGTTCCCCATTGCAGTACATTGGAAGAATTAGGCACCTAAGAGTGCAATTCACAGAAGCCAGCATGCTGAGTAGGGAGCTGCTTAAATTGCCAATAGGGGAGGCTTAGGCACCTAGTTCCAGAAGTGGGTTCAAAGGGACTTAGGGACCCGACTCTGGGCCAGAGAGAGGCCCTTTCTCTGCTCAGGATTCTCAGCTGTGAACTGGAGTGAGCCCCCTAAGTCATGTCAGCCTTTTCTCACAAAACAAAAACCCCACCAGTAAGAAGAAGGTGGCAGTGCCTCCCCCGCACCTATGCCAATAGCCTAGAGGTTAGAGCTCTCGCTGAGATGTGGGAGACATCACTCAGTGTGATTCAGAGCTGGAACCCAGCTCTCCAACCTCAGGGCCCTGATGACAGTGCTGTGGAGGATTCTGGGGTGTCTCCATCTCTCCTATTGAAGCTGTTCCGCTTGACATGAAAGAGTTATTGGGCGAGAGAGAGAGCGAGAGAGAATGACTATACAGCCTGGTGGTTAGCACATGTTCCTGGAAGTTCTGGTTCAAGCTCCTGCCCCAAATCAGGGAACTTTGTCAGTAGACAGCAGGGTGCCTAGCGACTTCTGAGGCCTACAGCTGAACAAGGATTTGGGAATCAAACTTTTGGATTTGGGTACTTGAAGTGGCACTTAGGCACCTAAATCCCTTTGTGGATCTAACCCCATGTGGCTTGCATGAGGTTACAGAAGAAATCTGAGTCAGAGCAGGGAATATAGCCTGGTACCCTGACCACTGGACCATCCTTTCTTCAGCCGGGGTCAATGATCTTGAACTAGTCTGATCACAGTCATGGGTCTCTCGCTGAAAGATTTCACTCACTAAGGTCATTGGCGCATGGCCTTGGGACTAGTGAATGTGTTGAGAAACACAGGTTCACAATACAAATGACTGATCTGAGAGGATTTCTTATTCCAAATCCCTAAGGCTAACCCCTAGAAGAGAATTCAATCTCTAATGCTGCTGGTACTGAGATAGCTGGGCCATGCTGATTGAAGTGTGTGAATTCTAGCCAGTTTTTATTAATTCTGGAATAAATGTATTTATTTGCATTTTCTGCAAATCATCTGAAATTAAGCATTCTTTATTTGCCTACACACAAAGCCGGGAAGGAAGCTCCTCTGGGCCACACATAATGCTCTGACTGGAGCTTCCCTTATCAGTGTTCAGTAAGGTCCTCCACAGAAGAATTTCGAAGTATGTAAATGATTCTCTTATTCAAGTTCTCATTCAGTTACTCAAATGAGACGCATTCACTGGGCAAGGTTGCGGGGGAAGGTATTGCAGCATTTTGCTGCTACCCACAAACAAATGCTTTGACATTTAGATTTATCAGGCTCTGTTCTTCTAATAGCCAACAAGACTGAGCTAATACACTTCAATAAACCTGCCTATTAAATTTCTCTCAAATAGGTTTGTTGTCATTTGCAGCATCTAATCTATTCATTGAGAAGCTATTAATACCGACTGCAGTGAAATAGAGTTTCAACAAATGAGGTTCGAACGCTCTGGGCCATCTTGGTCTGAAATTAAACATTCCATGCTTTAATGCAGAAATAAGAAAGAGAGATGCACGCATGCACATATTTGCATTTGATATTTTAAGACCAGAGTCCTGTGCAGGATTGTAACTTGCAGCTCATATTTCAATCATTTGGACATTCGAGTTTAACTGGCAAATACCGGAGTATCCACCATTGCAATCTAGATCTTCCCCTGATATTCAGCTACATGTTTATTGTTTACATTTCCTTTCCCTTACATCTGCTGAGATCCCAGTGTCTGGGACTCCCTTTAACTGAAGCTCTGTGACTGGGCTGGAAGACACACACGCAGAGTCCGATTTTCAAAACTGCTCAGCACCCCAATCCGGAGTCAGACGTTCAAAGGGCCCATCAGCCAGTGAGGCCCCCAGGTGAGCGGCCAGCTTTTCAAAAGAGCTCAGTATGTTGAATGGGGAGCCCTTTGAACATGTGTGCTGAGTCCTTGGAAAATGGGTCCTGACAGCTTTTGAAATCCTGCCCCATAAAGTCTACATGCGGCATTATTCAGCTGGTGCTCCCCAGCTTGTACTGAACTTTGCCAAACCTGGGAAAGGTTCTGGTCGGGTGGTCTTCTCTTTGCTTCTTCCACAGTTCTGGCTGGGATCTTCGAGGGTTACGGGGGAGGGTGTGCGTCTTCCCAGGACACAGCAATATCCCTTTTTACAATCACCAGACCTCCTGAATGTGTACACCCTTCATATACTGGTATCGTGTGCTTTCATGGCATCTTAGACCTCTTCTAGCTGCATTTATTTCTTAGGGACACAGCCTACCATTCCCTCCACAGGCACTGAGTGCAGAACAGTGGGGTCGTTCTGCCATGCAGGGTGTCTCCAAGCACAGCTGTGGGGTCCCTGCACCCTGCTTTGGACGCGTGTTCGGAGCAGGTCAGATCCCACTGCATTGGGGTTCGTTTTTTTCCAGACATACCAAGGCCAGAAGAGACCATTGTGAGCATCTCATCTGACTCCCTGTATAACACAGGCCAGAGAATTGCCCCCCAAATAATTCCTAGAGCAGATCTCTTAGAAAAACATCCAATCTTGCTTTAAAAATGGTCAGTGACGGAGAAGCCACCACACCCCTGGGGAAATTGTTCCAGTGGTTAATTACTCTCACCCTTAAAAAGTTCCTCTTGTTTCCAATCTATTCTTGTTCTCGACTACTCCCCTGGGTCTGCAGCAGCCACCATGGTGCGGCTCAGCTACGCTTCTAGGCTACAGAAAAAGATTCCACCTCCCTGACATCTGCAGATCTCCCTCGTGCACAGCCAGTTTGTTCATTCCTCCTCCAAAGTCACTACCTTCAGCCGGCTCTGCAGTAACATAGCACGGGGTCTAATACTCCCCAAAGCCTGCTCTGCTTTCAGAAACTGCCTTGCCCTCCATTTTCTTCTTTAAATTTGATCCACCTAATGACCGACTTCCAATTATACGGCTGTCAATCCTAAAATCACAGCAGCCCCTAGGATCTCCCCAAGGTAGGATGCCACATCATTCATTGAAATCTCTGCAACAAATCTTGGCTAACATAGCTTTAGGCAGCAGAGAGGGCAAACAAACGAGAAGACACTCGGCACTGGGATTCATTTTGCGCATTGCTAGAAAAATGAGTCACTGTAAATTCCCCAAGTCTTTACCCTCGATGCGAGAAATCATAATGTTTCTGGCATGAAAGCATGTCTGGTAAAAAGTGAAGGGTCAATTGTTAGTGCAAAGGGGATCTGTGTTTTACAAACAGACTTTCCTTCACAAGTGACAACAAACAGGTAACAATTTACTTAGTTCCATCCACCAGAATTCTTTCTTCCCACATATTACAGGAATACATGGTTACAATGTAAGCCCTTCATTGTTAGGTCAGCAGCTGAAATTCAGCCCAGGTTGATAGACAACACCACCCGATGACTGTTCCATAATTTATATGGGTTGTGGAGATATGGGCTTCATATCACAGAGCTTGGAGAGGATAACCCTTCTTAGGGGAATCCGGTGTGACTGCATCTGGAATATGGCATGGAGTATTCCATGCCATTC
This sequence comes from Dermatemys mawii, assembly GCA_007922305.1. NCBI lineage: Eukaryota > Metazoa > Chordata > Testudines > Dermatemydidae > Dermatemys > Dermatemys mawii. The sequence goes on from ML677375.1 coordinate 5,950,214, forward strand.
GTGGTGAGGAGCTAACAGACAGAGGTAGAGGAAATGGAGGGAATTTGGAGAAGAGCTACTAAGAATTCAGGGAGCTAGATGCATTTATGCATCAGGAAAGAGCCAGATATGTACACATGTTGGCTAAGTGGAAAGGGAGCAAGGAAGTGAACTAGTGGGATCTTACTGGGAGCTTTGGGAATGCAACTGAGAAATTAAAAAGCCAGTCTGCTTTATTAGGAAATACTGACAGGCAGTGTGATGAACAAGTCTGAGAAGTAGTCCCCCAAGGGAAGGGCTGGAAGCCCCATTCATAGAATCACAGAATATTAGGGTTGGAAGGGACCTCAGGAGGTCATCTAGTCCAACCCCCTGCTCAAAGCAGGACCAATTCCCAGCTACGTATAATCCTACACTGAACAAGATGCTAGAAAAACACCATAGCACTCAATTCTGAACTGGCAGAGAGAAGGTGTGGGTGACCCACTATGTCATTGCCAACTCTTACGTCGGTGTTTCCACAGGTCACAGCTAGCTCCATTAGGGGACAGGTGGGTGTCCACTTGAGAATACCCCTTCCCTGAGTTGCTATTAGTCTGGGCTGAAAAGGATTGGAGGCCAAATGGACCTCTGACAGTCTAGAGCAGGGGTGGACAAACTTTTTGGCCCAAGGGCCACATTGTGTTTGCAGAATTATATGGAGGGCTGGGTAGGGAAGGCCCTGCCCCCAATCCGGCCCCCTCCCACCTCCCGCCCCCTGACTGCTCCCTCAGAATCCCTGACCCATCCAATCCCCCCACCTTGTCCCCTGACTGCCCCTTCTAGAGACCTCTCATCCCTAACCACCTCCCAGAACCTACCTCCTACCCACTTCCCCTTGTCCCTGTCCCCTGACTGCCACAACCCCATCCACCCTCTCATCCCGTAACCATCACCCCAGAACCCCACACCCTGTCCAACCCACCCTGTTCCCTCACTGCCCCTTCCAGAGCCCCTGCAAACCACCACCCCAGAACCCCTCCAACTCCCCTCCGTTCCCTTACCATGGCTGCTGGGCATGGCTCCGGAGGAAGGGGGAGGGAATCACGCATCCTTGGCCCCTGGAGTGCTGCCCACATGGCACAGCTCCGGGGGATGGGCTGAGTGCACAGCCCTGGCCCCTGGAGTGCTTCCCTCGCGGTGCGGCTCCACGGGGGTGGGAAGCACACAGCCCTGGCCCGCCATGCTACACGGCACGGCTCCGGGGGAGGAGAGGGGGCAGCCTCCCCGGCCGGGGGGCCAGACGGGGTGGTCCAACAGGCCGGATCCAGCCCGCAAGCCATAGTTTGCCCACCCCTGGTATAGAGGCTGTCCCTTCAGAGCAGGCATGCTGGAAGCCCACCTTTTCCCTGGGTCTGAGGACAAATAGAAGGCTTCAGTCTAAACTGAATGTGTCCCTTTCACAAGCACTAAACTTCCATTACACTGGCTTTAGTAACAGAGTTCAAGTCTCTTTATATCTAAGGCTCTTCCAGACAGGGTCTGTGTCTTCCTCTGTGTTTCTACAGCACCAAAGCATGCTTTGGACATGACAAGCACTGAGGGATAGGGTACATCAACTTCTAATAGGCACAACAGCTTTCTAGCAGGGCCGTCAACCTGTTTTTGTGCAAGGGGGTTACAATAACCCTTAATCATGTCTCCTGGAATGAGACTACAAATTTCCAGCTATTTATCACTGCCCTTGATCCAGTACAGGCCCACTACTCCTCACAATTGAAGGCTTGCACACAGAATGAGGGCAGAGTTGAGGTCTTTGTGTAATAACAAGGCCAATATTCACAATATGTTCACTAATTCTGCAAGCCCAGTGTGAGCCACGAGGGCCAACACCTTCAAAGGTGCAGTGCATTTAGGCACTTCGCACCGAAATCAATATTAAATGGGAGTTAGGGACATAAATATCTTTGAGGATCAGGGGCCTTGTGCTTGATTTTCAGAGGTGCTAAGCATCAGTAGCTCCCCTACCAGAAGGACTCAGCATCTCTGAAAATTGGATACAAGGGATCTCAAGTGGGATTCACAAAATTCATTGAAAACTCCTGAAAATTTGGCTGGAAACTCCCCAGTCCTTCAGTGGGATTACTCACATGCGCAGAGGTAAGTGTCTGTAAAATCAAGTCCTTTGTTAGTAAAGTTATACCTATATCATCATTAAATAAATAAATAAACAAACAACAAGGCTCTTTTACTGCAACCAGTATTCCTGCCACTTCTCTCTGGCTATTTGTGTGTGCAGTTATATACAAAAATTTGACATGTAACTGTCTGTTCTTCAGCATGTGTATTCTGGAAGTCTAATTTAGGAAAGCTAGCCTTTCAAATGCCATCATTAGGTTCCAGAGTCAAAGGGTCATCATCAGCTTGAAATACAGTTAGTTTCAAAATTTGATTTAGAAGTAAATTCAGGATTACAACTGCCACTGAGTCTCTCTGCCATTTTTTTTTTCTGGTCTCAATCATATTTTTCTATTAAAATTTTTTTTCTCAACTGTTGCTTGCCGTGTGGAAAAGACACAATAGAAGATTCTGATGACCTAACTGGATGTTCCAGGAGAAACAGTGATGATATTGTTTGCTGACAACTGCACACAGGAAACAAATTGAAAAAAACCCAAACCTGTGAAAATATTTTTTCTCTGATATTTTTCAGCCACAACAATAGCCTTTGTGTCACTTGAAAAGCAGGTAAAACACGTTCAGACAGACCTGTGATATTTAAGTTGATGGTGTCCTTTTAATGCCCTGTTGAGATGACTGAATCAGTTCACACCTTTCTCAGAACTGCACTGTTATTTTTAAAAACTGCAAGGTGAATTCAGCAGAATCTCAGGCTGGCATGGTGGCCAGATAAATATATCCGGTGGGATCTGGTTTAGGAGCTTGACACATCCCTAGAGTAGCACTTAAAAGGACCAGAGCTGCAACTGAACTCAGCTCCATTTAGGCAGCACCCACCAGGTTCCATTAAGAATTAAAAACTACTGGAAAATCTGCCCATGTGTCTGTGAGAGGTGGTATTATTTGATTTGGAATCCCATGGGATCCCAAGAATACTGGCTCATAGGCTTGACTAGTGTCAAAATGCTTTTCTTTTTAACTCTCTATTTTCTGCCCTCCATTGTGGTTTTTTTAAACTCTCTAGCTTTCTTCTTGTTTTTATCGTTTACTATTTGTATGGCAGTAACGCTCAGGACCACAAACCCACTGTGCTATACAAACTCTCCAGAACGGCCAGCCCTGCTCCGGCAGCTTCCGCCACAAAAAAAATGCCACTGAAAACTCCTGTGCATGCTGGTTCACCACGTGAAATGTCACGTCTGACTCTCTTGTAGCACTTCAAGAATGCTCATGATAGACATACCGGGAGACTGGCTCTCACCTGCTATTTCTAGCTTGCGGGGCTGGAAACGGCAGCCCTGCTCCTTTATTCCTGTTGATTCTGACTTAGTTCATCTCTACAGCATTTTTCAGAATGTCTGTGGCAATTTACTGTTTTGTACAATAAAGTCCAAACTCCGGCTAATTGTATTTGGACCTGAATGCCAAAAAAAAATGATGAAAACATGACATTAAACATCTTAATTTCTGGAAATTCAGGGAGAACATGAAATTTGACTGTCTAACATCACAATGGACCCATAAGAACATAAGAAAGGCCGTACGGGGTCAGACCAAAGGTCCATCTAGCCCAGTATCCTGTCTACCAACAGTGGCCAATGCCAGGTGCCCCAGAGTGAGTGAACCTAACAGGTAATGATCAAGTGATCTCTCTCCTGCCATCCATCACCCCCCTCTGACAAACAGAGGCTAGGGACACCATTCCTTACCCAGCCTGGCTAATAGCCATTAATGGACTTAACCTCCATGAATTTATTCAGTTCTCTTTTAAACCCTATTATAGTCCTAGCCTTCACAGCTTCCTCAGGCAAGGAGTTCCACAGGTTGACTGTGCGCTATGTGAAGAAGAACTTCCTTTTATTTGTTTTAAACCTGCTGCTCACTAATTTCAATGGGTGGCCCCTACTTCTTCTATTATGGGAACAAGTAAATAACTTTTCCTTATTCACTTTCTCCACACCACTCATAATTTTATATACCTCTATCATATCCCCCCTTAGTCTCCTCTTTTCCAAGCTAAAAAGTCCTAGCCTCTTTAATCTCTCCTCATATGGGACCCTTTCCAATTCCCTAATCATTTTAGTTGCCCTTCTCTGAACCTTTTCTAATGCCACTATATCCTTTATGAGATGAGGAGACCACATTTGTACACAGTATTCAAGATGTGGGCGCACCATGGATTTGTATAAGGGAATAAGATATTCTCCATCTTATTCTCTATCCCTTTTTTAATGATTCCTAACATCCTGTTTGTTTTTTTGACTGCTGCTGCACACTGCATGGACATCTTCAGAGAACTATCCACGATGACTCCAGGATCTTTTTCCTGACTAGTTGTAACTAATCCACTTGCAGGAGTGCATGGGACTAGCTGACTTCAGATTAACAAATTTGGTTTATGGCAACCTGTTTAGTGGCTTTGTAAGCCAAGCCACAAAGTCTCACAGGTTGTTGGAAAGCATTTTCCTAATAAGTTCATTAAGATTCACCATGACTCAGTTTCCCTGCATGCATTTCTTTATTAGTTTCAAAGGCCACTAGCTATTGGTTACATCCAAAATACAATATAAATGTATACACCTATAAACTATATCCTAGCAACGATAAAGTTATAAGCATTGGCTAAAATACTTATAATAAGATCAGGTCCAGGAGACACGTTTCCTTCATGGCATGACTCCAGAGGGATAAGGAAAAGCTCTGACAAAGAATCCCTAGAATACACTATAACAAACAAGCGATGTCATTGCTGGTTATTAGACCTTAGCTAAAGCCTGATGAAACAGTTTACGGCTGAACTCTCTTCAAAGTTGTCTTCTTATCTTACCTTGCTGTATTTTTTCCTAGCTATTGGACTAAACACTCCTTTCTAAACAAACTTTTATAACCATTTACTGCACCTGGTACCCAACTAACCATGTTTTCTTCATTTCTATTATCTAGCTCAAACCTTAAATAAGGTAACACTGGTTTTCAAGGGTCTCTACAGTTTTAACAATAACAATTCTTCTTTTTCATTATCCTACTCTTTTAGGTGATTGCATTTGGCCTACTGCTCCTGCTAATATCCAGACTCAATTTGAACCCATTGTTCATTTAGTCCTAATATGGGCCTATATTCCGACACCTGTCTGGGAGTGGCTTTCTACTGCCCGGTGTCTGACTGGCTTTAGTGCTATCTGCTTACACGGCTCTCAGACTGTTGCACCTCACAACCCTCCCGGAACGATAGGGAAGTGCTATTATCCTCATTTTTCAGATGGGAAACTGAGGCATAAAAGATTTTGCACTTACATTGGGCTCTTTTTCTTCTTCTAAAGAGCTCGCTGTAAATTTGAAAGCTCGTCTCTCTCCCTGACAGAAGTTGATCCAATAAATCAATTTCAGTGGAAGTCAGGAGCCTAAATAACTTTGTGGATCTGGACTCAAGTGACTTGCCCAAAGTCACAAATGAAGTCTGGTTGCAGAGGAAGCATTTGAACCCAGGTTACCTAAGTCTGAGTCCAGTGACTCAACCATCAGACCATCCTTCCTGCCTACTGTGGCTTTCCCCCTTTCTTTGTTTTTCTGTTTGTTTTTTCTTGGCCCCTGATTGGTGTGACTTTTCCATCACTGGTAATGGTTTCATTTAATGTACTGATTTATTAATTTTGGTGTTGTTATCTATTCCTGAGAAGGGTAGAGTTTTTCTTTCATGGAGAGGGTTTTCCCTTCAATTACCTAAGATAAAATGGAGAAGGGTCTTCAATCCTCATGCTTCAGAGTATTCATTGTTCACCTACTGGCCTCTGACCACAAATCCCCTCCCCTCAAGGAGCACAAATAGGATCACTCTGAGTCCTTCCTCTGAAGTACCAAGCATTGAGCACTGTCTGAAACAGATTGCCAGACTAGCTGAACCATGACATGACCAGTTCCTGCACTGTCTTACAGAGCTCTGTAAAGAGTCACCTTTCATGACAAAACACCATGAAGACAGACAAGGAAGGTGAGGTAATATCTCTTATCCTAGGACTAGCATAGCTACAACAACACAGCAAACAAAATGCTGTTAAGAAATTCATAACAGTGGAAAAATCTGCAGTACTGCAATCCATTTTGAGAGAGTTGCAAGCCTTATCTCTTTGCCCAGGCTGTGCAGTAATTGTTGAGAAATTGAATACTGGCACTTAGCTGACCAGACTGGTCTATTTCTAATGGTGGGGACTGCAGGGGAGCCTAGCGGGTTTGCTTCTCAACTGGAAATGTTAATGACCTGACTTTGACTAGCACCCACATAACCCCAGTGATGGGCACCATGGAAAGAACAAATACATACATAGCTATCTTCTCAAGAAAGACTCGAAGGAAAAGGCCAAAATAGAGAAGACCAGAGAACAAACACCAAAGAGAAATAGGAAAACTCATCTGATCCCTCGCTCGGGTCAACAAGATCTTTAAAGACCCAACTAATCAAGGGATACCGTGGCCTTTGCACTTGAAAGTCCTTGCAAGGTGTGGGAGGCATAAATACAAGTGGAGGCACATCTAAGGTTAAGTGCGAGGTGCAATCCTCCTTACTGAGCGATATTCAGCTCATGTCCCCAGTGCATCTACTTCATGAGTTGTGAGCATGCGCGACCCAAAAGGGGCATTTGCAAACTATTCAGTGCAGGTCCTATCTTGTACTCTGTTTGCACCGATCCTGGCATGACTGAGGTCTCGATCTTGGTTGAACAATACTGGAATAACAATAACCATCACAGAAACATAACAATGTAGGGCCGAAAGCAAATCTAGCCCAATGGGCTACAGATGGACCAAATAAACCTAGACCATCTCTGAAAGGTGTTTGTCCAACCTGTTCTTTAAAATCTCCAAGGCTGGGGATTCCAGTGCTTAGCTACCCTGACAACTAGAAAGTTTTTGTAATATCTAACCTACATCTCCCTTGCCGCAGAGTAAGCCCATTGCTTCATGTTCTACATTCAGCGGACTTGCAAAACAATCGATCACCCTCTTCTTTATCACGTCCCTTAACAGATGTGATGTCCTGAGTCTTCTTTTCTCAAGACCAGACACGGTCTCAGAGAACGGGTGGGTCAGATGGGGCATCAGCTGACGTGCAAGCATTGTCATGCAAATGAACTATTTAGCCATGGATTTCGCCTCAGGCCTCACGACTGCAGGCAGCAGTACAGTAACTCTCATTTGGACAGCCTGGGTTCCCCGCACCCTGTCTTGCTCATCACTTTCTCCCTTGGGTTTACATGTGCCAGGCCCAGCACCCCTGTGGTAGAGGAGCCCACCAGACACCTACTGCCATGTTACGGTAGGAGGGGTTGCCCAGCATAAAGCAGGCAGTTGGGAAATCTGCTGATACATCTGCCTCGCCAGCTGACACTCGCATGGTGCATGCCCTTTACGTCCAGTCCTTCGGAGCTACATGGTGCCGTGGTGCCCTTTCTCCCATGTCCCTCAGGGTCATGCAGTGAGCCCTCATCCCCTAACCCAGGCGTCTCCAGCACTCCCTAGTACAATTACCCACATCCTCCTGTTCAGAGACTCCCCTCGCCCCCACATCATCCCCTGCCCTGGTCCTGGTTTTCCACTGTGAAAATCTGCTCCTTGTAGCTGTGATGGAGGAAATTACATCACAGATCGGGGCCAGGCTGCCTGGCTGGTTTCCGCCCCTCTGGTTGCTTTCCTTATTGCTTCTGCTGCTCTGTGGCTGGATGTCAGAGCCCCCAGAAGACAGCAGAGCAGCTCAGGCAGACGAGGCCTCCTGCCAGCTCTCTGCGGCGGCTGCTGCTGGTGGGAGGCCAATGTTTTATTTTCTTTAGTTCTGTCAATGGCCACTGAAGGGACACAGTGCGCCCAGGAGTACCGAGTTTAAAAAGCCAGGGCAGAGGCAGCCAATGCCAGACAGCTGGAACGCTGTAAACACTTCATCTGCTCTGCATGGAGAAAGGCCAACTGTTTGTCAGTGCAGAGCCCCAGAAAACGGGCCATGTGCTGGAGAGATTCATGGTGGGAGCTGGAGACAGAATCCTCCCCTCCCCTGCCTTGTTTCAGCCCTTCTCCAGCCACACCTCGGGGGGTGGGGGATCCCTTGGCCTATGCAATCCCTCAGCCCGCAGTAGGGTGGCTGCAAGGAGGCTTTGTTCAGCTCTGAGGTGGGAGATCCATTGGTGCGGCATACTGGCTCTCCACAGCCTGCTCCCGTTACACACAGCGCAGGGACAGGCTCCCAGAGGAGAGAGAAACAGCTGTCCTGGCAAATGCATGCCGAGCTCGTCAAATGTGCCTCCTCCCCCGCCCCGCACAGTACAGTGTATGTCCTCAGTGTATGCCCCACCGCCCCCCAACACCCTGTCTGGGTACCCAGGCCTTCGGCCCGTTCTCCCTCCTGACGGCTCCCTTCATTCACTCACACATAACTCTGACAGCCTCCCATTCTTCCTTCTGTCCTTTCTGATCCCATCCACGCCACAAAGCCGGTCTGTGTTAACCCACCATTGCTCAGCTGACTTGTAGCTTTAGATGTGTTTTCCTCGCCTGCTCCCCATCACCGTCTTATGGGAGCACCTCGCAGGCTTTAAGGTGTTTATTTGCAGGGCCAGGCGACGGTCCCCACTGTACAGATAGGGAAACGAGGCACAGCGAGGTCTAAATAACTCGCCCAAGCTCAGACCGGAATCCTGCAAGCTCTTCGGGGCACGGGTTTCCTTGTCTGACTTTTGGCTCTGTGTTTGGTAACTGGCGTAATGGGCCATGCACATCTGTGGTGTCACAACAACAAGAACAAGCATTTTTAATGCCGGGCATTAGGAATTATGTATGTCAGTCTTATTATTAATAATAATAAATTATTATTATTATTAATAATACTATTATTATTGCAGACTTAATCCCTGAACCAGCAAAACTCTTAAACACTTCATGCACAAGTAACCCTGCTGTGCCAGCTGGTGTCTATCAGTAAAGTTCTTTGATTGGAAGATTGATGCTGATCTACACCAGCTAAGAATCTAGCCCAGTGACTGCAATGGGCCTCCTCACTTGCTTAAGTGCTTTACAGTATAGGGGCTTTAATTCTCAGCAGGTGCAATTTGCTTTCCTGTTTATATTACTTTCCCTTTGGCCTGCTCTTTGGATTTTAATGCATTTGAAAACACAATGCTGTTTATCGCAAGGAAGTGAAGAGCCACAAGTTGGTGCCACCTACTTAGTAACAATAGTTGCCTTGTGGTTTCTGAAAGGTCTTATAGAGACAGATGGAAGCTATATTAATTCGGTTCTGGTTATGAGTCACTGCAGCTAGGCCACAAATGAATGTGCAAATCATTTTTATTTGATGTTCTATTCTACTGGTATTATGCTTTGGAAAATTCCAACCCCTTTTATGAGAATGCTTTTTTAACAGCTTATATAAGGCCCAGTTCTGAAAGGTGGCACATTCCTTTTCGCTGTACTAAGTACCAACTAGCTCCCATTTAAGTTATTGGGAGTTGGGGATGCAGACTGGAAACCTGATTAGACATGAGAGCCAGAACTGGTTCAGATCTTGCCTGGAAGTTACACATGCTATAACCTTAGAAAGATACCTGCCAGACTGAGGCATTTCTGGAGTTCTTCTTATTTACCTTTGATACAGCGATGACAGGCAGTCATTTCACACACACTAGTAGAGATGGATGAAGCAGTTCAGTAATAATGGAGCCGGCCCAATCAATCCACAGTTCTCAAACTGAACTCAAGCATTTATTCAGGTGCAAAAAAGAGTTCAAAAAGGTCGAGATCCTCCTACCCTTCTCACTGCTCCTTTATTCCCTTTATTTCTCTGTGGATCTGCAACTGGTTATGGGTTCTTCTTCCCTACCAAAGGGGCTATATGTCCTCTCCTTTGCCAGCAGGCACCCAAGTGGACCGCTTACACCTCCTCTGAAGAACAGAAGATTCAGTAGCTCAGCCAGCTTTGATTCTGTGCCCCGAGTCCTACTTAAGTCAAATCTTGGGTCCACAGGCACTGGGTGCACAGGATGTAAAATGTGAAAGCAGCAGCAGCTACTGCTCACTGTAGGTGCTAGGCCATACCACAAACTCTCCCGAGGCAGAGGAGCAATTGCGCAGAAGAACACTTCATTGGAGAATCGAGGGCTGGGCAATACCATGACAAGGCCTGTTCAAAGGTCGGAAGGTGAGAGCCCGGATGCCACTACAGTACAGCTCTGAGGAAAGTAGGTCTTACAGCAGGGTCACCAGCCCCTCCAGAAGCTCACATACCAACACACATTTCTGGATGCGGAATGGAAACTTCCATTTAACACATAAGCTCTTGCTAGACTGATCATGAATTCTGATATATTGTGATAACACTGTTTTGCTTGAGGGAGGAATGAGATATTATAACACAATGTCATGAGAAATCTTATATGATCTCATAGCAATTCCACAGATGTCTACTTACTGTGCATTGCCGGCACAATGTTTTTTAATGGTAGTTGTGGCGAATGTGTGATAAACCCACGCAGCTCAGTGAGTCGCATTTTAGTGATCTGTTTACATGGCTTTGTTCTACTTGCAAGGTACACTTTTGAGTAGTAACTCTCCTTTCTGTATACTCTGACGCACATCTTCTTGTTTAATAAACTAGTTAAAAAGCTATTTAATTCTATCCCAGTAAGTTTAATAATTCCTGTAAATTATGTTGAATATCAACAGTGTGATTAGATGTTTATAGCTCGTGTGTGACTAGTCTGTCTATGGACTATAAGAGTCAGTTAATCATCAGGTTCATTTTTATTCACTCTGATTATATTACTAAGCACAATGGCTAGAATCTGTATCAAATCTTTCACTGTAGCTATAAAGTAGCACTTTTAAGAGAGATGAATCAAAACAGAAAATCTTGAATTCGAACCCCTTATAAATGTAGGGTGTGGAGGTTGGATTTGAATACTCAGACCCACTTTCACACTTGGTTCCAGGTCACATCCAAAGGGTATGTGTGGTGGGCGTGGTATTATTTTGTGTTTTGGATGCCACCCAAATATCATGAGAACCTGCTCAAGGGAGCAGAAAATCTCACAGGATCATCTGATCATCGGCTGGTAATATTTCAGCATTGCTAAATCCAAATCCTAGCCTTCCTTTTGCCCCAGACTTGAATCCAGTCCCTGCCGAAACCAAAGACAGAGCTAAATATTGCAGTGTTGGCTAATCTCTGCTTTTCATTTTAGCAGTGGAAAATCCCACAGAGCCATGCATTGCTACCATCATGCCTGCGGGCAAAAAAGAATGGCTGTGATGCCTTTTGGAGCCAGCCAAAGCTACTCTTTTATTTGACAAACGTATGTTAAATAGTGAGCGTTAGTGTTACATTTGAGTTAATATGGCCAATTTCACAAAGCTGGAAATGGGGCAGGAATAAATGGTCAGTTTTCACGATGGAGAGAGACAAACAGCAAGGTTCTCTAAGGATCTGTACTGAGACATGTGCTGTTCAAAATATTCATTACTGATCTGAAAGAGGAAGTGAACAGGGAAGTGGAAAAGTTTGCAGATGATACAAAATAATACAAATTAGTTAAGTCTAAAGTGAATTGCAAAGAGTTACAGGGGGAATCTCACAAAATTGGGCGATGGCGCAACAAAATGGCAGATGAAATTCAGCACTGATAAATGCGAAGTAATGCACATTGGAAAAAAATAATCTCAATTAAAACTATACAGTGATAGATTCTAAATAATCTATTACCTCTCAAGAGGGAGATCTTGGCATAACTGTGGATAGTTCTCTGAAGACTACAGCTTAGTGCACATCAGTGGTCAAAGGGCTAAGAGACTGTTAAGAACCATTAGTAAAGGGGTAGAAAATAAGACAGAAAATATCATAATGCCCCTCTATAAATCCATGATGTGCTGACACCTTGAAATTTTGTCCTGTTTTGGTCATCCCTTCTCAAAGAAGATATCATGGAATCGGAAAGGTTCAGAGAAGAGCAACAAAGATGAACCAGGGTACGGAACAGCTTCCATATGAGGAGCGATTAAAAAGATTAGGGCTGATCCAGTTTAGAAAAAAGATGATTAAGGGGGGATGTGAGAGAGATCTATAAAAAACATGAATGGTGTGGAACAGAACAGAGAAGTGCTATTTACCCTTTCCACAATACAAAAACGTCAGGGGTGACCCAGTTAAATTTATAGTCAGCAGGTTTAATACAAGCACAAGGAAGTATTTTTTCACACAACACACCATTAAACTGTGCAACTCATTGCCCTGAGATGTTGTGATGGCCAAAAGTATAGCTTAGTTTGAAAAAGAACTAGATAAGTTCATGGAGGATAGATCCATCACTGGCTGCTGTTCTGTACACTCCCCCGATGCTCTGGTAGTGGACACAGTCAGAGACAAGATACTGGGCTAGATGGATCACAGGTCTGACCCAACTTGGCAGTTCTCATGTTCTTAAAGGTCTTAGGATAGTTCTTGGAGTGTGGGATGCCTTATTAATTTTGAGACTGAGCCTTGAGAAACTCTGATTCATTAAAGATGTGTTCCAATAATATTCATATTATTATCTCTATTAATTCAACAGAGAGGTTTGTTGGTGGGTCACATCAGACATTCCAGTAATGGGCATGCTGTCTCCACAGCAATCACAGCCTCTGTTGTCCTGGGGAGAAGAGAGACGGGAACACAAAGTAGGTTCACCCACATGACAGTGGTTTGATACTGCTCCAAGGGTTTTCCCACTTAGTATATTTTAATGCCTCCCTGACTCCTTTAGAATTCCACATTTTCTCCATCCCTTGTGCACCATCACTGCTATGCGGTAAGTTTTCTAATGTGCTGCTTGTTTCTTTGCCTTGCATGCATAAAAAACAGTTAAAAATGGAAAGAGCTAACCCTGCTTACATTGTGAAATAACATGGCAGTCACTGAATGGTCTCTATATTTCAGCATGTAGGAGCAGATGTGCAGATATCTTCTTGGAGCTGCCTGAATCTCACAGGAAATATCAGTCTGATGGCTATTTATTATTTGTATCATTGTAGCATTAAGAATCAGGGTCCTTGGTAAGTGCTGGGTCAGTTGGGTTTTTAGTGTATGCAGAATATTTTGTGTGTGTGTTTGGAAATTCTGCTTATGACAAGAACTGGAAGTTGCAGTGTTTGAAGTTCCAGGAATTTATCAGTGCCCCCTTACTATCACCTGAGGGCCCTGGTGCAAGCACTAACAGAGGGGGCAGAGTCCCACATCAGACTTCTGCCGTAATGGAGAACTTAAAGTTTCAATGCATTTTCTGAAAGCTTGCTGCCTAAAACTTCAGCATAACATGGCCACCTGCACAGAATGTTAAATTTCACCCACCCACCTTGGCATACACTGACAGCTGAGTTCACCGCACAGATACTGTTTCAGAATGGAAATCACAACTTAATTATATTTTGGGGTGAGTGGGAGGGATTTCGTTCTGAGAACGGTCAGGTCTCACTTGGGTTAGAAATCAGGATATTAATGTTACTCATTTTAATTTTCTCTCTGAGTCAGATTCCCACTGTTTGAATTTGAGCTCAGTTTGTTCTGTTCATTATGATGGAATGTGCATGAATTTGACATTAAACTGATTATCTCGGAAACCGTAGCAATCACTCCCCCTTTTCCTGTGTACACTTGAGATTATATCTTTGTAGCTGACAGAAAAATACAGAGCAGGAATAATAAGGCAGAGAGAAACAAAGCATTTATTTCAAATGTTATGGAAGGGGTTCTTAAGAAACAGGGGCAAATTCTGCCCTTGTTTACGGGGGTACAAGGCACACTTCAGTAGCTTTACATAGGGGTGATTGGCGGCCGAATGTGGCTCTATGGTTTCTAACAAGGAAGAGAGTCTTCCCTTTCAATCACAATCACCAGCAACCTTGCATCACGCAGTCTCTGGACTTCACAACTGTAGTAAGATAAGGCCCTATAACATAAACCCTGGTATCAGAGGTCCAGTATGAGGCCTGAGGCCTGAAGCCTGAACTAAAGTAATAGTCAAATCATTGCTAAACAAAGCTGGGCTGTGAGCCAGAGGCAGGCCCTGCTCACAGAAATTGGCAAGAAGAGGGTTGCTAGAAGCACGCGTTAACACATAAGCACTAATAAGGGGAACATGTGCCAGGATGGCACCAGAACATCCCAGTACAAGTACATTCCACAGAGATAACAAGGAACAGGCGGGCTCATCCTAAAGACAGGGTTAAAAGGACAATATGATGGATAGACTGGTTTGTTTGAACCAACATGTACCAGGGGAGAGGCAGCACCCTAATGCGTCAATGGGCTGCACCCCAATGCAGTGATGAGTAATCTGTTCTGCACCTGTGTATAAGAATACATTCCCTGAGTGAACGTCTTTGTCCGGCCTAGGGGGCAGTGGAGTGTCCTGCCACTGATTGAGCCGGTCCATTGTCAGGGGGCACATATTCGTAGTATGTCCTGTAGAGTCTATAGGAAACTATCACTGTGCTTCATTTGACAATAAACCTGGTCGGGTGCCTTCGTACCTTATCAGAGTCTGCGGTCATTGGGGGTTTACTCGGGGTCTGCTGTGTCAGCGATCTGTGCAGAGCCGGGGCAGCACACAGAGGGAACACACACACATAGCGACTGTTATCAACACTGAACAAGAGCAGAGCACCACACCGGTAGCGTCTGACAACGACGACGATCATGGTTTAATATGTGGCACTTCTGGCCCTAATTCTTGACCTGTCCTCCATTTACATGGCCACACAAATACATCTATGCACAGTCTCCCACACCAGCATGCACCCTGACCTGTCCATATTTAAACTTTCCCTGCTTCACACCAGCACTGTGCCCCTAACAATCGCCGCGTCTGTCCCCACACAATGCCCCCTACCCATTTAGGCCCCAATCCCGCAACTGGATCTGTTTGGATAGATGTCCAGGCCTGGCACTTTTATATAAATGGCACTTTGAGGGCTTGTTGCCTAAAGTTAAGACTCTTGCCCAGGTTGTGAGTGGGCCTGGGTTCAAATCCTATCCAAGTCCTCCCTGTGAAAGTGAGAATCCCTTTATATCCTTCCAAAAATGTGCTGTAGTTCAACTGGAAGTGATGATGCAGACATCAGAGAGTGACATTCTCTGGCAGGTGTTATGCAGGAGGTCAGACTAGATTGTCATCATGGTCCCTTCTGGACTTAAAGTCTATGAAGTCCCAAAGGTCTCTGACTACCATATGGGCACACACCTGCATGGATCCAATGGTAGGATTGGGGTCCGATATGGATTTGCAAGTCAGCTCACATATATATACATGGAGTCAGGCAACAAGAGAACTTCTACAGAAGTGGAATAATAACCTTTCTGCCACATTCTTAAGCCAACAATGGAATTCTAGAGCAGGAATATAGTTCTCTATTCAACTTCACAGTCTTTTAAAGTTCATTTCTTTAGACCCCTGTTTAATTTCTGTAGAACTCTATCGGTATCATCTCTTTCCCATTATTTTCCAAAAGAGTAAAATAAGTAAGAATGATTAACATTTGCAATCTGTGAACTGATAGTTCCCGTAATGTGACAACTCTTATGGACACATGCAGCATCTTCGATGCACTTCATGTTAACAAACAGCATGTTGTGACAATAACAAACTACCGCACAAGCCTTTTTCTCGGTGACTAAATTGCCTTTCCAAAGGAAGGAACATTAATTTATATAACCCATCAACAGCACACAACCCCCATTTACATTTTTTTCCACTTGCATTTTGTTCCAAAACTATATTCCTCAAATACGGTTGGAAACCTGAATGCAAATAAGGTGTTGTACAATTTATTACAAAATTCTTCTACTCTGACAGCCTGGTACCCTGAGAGAGACAATAATGGCTCTGACAAGACATGAGTGAAAAATGGATTGGAGGCACATCACTGCTTTGCTACATGACTGGTTATTGAGGGAGGCTGTCTGAACGGCACCAGCATTCTCATGGAGAACTCTCTCAAAGGCTGTGTAAGACAGCAGAAAAATTGAAAGGACAGGGATGTTCAGAGTAGTCACTGCTAGGTGGGAATAAACAGGGAAAGACAACATGGCTCTCTCTGGGCCTCATCAATTGTCTGTATGGGAGGAAGAGGAAAGAAATCTCTTCTGCACTTTGATTGCAGCACAAGGAAGGTTCAAATTTCTCTAAGCAAGTCCCCTGTTCCTCTGCACCCATTGTTCCGGATCTACTCAAAAGTTTTCTGCGGAACCATCAGGCCCACAAATGAGGTCTCCGTCACGCTGGAAATTTGCAAGGCATAAATCAATAACTGCTACTTTCAAGCAATCGAACTCAAAGCTGAGATAGAAATTGGAAGGTCTTTGAGGCAGGACCCGTTTGCACAATGCCTACCACACTCAGGTGTTGAGCCCTCACTGTGGCCCCTAGGTGTTACTGCAATACAAATAATAATTAATAGCAACGCAAGCTTCCCTATTCCCATACCCTGTGACATGCTATTACAAGAGAGCAGCTACCAAACAGTTACCAGCTCTACAATCCCCATGCATGGGAGGACCATGCTGCAGAGTTCTTCCCCTCACAACTCTTCCGTACCTCCCACAGTTCAGCCTGCCAGAAGAAGAGGGGCTCCTAGACGTCAGTACATCCCACTGTGCCCCATTACTGAAGCTCAGTTGCAGTTTAGGAATAAAACACACTTCGACTACAGCTGTGTCAGCGGGCTAAAAGGGGACACACACACCAGAGGGGGCTGACTGGGGAGATTGTTCAGTCAAAGGGATGGCTACGGAAAGAGGACACAAGCAGGTGGTTCTACTTTGATTTCACAGTCCATATAACACACCTGCCATTGCAGTGCGCGCTGTGATGGGCTGCCTTGCACTTGTCGGCCTGTGGCATGGTTATCACCGAAAAAGATTCTCAACATGTTAGTTCCCTGTAACCCACACACTTCCTGGGTGTGGTGTACTGGCCCATGGAGTGGAGATGAATAAGTTTGCTCCACAGCCCTACTTAAGGAGCATGTGACCTTTAGCTCATGCAGTTGAGGCCTATGCCTTAAGCTCTAGAGGTCCCAGGTTCAATCCTGCTCGCTAACAAGTAGTGTTACACCTTTAAATCCAGAACTTTACAACTTCTTGCCCCATGAACATCATACAGATAAAAAGAGATTTGTTCCTCAACTCATGCTCTTACCAAGGATATTTTTTTCAGTTTGACTCTCAGTGTTGTCACCTCTCAGACCTCCGACAGTGCAGCCCACTACATGTGAAGGCTTCCACACCACCATAGCACTGATTCCAAGACAGAGGAGGAGTACAACAAAATACACTCCACAGCTCCTTTCACACAGAATGCTTCAGGGCAAATTCAAGCTCATGCTTGGCTGATAGAGGTAAAGCACCGTGTGCAGGTTACATCATGTCATGCAGGAGAGATGTTACAGAGCAGGAATGCACAAGAAAGAGATGAGAAGACTGAAGAAGAGGCATCCCTATGGGCAGTTTAAAAGGCTCCAGAACTAAGATCTGATGGTATTACTGCACAGAGCATTGGAGTCACAGGCAAGATGGGTTTGAAACCGCAATCTGGAGACAGTCACGTCACTAAGAAGTTTGATTGCTGGATGGAGAACTTCAGAGTGGAGATAGAAGAACGGGGGACAGAAAGAGAATAAGTCAGACTTGAGGTAGAAAAAGGGGAGAGAAAGATGTGGAAATTGAATACTAGGCAGATGCTGTCAACTTGGATCCTGAAACAAGCAGGGGATCCAGAGGGATTTCTGATTATGACAGTTATGTGCTCTTGCTTTCAGGAACAGAGGAGAACACAACAGGTCCGATTCTCCACTCACTTTCTCCGGAGTTACAATGGTACAATGCCGCCATAACCTACGCTGGAGTAAATAGAGGAGACCCGGGTCTGGTGTATTTTGGACTCATCTATAACTAATTGCCACCAAGAAATGATCAGGATGATTTGTGGTGCCAATGTTATTTTGGAGGGGAGAGTCAACAGATTTTCAGTTAGAAAATGTGGCACACTCAGAGGCCAGAGAGGGAGTTTGGGTCAAGCCTTAAGGTCAAGCATTGGAATGGATTACTTAGGGAGGTGGTAGAATCTCCTTCCTTAGAGGTTTTTAAGGTCAGGCTTGACAAAGCCCTGGCTGGGATGATTTAGTTGGGGTTGGTCCTGCTTTGAGCAGGGGTTTGGACTACATGACCTCCTGAGGTCCCTTCCAACCCTGATATTCTATGATTCTGTGATTCTAAGATTTTGACAGAATAAATAGACTAGAATGACAAGGGTGGTGAAGGGGTGACATTATAAAGGACAGGGCTCTTTCACCAGTGAGTGGAATATCAGTTTGGATATACAAAGATGAAAAAAGTAACAACAGAGCAAGTATTTCATAGCAGAAAATGAAGACATGGCTAGATCTGCACAGGGAGATGCATTAGTGCAGATGGGATGACTCAGGCTGATCCCAAACCAGAGACTCACAGGAAGACAGAAGAAAGAAAAGAAGGGGACTACCAAGACTGGCTGTGGGACAACTCAAATGGTGGATTGATGTCCACTGGCAAACGCAATAAAGGGACTAGTATGGAGATAGAATTGAAAATGAGTTAGTCAGGTGCCTGGTTTTGAGAAAGATGTGATGTGATGATTGGCAGCAGAACAGAAATTAATGAACTACAATTAGGCTTGGCAGGATTCAATTTGTAAGTGTTAATAATTCCAATGGATAATACCAATGTTTATTTTAAAGCATTTTTTTCCTGATTTGATCTATTTAAATTTTCACCGTTGTGCAAAATTATGGGGTTTAAGCATTTTTAATTATGTATCTAACTGAATTTTTACTGCTGCAGGAAATTATGGGGGTTGAGCAACAGAGAGGGCAGACAGTAATTATTTAATGCTAGTAGGCCCCGAGACTCAAAAAGTTAAAACTTTATAATACACAAGTTGTCAGCTTCACATGTCAAAATATACAATGTAAATAAACTTAAATCAAACTCTAGTAAGTTCTCAAGCAGACTTTACTTACTTTGCCTATTGGAAAATTTTGATTATTACTGATCAAAATAATTTTCATTGGTTTGTGTGTGTAAGAAAAAATAATTTATTGACATTTATTGATAAAAATCCAACCCTTCCAAGCCTAACTATAATCAAACGAAAGATCCTCTCACAACAGAAGCGGCATTATGATGAGGGCCAGTCCCAGATTGCCGATTGGCCAGGGGCTATTTTGGTTGAGACAGAAAAACACATAAAAATTGGGAGATCATATTTCCCTATACTGAATATGAGACCCCTGATACAATTACTCAGATTCAAGCGAGTTCAATGGCAAACAATCAGACTCATTCTAAAGACAAACATTACAATTAACATCAAGTTGACTGAGCCCCTGTTAAAAAGAAATACTGCATAGACGTATTCTTTTTATTTACCTCATTATCTTTAATGCTTCGCATGGAGAGGGGTGACACACACCCCTACTCCGCCCTCACATGGTGAGAGGTCACACACACACACACACACACACACCCCTCTCACAGGGGGAAAGGAGGTGAGTGACCAACTGACCCAACCCTCCCTACCCGCCGTTCTCTGCCCTCCATGCCTGGCTGATGACAGGGCAGCTGGTGAGCACGGATCTGGACATTGATGGTGGGGACGGACAGAAAATATGCGACTGTTTGCCCGTTTTTAAGAAAAAGTCAGGACACCTGCAGGAGGGCTTAAAAACAGAACGTATGGTCACCCTACATAAAAAAGATCTTTCAAAGAGGAACAGTGGAGTCAAGACAGTAGCCAATGGGGGAGAGAGATTCTGGGATGGGGTCTTTTTTTTAATTAGAAAAGCAGTGAATGCGGCGACTGCTTGGGGGCAATGGGAAAGGAGACCAATGAAGAGAAAGCGGTTAATTAGAAAGAAAACACAACTTATACAACTAGAGTTGAACAACATTGCTAAGACTTGGTAAAAAAGTTCAAAACTACAGGTATGATACTTCAGTCAGTGAGTACCTTTTATAAAAAGGCTGCTAAATAATGACCTTACAGAGAGACTCAAGGAGTCATATTAATATTAGACACGGTGTTCTTGTCTAGCGCCCTTTGTAGCAAAAAGTCACTTGCTTCGTCAAAGGTGTTAACTCCCAAAGTGGTTTTGTAATCCCCATTTGTACAGATACTTCTATCAACAGAAAAGAAAATGTGGAATATGGTATCCACCTCCACGGTAGATGCTCACCAAAGGCAGCACAATCAGGACATAACAATATTGCTAGTGTGGGAATCTCTCAACGTTCTCCTGCCAGACTTGGGAGGAAGCTGCAGAAGGTGACCACTTTGGAGCCATATCCCTATTTTCTCAGTTTAAGAAGCCATTTTCCTCCTGGAACAAAACTGCCTGAGCTGACAGAGGAAAGATGCCCTTCCTCCCCTCATGAACCCAAGACATTCTGCTTGCAAAAGCATTGCTTGCACTCTACCCGGATGTGAGGGCAAGCCAGCCTCTGCATTATATGAAGGGATTCATGGCTCATACACTGGAGAGAGAACAGCTGAGACTGTGTGGTGGATGGGGCAGGTTGGTTTTGGCTGCAAACTCCCTCCTGCTGCAAAGCAGGACCCTCCTAATTAGCACCACAAAAGCCATATTGCCCCCCTCCACTGTGTGTGAGGAATGAAAAGAGGTGTAAACAGCGAGCAGCTTGGACAAAAGAAATTGAAAGGAAATTTCTGTGATGGGGGAAGCCCTTTATAAGACTGTGTCTACCCTTTGCTTCAATGAATTAATTGCAAAACAATTATATTGACAAGTCAAAACAATTGATGGCAAGTGGGTGTAATGGGACAGCAACACACACTCATGTTTACTAACTTACTCTCTCCTTCACAAGGTTATGGGGAATGTATATGAAGAGTAAGGGAACTCAATCCAACCTTCTTGATCTTCCACAGCACTGTAGTGACCCATCACTAATTAGAGATTCAAAATCTTCATGCCCTCCCAACCTGGTCTTACTTAGGCAAAACTCAAAGTGAAGTCAATGGGCATTCTGCCTGAATAAGGACCAAATAAGAACCAAAGTCCTGATTCTCCTTTCATATCATCTTTACAGGGAAAAAACTTTATGGATTTTAGTGGGATTACTTATGACTTGCATTGGTGTACATGAGTGGTGAATCAGATTGAAGGGCTGAATCTTGTCCTCTGTTTACACCTGTATTTATCTAGTGAATTTTTGTCTGTAAAACAAGGAGCAGAATTCAGCACCAAGTACATCCCTCAGGATTTGGAGTACAGCTCTTAGGATTCAAACACAGTTAGTTACTCAAGGCAAACCATCAAAATAATGCAACTAGAGGTGAAACAGGGCAGCTCGTGAGGCTTAGTAGACCCAATAATTCCATACGATCATTTTTCCTGGAAAAAGCTCAACGGGAAACCTTTTTCAAAGATGCCAAGATTTCACACTGCAATAGGTGCTGTATTTTTTTAGCATTACTCCATTGCTGTACGTTTCCGATAATGTTTCCCTCCCAGAGCTCTGAACAGCTCACGTAAGTCAGATATTAAGATCACTCACAATTATTTTGTTCCAAGTGCACAGGTTTGTCTGAAGTGTGTGCTGTGCAGTATCTTGTTACTTCCACAAATACTATGAAATTGCTTTATACCTGGGATAATGTGGTTTCATAGACTATACATCCACATAATTGTCCATTTTTACTGCTAGCAATGAGGCCTAATGGCTCACCAGCTGATGGCTCTAGCTGTTGATCGTAGGACAAAAGTTTTTTTTCAAATTTCCTAACTTTTTTGGAAATTAATTTCTTGAAAATGCATGTGTAAAAATAAGGGAAAAAAACCAAACAACCCGCCACCCCCAACAATGAAAAAAACTCCTTTTCAGCTAACAAACACTGGAATACATTGAACTCCAATTGCATTTCATTCTGTGATGTAACGGTCTTATCTTAGGAAATAAGGTCAGGCACAATTTAAGGTCTGCGGAGAAGGAAGGGGGAATAAATTTCAGACTACATAAAAATAATCATAAAAGTTATAGATAAGAAAAAGAGTTTATAATTACCTCTGTTGAGTGAAGCTGAACTGTTTATATCTCCGGTGATAAAGGAAGACTCAGACTGCTTTCGAACTGTGTCATTCCACATTCTACGGATCCGGCTCTGAAGGAGGATTGAACCACACAGGTAATGAATTTTTAGCAGTTGCAGATAGATTTCTTTCTGCCTCACTGAAGATGGCTCACTGGCATGTCTACAAGATGAGACGTCTTCCTATCCAGTTGTAAGTAAGTAGTTTCTGATTGGCTATCACCCACCTATTGCATACCAGACAATCGCTGCTTGACTTCAGAACATGAATTTGTATCTCTAATAAGAAGTGCATCACAGGATACCATATAGTGTCTAAATATTAATAAACAAGCAGAACAGACTGTGCACAAAATAACCTCCATGCAAGATATTGTTCCAGCCGTGTAGGGTTGAATGACTGAAACTAACTCACAGAAAATAGCATGAATGCTTCTAAAATTCCCTTGTCATATATTGATTTGTATCTGTTTTTTCAAGTATACTGGAATAGTTGTTTTATGTCTAGGCTTCTCTGGATGTGCTCAAGTTTTCTACAGGTTTATTATCCACTACGGGGAATGTGAGAAATAAATACAACCACAAGACAAGAGATGTTATATTCCCCTAATGAAAAACGGTGAACATTTTGACATTTATGATATAGCATTTATGGAGGAGGTCTTGTTGTGTTATCCTGGATTTAGCGGTCTTCTGTTTTGTCTTTCAGATGGGTCATGGAGCATTCACCTTTGTCACTCTCACTATACCACCTCCTCCCCAAACCTGTGCTTTGGAAAATCTACTGACAGATTTCCAGTGAGCTAGCAGCTGCAAGCAGGGGCCGTTTTTCAGAACAACTCATCTCCGAGAAGTGTCTGTTGTTCCTTGAAAATCTGGTCATTCCTTTTAGGTGCCTGAAGATGGGAGCTGATCCCCTTTGGAAAACCCAGTCACTTATTTACATGGCTAAATGGGAGGCGTTGGGTGCTGAGCTCTGTTGAAAATCTGGCTGCTGATTGCCGATTGTTTTTCTCCCTATTATCTAGAGGAAGGTTCCAAACAGACATATTTCCCAACTGCATTTCTGAATTTCAGGATGAGAGGTGGCCGAGAGAACTTGCTGCAATGCTGTACAACTGGGAGTTTTATGCAGAACCATCGACCATTATCTTTGAACACTCATGGCAGTCGGGGGAGGTCCCGGATGACTGTAAAATGCTAATGGGGTGCCCATCATTAAAAAAGGGAAGAAGGAAGATCCGGGGAACTACAGGCTAGTCAGCCTCACCTGAGTCCCTGAAAAAATCATGGAGCAGGTCCTCAAAGAATCAATTTTGAAGCACTTAAAGGAGAGGAAAGTGATCAGGAACAGTCAGCATGTATTCGCTAAGGGCAAGTCATGCTTGACTAACCTAATTGCCTTCTATGATGAGATAACTGGCTCTGTGGATGAGGGGAAAGCAATAGACGCATTATTGACTTTAGAAAAGCTTTTGATATGGTCTCTCACAGTATTCTTGCCAGTAAGTAAAAGACGTATGGACTTGATGAATGGACTATAAGGTGGATAGAAAGCTGGCTAGATTGTTGGACTCAATGGGTAGTGATCAATGGCTCCATGTCTAGTTGGCAGCCAGTATCAAGTGGAGAGTCTCAAAGGTCGGTCCTGGGGCCGGTTCTGTTCAATATCTTCATTAATGATCTGGAGGACGGTGTGGACCGCACCCTCAGCAAGTTTGCAGATGACACTAAACTGGGAGGAGTGGTAGATACACTGGAGGGTAGGGATAGGATACAGAGTGACCTAGGCAAATTAGAGGATTGGGCCAAAAGAAATCTGATGAGGTTCAACAAGGACAAGTGCAGAGTTCTGCACTTAGGATGGAAGAATCCCATGCACTGCTACAGACTAGGGACCAACTGGCTAGGCAGCAGTTCTGCAGAAAAGGACCTATGGGCTACTGTGGATGAGAAGCTGGATATGAGTCAACAGTGTGCCCTTGTTGCCAGCAAGGCTAACAGCATTTTGGGTTGCATAAGTAGGGGCATTTCCAGAAGATCGAGGGACGTGATCATTCCCCTCTACTCAACATTAGTGAGGCCCCATCTAGAGTACTGTGTCCAGTTTCGGGCCCCACACTACAAGAAGGATGTGAATAAACTGGAAAGAGTTCAGTAGAAGGCAACAAAAGTGATTAGGGGGATGGAGCACATGAGTTATGAGGGAACTGGGATTGTTTAGTCTGCAGAAGAGAAGAATGGGGGGTGGGATTTGATAGCTGCTTTCAACTACCTGAAAGGCAGTTCCAAAGAGGATGGTTCTACACTGTTCTCAGTGGTAGCAGATGACAGAACAAAGAGTAATGGTCTCAAGCTGCAGTGGGGGAGGTTTAGGTTGGATATTAGGAAAACCCTTTTCACTAGGGGGGTGGTGAAGCACTGGAATGGGTTACCTAAGGAAGTGGTGGAATCTCCTTCCTTAGAAGTTTTTAAGGTCAGGCTTGACAAAGCCCTGGCTGGGATAATTTAGTTGGGGTTGGTCCTGCTTTGAGCAGGGGACTGGATGACCTCCTGAGGTTCCTTCCAACCCTGATATTCTATGGCCCTGAATACATGATCCACCTTTGCTATGGGGAAACCCACTCTGGGGTTGTGGCTTCTGTCATCCCTCCTTGTCTCCTGATGCCGGGAGAATGATTCAGGATGCACTAGCTGCAAGCTACGGTATAAAAATGCTACTACAATAGTAATAAGGGGCCTGAATCACCCCTGTACAGCTTCAGCATGAGTATGGTGTTATTCCATTGGTTTCAGAGGAGTTACACCAGCATCGCATTGGGGTATATGGCAGAGGGAGAACGAGGTCCAAAGTACACATGGCCTGTACTGTAGTGTCACCGTGGGCAACCTCATCTTTCCTCGTTTATGTGTCAAAGATTCGGTGCTCCTCAGTGCATGGAAGCCTATCCCCGGGAGAGTCCCCAGGGCAGTATGCATTATGCTTTGCCACATAGCCAAATATGGAAGGTGTCCTTCCCTTTGATGAGTTTGGACAGACCCAGCAGAGCAGGCTCAGAGAAGAGCCACATACAAGGAGCTTGGGACGTGATAACCCCTGCCCGAAGAGATGGCAAGGAAACCCGTGCAGTATTGACAACTGTGTGTGACTGTGCTTCATGCAAACTGCTGGGCTAAGCTACTTATCCCCAGATGTTGGCAAGGAATGGAAAGCAGATGGTTTTATTACCTGCCTCGATCTTTAACGGTGTCCTATGCAATCAAAGGTATTGCTCAGGTACAAAGGATTTAAGGCCACCTTTCCTTTTCCCCCATGCAGAACGTCATTGGAGCTGATGGGGAGTACAGAACCTCAGCATCAGAGAGCTTTGGGAGCACAGCCCCAGTGAAGATAACTTAAGTGAAGCTACCCCCACTGGTGTGACACCGTGAGTCAATAATTGAACCACATGGGGGAAAACCATCCACATACCTCCAAGGGCACTGAGAAACCCAGGGATGAATGCAAGGGAGACACCTGCTCCGCTTTCACCTATGACATGGGTAAAATGGTACCAGGGAGAGGAAGCATTGTTCTGCACTATGGAAATGTGAAGCCTGGGACTTGCAAGGAACCTTAAGGAAGTTAGGCAGGTGTCTACCACCCTTAGGGTTCTTGAAAATCCTACCTGAAAACTCTACAATAGCCCATTTTGGTCATACTTTATAATAAGATTCCATGTATAAATCATTTATAAAGCATTAAGAGACGTCATAAGCAAGTCGCAGACATGAGCAGTGTGTGTTATAGTTATAAACGTTTTAGCAGAAGGTAAAACAGATGGTTATGAGCAGAGCTGGTTGGGAATTCTCTAATTAAACTTTTTTTCATTGGAAAATGCCAATTTGTGGGAAAAACAGAAACTGTTCGTGAAACAGAGTTGGTTTTTATGAAACACCTGACTTGAAAGATTTTTTGGTTAATAAAGTTTTGAGATTATTGGACAGGAAAGTTTCAGTGTTTTGAATAAAACAGACGTCTTGTTTCAAAATGTTCGCACATGTACGCTAACAAAAGGTTAAAAAAATAAGAAATGGAAACAAAACATTTTGGAATTATCAAAATGAAACTATTTGATTGAACTCAACTGATTTTTTTTTATAAATGGATTTTTGGTTTTTGAACATTTGTGAGATCTAGATCAGAAAAAATATCAAATTTTCATAGGATGGAAAACTGTTTCCCACTCCTATTTATGAGTTGCAGTGTAAGTATCCATTGGACTCTATGACAATTGATTTACCCGATATTATGTCATCTATTAATTATTTATTAATCCTTTATAAACATTTTTATGAATGGAACTTTAATGTAAAGTGTGACCCTTTTTAATATTTAATTATTAATGTTGGAGAAGCTTGTTGAATTTCTTTGGTGTAATTGTGCCTGATCATTAATTATGATGTTTTGGAGCATCTTTACAGGGAAAAATATTTTATGTGGTTTATCTTCCCCTGCAGCTTGTATTTTGCTACAAAATAACAGAATGCTTCCAAGCAAACCTACATCATTTCTCTGTAAAACACTCCGAGACAATGCATCGCAAACGTTAAATAAATGTTAGATACTCTCTATAATCCAGTAGGATCATCATCCATTTTCTTGTGTAATTTTATTTGTGTGTTGTACTACTTGTGAAAAATGCAGGATGACCAGCCTCGGAGACACAGAAAACGATACAGAAAACGAGCACGGCACAGGAAACCGTAGTGGAATTTTCCAAGCACAAACCTGCCAAGTGTCTCAGTCTTAATCTGGAGGGACCACTAGAGGGTTATGTCCACACTGCACAATTAACCTGGGTGACTGGCACTTAGGTCTGAACACGTGAGTTAGCCTAGTCTGGTTGTGAGAATGAAATTCATTATAGGGATCTTAAGGTACCAACTGAAGCAATCTCAGAACGATTAGCAATGATCTTTGAAAACAGATGAGTCCCAGAGGACAGCAGAAGGGCAAATATTGTATCTATCTTTAAAAGGGGCAAGAAAAAGAACCTAGGGAATTATAGACCAGTCAGCCTAAGATACTGGAACAGATTATTAAACAATCGATGTTTAAGAACCTAGAGGCTAATAAGGACTAGCCAGCATGGATTTGTCAAAAACAAATCATGCCAAACCATCCTAATTTCCTTCTTTGACAGGGTTATTGGTCTAGTGAATGGGAGGAAGCAGTAGACACGATACATCTTGATTTTACTAAGGCTTCTGATACAGTCCCATATGATATTTGCATAAATAAAGTAGGGAAATGTAGTCTAGATGAAATTAATATATCGTAGGTGCACAACTGGTTGTAAGACCATACCAAAGGAGAGTTATCAATGGTTTGCTGTCAAACTGTATCAAGTAGGGGTCTAGACTTGCATAATGCAGTGTTGGGTATGCTTATAAAATCTGTGGATGACACCAAGCTGGGAAAGATTGCTAGCCCTTTGGAGAACCAGACTGGAATTCAAAACAACCTTGACAAACTAGAGAATGTATCTGAAATCAAGAAAATGAAATACAATAAAGATAAATGGTAAGTGCTATTACTTAAGAAGGAAAAATCAAATGCACAGCTGAAAAATGGGATAAATTGACTAGGTGGTAGTAATGCTGGAAAAGCTCTGAGGATTATAGTGCATCACAAACTGGACATGAGTCAACAATGTGATGCAGTTGTGAAAAAAGGCAAATATCATTCTGGGGTGTATTAATGGGAGTGTTGGGACACCCTAGGTATAGGGTAGTCAATAGGCAGATCACCGGCCAAATCTGGACCACTAGACACTTTTGGCCAAGACGTGAAAGGCTCCATGTTCCATTACCATATGCCCTGGGTGTGTGCCGTCTGTTGCAGAAGTCAGAATACAACTCTTGAATGATACCTTGGGAAACTTAAAATAAATAACAATTTGCTTCCAAGACAACATAAATCACAAATTATATTTTCCTGACAGGTTATAAACTGTTATTCACTGCATGTTTCTTTCATAATTTAATAGGTGAATTGGCAAATATAATTAGATCCTTTAGTAATGCTGAATAAGTGTGTGTTTGGTTTCTCTTGATTAAGGAGTCAGCTACTTCATTTTATATGAATTGCACTTCATAAATCAGCATCCTTACACAAGTTAGGTAGTAAAATGCCAAACTCTCAAACAAAATAAAAATTGAATTTTTATAATAGCATAATAAAGTTTAGAAAATAAATAATATTATTTGAATCTCAGTTGATTCTTTAACTACGGAAACTGAGTAAGCCAACAAACAGATTAAAACAGCTATTGCCAGAAAGTGATAGGTCTCTGCATCCAGCCCATACAAGTTTTTTTGCTGCTGCTGTTCGTTTATCAGCAAAAATGTTTTGTTGGTTTAGCACTGTAACCTTGTCCTATAAAACACACATTCCTTAGCCTTGGGGAAAAACACCTTTGTTTTCACCTCAAGTCATTTAAGGACTGCTTAAGGGATTCTAATGGTAATTACAACCTAAGGTCACCAAAATATTTTCAATTCAGAGATGTCACATCTGAAAGCATGGGGCCAAATTCTGTTTTGCATGACACTGGTGTAACTCTGAAGAAACTCCTTTGACTTCTAATGGAACTGCTCCACTTTACACTTCTATAACAAAGAGCAGAGTGTGCCCCATGATGTTCCAAAGTGAAAGAACAATACCAAACAAGGAGTCTTTGAGCTGCCCATTTATCAAATCAGTTTTATAATCAGTTTATTCCCCCATCGGTTTAACAAGCAAATGAAGCCTCCTTGACTGATGGATTGTTGCTGCACAAAGTGATTTACCTGTCTGAGAGGATGTCTCATTTCCAGAAATGAATCCTTTGCCTACAGATCACCCAATGCAAATAATTATATTCATAGGGAGGTCAGAAGCATTCTGTGCTGGTGAACACACATGGTTTACCTGTGAGCCTGTGGAATAGCGTCCAGGAGTCCGTGACCCAGATGTTTTTCCTGAGCCGATGGAGCTCTCTGTACTTTTCCCACTACAGCAATGTGTGCGCAGGCATTTTCCATATTCTTTACGTACCTAGCCAATTAAACAGTCATTTCCATTAGTGGGCAACTCCCTCCCCAGCCTGAGACTTAAGATTTTCAAGTTTTCTTCCTCCTCTGTGATTCATTAAAATTATAGCTGTTTCTGTGCATTTAGAAGAATTCCATTACACCCTTCAATAGTGTTCTCCTAACACATTAGCTCTACATTTATGATGTCATAAGGGACTGCTTTTATGTAGGAAAGCGGTTCACTGATATGAGTAGAATTCAGCTACCTCTGAGGAACATCAAAGCTCTATGAGAGAAACTGAAGACATTCTATTTATGCCCGAAAATTAATATCTTCATGGATTTGATATGAACTGGCAGATTGGCTCATCACAGCACTACAAGTTATTGCTTCTGGCAGGGGACTAGGAAGAAAATTACAAAAAAAGAAACGTATAAGAGGAATTGATTTCATATATTATCTATGTATCTATCTATCTATCTACTCAAACTCCAGAAACTTGTGAAACTGACGTCTTTGAAATGAAGTCTTCTGGGTGCAGAACTGGTGGGAATGGTGCAAACATGCCCTTAAACCCCTATAATATGGCAGACAAGACTGAGAAGGAGTTAATGGGGTAATTTCTCAAGCACACAAAGTAAGCCAGATCCTCAGTCGTTCCCTTGACTTCAATGGAACGAAACTGGCATACCCCAACAGAGGCCCTAGGCACTGAAGAAGTTTGGTGTGTATGTATAATTTAGCCTGTGCATGCATTGAGACCAGGGAGAGGCCAGAGTGAAAATGGGTCATCTGCTGAGCTGGGTGATCTCAGGCTGTGCAACAAATATAAAAAAAGGCCACTTTACTTCTCATGAAATGTAAATGCAGTAGGGAACCAGCAGAGGTTAGTCTGTGAGCACACTCTGCTCACGGCTCTCTGATTGCATCTCTCTCCAGTCTTTCTGTGGGCATTTCAGAAACCGCTCTGTGAAACGATTATTTAAATAGCAGATTACAGGGGGTTTTTATTAGGCCTTTCCATAAAAGCTTGAGACAAACAACGCCATGAGTGCCCAATGTGGTTTCGAGTGTCTAATCAGTCCTTTGCTGAGAGAAAACAATTCAATGCCTTTAATTAGCCACTGACTGCTTCCCACTACAGATATGTGCTGATTTTCCAGTCCAGGACAGACAGAAAATGGTTTTTCCCCCTAAATAATCCCTCTCCCAACCCCCTGGCTCAGGGAAAGAGATTCCCATGATTCAGGGACTGGATTCTCCTCTCCTCTCCTCTACCTTGGTGTAAATCAAGAGCAACCCCTCTGAAATCAATGACAGCACACTGCCATAAAACTGGCATGAGAGATTCTGGCCAAAGTGTGTAAAACAAGCATCCAGTGCTGGAAGGGCCACAATGTTAGGGTGCCATTAAGCAGGGCTGTGCTAGAAAACAAACATTTGCAAGAGGGCTGAGAGTTAGAGCCACAGGGTGTACAGGAAACACACATGAGAAAGAAATCCAACTTCTTCATAAAAGGAAACATGGTAAGTCTGATCAGAATCATTCAAGAGTCAGAAAGCACAGCAAACCCCAAACACTGAGAGCTGAAAGGGGTTTAATGGAGAAATAAAGCCCCCACCTCCCCAGAAATATAAAAACACCAAAAGAGCACAACCCACACCTCAGCAGTATCTGCTGAAATTAGCACTTAACAGGCTAGATTCTGATAGGGGCCTTCTGCTGAATACATTATAGGCAGATCCACTGAAGTCAATGGCACTATGCATGGAATAAGTACTACTGGACTGAGGTAAGGCCATCAGAATCTCTAAAGCAAGTGATGTGGCGCCTTGGCTCACAAAAGAATCCCTATTTAGGACAGCACGTAAAGCTGCCAACGGGTATATCTACACTGCATACCACGGTTGGGGTCTCACTCAAGTTTGGGAGGTGGATCCGAGCCCAAGTCCTGCTGAGACTTGAGTCGAAGCCCTGTTATTCTGAAGTGTGGACGTAGCTCAAGCCGCAGTGTGGCTGCGTTAGCACTGCTCTGAGGCCTGGGCAGGGGTGCTACAACAATTTGTATAGCGACGGTGCTGATGATAGTAGCCATGGAAATCAGGCCTCGAAAATGCAAACAACTCTCATGGGAATTACATTCTCCCTCCAAACTACATGCTAGCATTTTGTATTGCATTTGATAACGTGTAATCATCCTGACTGTTGATATTCCAGAGCCATGCATCTCATTCTCATGCATCTCTTCAATTTCCAATCTAAATACCGCCCTTGTTATGTAAACAGAAACAAGTCTGTTCAATAAAAATGCAAGGCACATTGGTAACATTATAGTGTGCTTGTTAGGCAACGAAATACCCTGTATCACTACTACGAAGCGTGGAATACTTTGTCTTACCTTTTTCTGGAGGACACAATGGAAAATGAATATAAACATTCCCTGCAGAGAATTGAAAATGGTGAAGAGATATGCCATGATGACTGTGCTTTCATTAATATACATAAGTCCAAAGGCCCAAGTCAGTCCTAACAGGCAGAGTAGGGCTATTGCACCTATAACCCAGGACCTGTGGAGAGAGAGAAAACAAATACAGAAAGGAATTGGTCTTTGCTCCATAGAGGAATTAGCATATCTACTAGCAATGATTATATTCCACTATCATTTTAGCAGCAGAAAAAATAATAGATAGAGTTACAAGGAGGTGTTGGGTTTTTTTGACAAAAGCATTTCTCAAATTCCATGCACTTGACTAATCTTTGAGCTTGAGGAGAGATACAAAAATGAAAATGTTATGAGGGCAGAAATGTATCTTAACCAAAGAAGATTTGTGCTATAAACATGTTCAATGCAGTAGCAGTGAATATGCAAATGATATGCAGATGCTGTTTCTGCAAATGGCTGAGAAAAAAACAAAACAAAAACATACCAAACACTTTTAAGGAGTTGTTTTGTTAGCCTACACTGGTTTCACTGGGGAAGTTGGATTAGCTTCTTTAAATGTTCCCTATTTAACAGTCACTAAGGCAAGTTTATTCCTGTTCTTCCTTTTGTTTCTGATTTGTTGGTAAACTTTACCATTGCCAGTTAAAACAAGGTAAAACTCCTACACGTGGGTGGGCAGGTGAGGAGAAGTTGTCTGTGCTTCTACTTCAGAGCTCTGTTCTGAAGTGTAATGGTGGGGAGAGGAATATTCTCAATGTGTGGCTACTTCCCCTCGAGAATGTACTTCACATGAGTTGCTAGGAAGGGCTGCGGAGGTAAGAAGTGACTCCATACATCGGTTCACAGCCCTTTTCCTTTTTGAGAAACCAAGGTTGCTTAGAATCATAGAATATCAGGGCTGAAAGGGAACTCAGGAAGTCACCTAGTCCAACCTCTTGTTCAAAGCAGGACCAATCCCCAACTAAGTCATCCAAGCCAGGGCTTTGTCAAGCCTCACCTTAAAAACCTCTAAGGAAGGAGATTCCATCACCTCCCTAGGTAACCCATTCCAGTGTTTCACCACCCTCCTAGTGAAAAAGGTTTTCCTAATATCCAACCTAAACCTTTCCCACTGCAGCTTGAGACCATTACTCCTTGTTCTATCATCTGCTACCACTGAGAAGAGTCTAGATCCATTCTCTTTGGAACCCCCTTTCAGGTAGTTGAAAGCAGCTATCTAATCCCACCCCCCATTCTTCTCTTCTGCAGACTAAACAATCCCAGTTTCCTCAGCCTCTCCTTGTAAGTCATGTGTCCTAGCCCCCTAATCAGTTTTGTTGCCAATTTGTCCACATGCCTTCTGTAGTGGGGGGACCAAAACTGGACACAATACTCCAGATGTGGCCTCAACTATGCTGAATAGAAGGGAATAATCACTTCTCTCGATCTTCTGGCAATGCTCCTACTAATACAGCCTCCTTGGCGACAAGGGCACGCTGCTGACTCATATCTAGCTTCTTGTCTACTGTAATCCCCAAGTCCTTTTCTGCAGAACAGCTGCTTAGCCAGTCGGTCCCCAGCCTGTAGCATGCACGGGATTCTTCCTTCCTATTTGTAGGACTTTGCACTTGTCCCTTTAAGGCAAGTGCCCTGAGCTTTGGACAGGCAGGTCAGCTGGTGTGTTTTACTTCTGTTAACTCAGTGTAAGGGGTGCTGGAACCGCCAATCAGGAAGGGGCAAAGCTATTCCAAATAACACTGAAACTTTAAATGCTAAGTCACATGGAGAGGTTGATACCCTACTCCACAGGGGTACCCCAAAGCCAAAGAGCGAAGAGCAGGACAGGGAGCAGAAGGGACCCAAGTCCTGCCTTAGGCTCTGCTCGAGTGCCCACTGAAATGAATGGGAGTCATCACACAGACTTCAGTGAATGCTATGTTGGATCGTAATGAGAGGCATCATGTGAACTTCCACCTAGTGGCCAAACTGGGGAGTGCAGGGCAAGTAGCCTCATTTGAGGATCACTATTTTAAGCCCAAGGGCCAGGTTTCCCTCTAGTTTACACTGGTATAAATCAGGAGTAACTCCATCAACATGAATGGAATTATAGAGTGTAAACCTGGTTTAGGTATGAGGAGACTCAGGCCTGGAAGCCTGCCCAGAAATGTTCATTCTCCCCTCACAGCGCTCCTCTTTTTAACTCTTCTTCTTTGAGAGAGGCTTTGGACTGACATCCTCTAAGCCAGGAGGCCTACACCATAATGCTTCATCTCATCTCGACCCTCTCTTTACATCAGTCCTGGAGTGCAACAGCCTTGAGCTATCTGCTGGGAACAGCAGAAGGACTTGAAGGATCAAGGTTCTGATAGGGAGGAAAGAGATCAAATTCTGCTTAATTTTCAACCTGCTCAGACATTGCAGGCTTCAAAAAAAATGTGGCTTGAGATAGAATGGAGTTAGGTTTGCATTCTGCTAAGGGAAGGGAAGGCAGGGGGTGGGAGAAGAGAGAGAGAAAGAGAGAGAAAAAAGAGCTGGTGAAAAAATCCTGTGAGAAAGCCAAGCCATTTCAGCCAGGGATGCCAATCTTGTAGTCATGCTGCTAGGTGTAAGACAACATGTCAGCCTTCACTTTGAATCCTTGTGCTTTATAAGGGTTTGTCCTAACCAGAAACACACTCTTGTTGTGTTAATGTTTCTCGTCGTTCTTCTTTAAATATTAGAAAGAAAATACAATATTATATCTTCCAGTGAAGTTCATAAAATGTATTATTTATCCATGTGACTAGAAGAGCTCCTCTGAGGTAACTACTTATTTAGACAGTTTTTAAAAAATCCCTATTCTATATTTAGCAAACCAGAACCAGCTTCTTTGAAGCATTTCCAGTCAATTCTGTGAATAAATATTTAGCAGCATGCAAATTAAAAATGCAGACTCAAAATGCTTCTGAAAGGCGGTGACTTGATAAATTTTAATAGCTCGGCTATTTTAAATATTTTTCCCGCCAAGATTCCACCAGCAAGGAGACAACGCTATTATCTTAATTGCAAAATCAAGTCATTTTTACAAAAAAATTGCAAAAACTAAGATTTTTCTGTTGTGTATTTGTATATTTTGGCCATTTAAAAGTGACCCAAATGGTAATTGATAATTGCCCTATCACCGGTTGCAGTTCTTGAGTCTGAGGAGAGTGCCTCAGACTACAGAGATGCATAGGAAAGAGTGAACCTTTTATATGGTAGTAACGGAAATATGCTACCTTAGCCACTGAAAGGAATCTTTGGGTT
Organism: Dermatemys mawii; assembly: GCA_007922305.1. Taxonomy (NCBI): domain Eukaryota; kingdom Metazoa; phylum Chordata; order Testudines; family Dermatemydidae; genus Dermatemys; species Dermatemys mawii. Next base: position 5,985,274 of record ML677375.1, read on the forward strand.
GGAGGAGCCACGCACCACAAACTGTGTCATATACAAAGTTCTCATGCAGGAAACAGACTTGGAGGTAAAGAGGGGATTTAAACTGCATACAATTGCTCCATCCTCTACCCTTGAAAAAAAGAACTGAAAAACGAAAGAGAATATGACAATGATATTGGAAAAAATGAACACAAAGGACTCTTCACCAGAAGAACAAACTGAAAGTCTATTGTAAAGTTGTTATGCTTCCATTATACCACTTTTTCTCTCTTTTTTTCTTTTTTGGTTGCAGGACAAGAAATGTTGATATAAAGTACATAATTTGTACGTTTCTTGCTTCCTTTTGTTTTTAGCTCTTTGTACAGACTTGTGTTTCTGTTACATGTTTTTCGCAGTCTTTTTTTATAATTCAATTCTAAAGAAATGATAAAACAAAACATCAAATGTTGGTACAACTGAAAGCCTGAAATTGACAATTTGAGACAACTGTGCATGCTCATCTTAAAGGAAGCATTTTTCCCAAGCTTTGCACAAAGATTTAGCCCTCATTAGCTTCAATAGGAGTTATATGGATTAATACCCATGCATCACTTTGAAAATGTACCCCTAAATTGCATTAAGAATTCCAAGCCAAAGCCCTTCTTACCAACAAAATACACTTGATGCACAGAGAGACAGAGCATAATGAAACAAGAAAGCTGCTATTGGTATAACAAGTCTGTACTACACAAGATTGCTTTAACATTTGCAGTGTATTCGGGTGATGTCCAATCAAGTATTGTGAAGCAGATAAAGTGACAATTGTTTGGCACTACATATGCAGCATGTTTACTCTGCATAGACGCTGTGTGCCTCGCCATTTTCCTGCACAGTTTGCTCTTCTGCCTCAAACATGAATGACAGAAGCTTTAATGATTTTTCAGTATTGATCTGCCAGCTGGTTCATGAGACCACACTGATAAATGGGATTTATCAGCCATTCAGGTCATTCTTACTTGATGAAGGGTCTGTTATCCTCATAGCTAAAGAATGCATAGACAAAGACAAGAACACCAACATTAGAATATAATGCCAGAAAGAATATTTTGTAAGAAATAACCAAAGCTTATTCCCAGCCTACCACAAGATATGCCACAGTCTCCTCCTCAGGTGTGTCCCCCAGTCCCTGACCAGACTGGTTTACTTATCAGAGGATCTAAATAACAACAGCAACCATGGTATCACTTATGAAAGCAGCTATAATTCCCTGAGTTCTGTTGCTCCCCAGCCACAGTCTTTTTCTGTTGCTTATAAAATTTCAGTAGACTTAGAAATCTATTTTTTTAAAAATCATTGCTGTCTATGGAGAACATTAATAGAGGAAATCGAATGTAGTCATCCTGGATAGTGTTGATATGTTTAGATAGCAAGCTTCATTGTAGCTTAGGCAGTCTCTCCAATGTATTAGGATGTGCTATATATCTTTTTATTATTAGGGTTTTTTTTCATAATTGTAACTCCCAGCTTCCCTATTTATGAGTCAGATTGCGATATTATCCTCTGTTAAAGATAACAGCATTAGAATTATTTAAAGCCTTTCCGCTGATGTCAAGGAGACAGGAAAGTGTTGATCTATTTACTTCCATTTTATGGGAGGTGGGAAGGGGAGACAATGTTGTCCACCAAACAAGATGGAGAAGCAACCTCACTGTAGCCAATTACAAATAATTTAAAACTGCCTGTTCGAAATAAAGTTCCGAAACACAAGATTATTTGCAGCCATTTTTCTAGTGGAAGCACTTCAACCTCTTGGAACTATCATAGCATCATAGAATATCAGGGCTGGAAGGGACCTCAGGAGGTCATCTAGTCCAACCTTCTACTCAAGGACCAATCCCCAACTAAATCATCCCAGCCAGGGCCTTGTCAAACCTGACCTTAAAAACCTCTAATGAAAGAGATTCTACCACCTCCTTAGGTAACCCATTCCAGTACTTCACCACCCTACTAGTGAAAAAGTTGTTCCTAATACCCAGCCTAAACCTCCCAACTGCAACTTGAGACCATTACTCCTTGTTCTGTCATATGCCACCACTGAGAACAGCTGAGCTCCATCCTCTTTGGAATCGCTTTCAGGTAGTTGAAAGCAGCTATCAAATCTCCCCTTATTTTTTTCCGTAGACTAAACAATCCCAGTTCCCTCAGCCTCTTCTCGTAAGTCATCTGCTCCAGCCTCCGAATCATTTTTGTTGCCCTCCACTGGACTCGTTCGAATTTTTCCACATCCTTCTAACTCTGTGCTTAGTTGCCAATTTTTCCACATCCAGATTAATGTAGTGTCCACACCCTCACCAACACTATTGGGCTGGCGAACCCCTACCATCCCCCCCTTTCCTCCCCCTCAAGCTGGACGAGGAGGGGGTCCGCCAGCCCAATGGTGATGGTGCTTTGTCATCTCTCCATCGCTTTTCTCCAGCATCCAACCACCACCTCCCACCTTGTGCACCTTGGGCTGGCCTCCCTCCACTACGGCCCTGCTCTCACCTATGAGAGGATGGCCAGTTTCCCTGCACGTGGCCTCTCTGCTTCTTGGCAGCATGCAGGCCCAGGTCAGGTGCGGAAGAAGCGGTTGTCGTGGATACATGCAGATCTCTACTGTGTTCAGCGGCTCGGGGGAGCTTTCCATCCAGGGGCAAAGCCAATCTAACTCCTTCCCAGGAGGATTACACGTGACTTCATCATATGGACTTTTTTCTGTCAGGGAAGCCACGGTGGCTGAGGAAGGAGGGCTCGGGGTAGAGGATGAGGGAGGTTAACAACTGCTGGGAGCTGGGACTCCTGGCTAGAGCGAGTCCCACCCTGAATCATCCTCCCAGGCCAGGAATCACACGTGTCACTCCTCGGCCTATGCTCTTGGTGTGGCTCCTCTCCTCACTACGGGGGGAGACAGATCACATCAGGAGCGGAAGCAAAGGGTGTGGAAGGGAAGCAGTGAGCACCAATGAGAGGGGTTTAGCTCTGAGGTAGGGTGGTGGCTGAGAACTGGCCAGAGAGGAGGAATCAGCCTGAGGGTCGTCGGGTTGGGGCCGATGAGGGAGGCTATCAGAGGGGTGTGGGTTGTTTCACTGGGGAAAGGAGCAAGAGTTGGGAAGGGGGTATGAGTCCCGTTTGGAGGTCAGAGTAAAGGGAGCTTATCCCTGGTACCAAGAGCCTACAGAGCGAGCCCCTGGTCTGAGGGCCGGTTGGGTTCTGTCTTCCTCCACGAGCCGGGGCTCCGACTGCAACTGCACCATCTCTGCCTAGGAGGGGCTGCGAGAGCATCAGGGCAGCCAGCCCCCAACTGCCCCAGACCCCTGCTATTGCCTGTTGATGCTACAGCTGGGGACCTTGGTACCCAGACAGAGGACAGGCACCCTCCCACCACTGCCCAGCTGACAGCAACCCCTTGTGTGGACCACAATATGTCCTGGCAGAGGACAGCAGGAGGGAAAGCAGCAGGCAGCACACTTCAGCCAGCTACCCAGGAGGAGAAGCTGCGAAAAGTATCACTGCAGAGGCAGTTGAGATAAGATGGGCAAAAGGGACAGGACCAGTCTTCCTGCGTGGTCTCCTTCAGCAGCTTGGCTGGCCAGTTTACAGCTGGGGAAAGGAGCATGGCACTTAAGGCAGCTTTTCCTGGCTGCTCCCCGCTCCCCATAGCCTCACTGATGGGGGCCATGCAGATATTTTGCAGAAGGTGGAAAAGTGACTAGGTAGAGCAAGAAACATCCCGGGCAGCTTTGTTTTTCCTGCCACACGTCCACAGCATGGCTTTGTCCGCAGATCTGCTCCTCTCCTCCATACGCCATGGGAGGTGAAAAGTGCGCAGGCTTTAGCCTCATCACCAGTTTTCTGTATTTTGTAAGTCAGTGTGAAGATGGGCTTTTCCCCATTGCATCCCCCCGCCAAAGCCTTTTCTCTCAACAGTGAAAGGCTCTAGCAATGGGGAGCCGCGTCTCCTCCCTGCTAGAGCCTTTCACTGACGTGTAGCTCCACATCACAATTTGGATGCAGTAGGCTTTTGGTCGGGGCACGTAGTTGTACATACACTACCACACTGCTGCCTGTCGTGTATTGTGTAGACATAGCCTTAGTGTCTTAGTTTCAGCTGTCACAGCTTTTTCTAAGGCCAGGTCTACACTACCCGCCAGATTGGCGCGTAGCAATCGATCTTTCAGGAGCTGATTTATCGCGTCTAGTCTAGACACGATAAATCGATCCCCCATCTCTCTCTCATTGACTCCGGTACTCCACCACCACGAGAGGCGCAGGCGGACTCGACAAGGTAGCAGCAGCAGTCGACTCAGCACCATGAAGATGCTGCAGTAAGTCGACCTAAATACGCTGACTTCAGCTATGCTATTCCCATAGGTGAAGCTGCATATCTTCGATTGATCCCCTCCGCCCTAGTGTAGACCAGGGCTAAGTGTCTGAGTAAGCAGCAATGGCCTTTCTCCAAGGTATCTGGAGGCTCTGTTTTATTTTTGCGTAAACAAAATATGAAATCATTGGATATGCCTTTTAGCTTAAAGTTTTCAAAAGCACCCATGGGTAAAATTTTCAAAACATTTAAATGACTTACAAGCCTAAGACGCATTTTCCAAAGTAACTGAGGCACTTAGGAGCCTAAGTCCCATGGACCAGATATTCAAAGGCATTTCCAAAGATCCAAAGGTTCCCAAAGACACCGATAGACCCTTAGTGGATTTTCAAAAGCATCTGCGAAGGTAAGTGCCTACCTTCCATTGATTTCATTCTGCTGGTTCATGTCATGTAGGCTCCTAACTCACTTAAAACAATTTTATTCTTTGTTTTGCTTTTAAAAACTAAAGGAGTTTCATGAAGATTAGCTCACATATCAATATCTGTTCCCATAAACTGAACACCAGAGCAGAACCTATTTCCTTGTAAAGTTCACGGGTGTTGTATGTTGTTATGATTGCTAGTGTAATGTTATTGCCAGCATTGCACACAAGAAATTACAGGAAACGGACTAGAGCCTTGGAATTCTATATATTACCAACTCCTGACTGAGGGAAAATATAGCAGATAGCTATAAAACTTTGGCATGATACTTAGATACAACACAAGCAAGTAAAAATCGACCTCAAGTCTTGGTGAAATGAACATCAGTTATCCATAAAACCATAACACACGTATAATGAATCAGTAGAGAGTCCATATTTAAAATACAGTGCACTCCAGTCTAATTACGTATGTTTCTTCCTAACCTCTGGCAAATAGTGATTAACTTATGCCCTGAGACATGAGGATCTAAATCCGCACACTTCTTTGCATCCTATATGACATAATGGTGGATGGCCTTATTATCCAGATAAATGTCCGGTCCATTTTTGAATCCAACAAAAACCTCAGATGTAGGTTGGGGGAATAAGTTCTATAGGTTAACTATGTGTTGTGCAAATCTCTTCAAATCAGCTTTAAGTCACATGTTTTTGAATTTCATTGGGTCCCCTTGTTCTTACATTGTGCAAAAGAAGTGTCCATTTTACCTCCTGTATTCCCTGCAATGTTTGCAGGACCAAACGGTGTCTCAAGTTAAGCTCTTACATCCCCATTTAGGCAGCTAACTAAACGGCCTGGTTTTCAAAGCAGAGCGCATCCGGCAGCTCTCCAGATAGAGAAGGGATGGTGTCACGGTGCGGAGACTCACCCTGTGGCGCCTCCTGCTGGTCTCTCGGGGAATTAGCATTCCAGCCTCCGGAACACCTTCTGCAGGCCAGCGTCCCGCTTGCCACTGGCCCCCTATCCCTCCCGGACCCCAGTGCCCTCTTCCCTAGGGTGCTGCACTCCTGCAGTACCCCCACCATCTCACTGAGTCTCCCCACCCCGGGAACCCCCAGCCACTATCCCACCTTGTCTCAGCCTATGGGCTACTGTCAGTCACCATCGAGCCCCCTTTCACTGGGATTGACTGCAATCTGTATAAACAAGTCATCATAGGCAAGGAGGGTTGACCTGCTGCCTCTGCCTACCCGTGGGCTGCCCTGTGCAACCCCAGTACCCCTTTTGGGCCATCTCCTAGGCCTTGCAGCCTGGGGGGTTTCAAGGCCAGAGCTCCCCAGCTCCTCTGGCCTCCCCACAGCCCTGCTCCTTCCGGGTACCCTGTCAAGCTCCCCAGCAGCCAAGCCCGTCTCCCTCCACAGCTAGAGGAGACACACTGTCAGCTCCTGGCTTCCCTGGCCTTTATAGGGCCAGCTGGGTCTATTGGAGATGCCCCCCAGCTGTGGCTGCCTCCCAATCATCCCAGCTTTTCCCTTGCCCCAGCCCTCTTCCAGGGCTGTTTTACATGCTTCAGGCAGGAGCAGGTGACTACCCCACTACAGATGGCAAGGGATAAAATAGGCACCTGTTTTTTAAAATCTTGACCTACACTTCTGTGACCCTAATCCCTCAATGCCAACTGGGAAGGGCGTTACAAGGATATCTTGATTCCAATCTCTACATTCTGGTTTTCCAAAGAACAACATATGTGAGGCCTTAAACGAAAGCCAGGATCACACTGCTCATTGATACTACTGTGAAATCCAGGCACAGATACTATGCTGATAAAGATACTGAACTGAACCATACAAGCTGGGGTGTACACTCTTCCCTTGCGGACAAGATTCAGAGAGGTAGCCCTGTTAGTCTGGAATTGCAGAAGTGACAGAGTCCTGTGGCACCTTAAAGACTAACTGAAGTATTGAAGCATAAGCTTTTGTGGGCTAGTACCCACTTCGTTGGATGCATGCAATGAAAGTATCCAGGGGCAGGTATAAATAGGTAGGCAAGAACCAGGTTAGAGATAACAGGGTTAGTCCAATGAGGCTGAACCAGCTGTTATCTCTAATCAGGGAGGGTGAGGTATTCCTCTAGCAGCTGAGCTGGAGGTGTGAATAGCGAGAGAAGAGAAACTGCTCTTGCCATTTATAATCCCTATTCAATCCTGAGTTGATTGTATCAAATTTGCAAATGAATTGCAGCTCTGCAGTTTCTCTTTGCAGTCTGGTCTTAAAGTTTTTTTGCTGCAATACAGTGACTTTTAAATCTGTAATTGTGTGTGCAGGGAGATTGAAGTGTTCTCCTACAGGTTTTTGTATATTGCCACTCCTGATATCTGATTTGCGTCCATTTATCCTTTTTTGTAGGGACTGTCCAGTTTGGCCGATGTACATAGCAGAGGGACAGTAAGATCTTGGGGACAGTGGACCTGATATCTCTCTGAGTGTTCAACAGAGAAGGGACTGGGTACAGAGGAACACTTGAAAGGGGTTGGGGAGTGGGGCACACCAACTGTTAACCTGAAAGCGAAGTAAGGGCTGGCATAGCCCAGTGCCAACCTTTCTGGTCTCTATTTCACTCAGAAATCAATCTATGGTTCTGATCATTTTCATCTCCAGTCTCCTGACCCCTTCTATTTCTGCTCTAGGTGGGATTTCCTCAAACACTTATGTAACTTAGAAGCACAAATCCTATTGATTTAGCTCTTTTTAAAATCCCAGTCGGTATTTTTTGAGACAGAATGACCAGAAATGTGAGAGTGCAAGTGAACAGCACAATCGTGCACTTCAAAGAGACATGAACAACCTCAAAGTAATATACTGCAGAAGACTTCCTCATGTATGTTCTTCTAGAAAACTAGATTATTAATACTTGAAGAAACTTTTGAAATTCAATTAACTTTAACTATTTATACTGTTTGCTTGCATTTTTTGCATCTGGGACAAAAACAAATAAAGTCAGTCTGTATTTTTTTAAAATTGGAATAATTTATATTGGCCTGATGTGGTATAAGGTAAGTTTTTTTGGTTTTGGTTTTTTTACAAAATCTAACTTGTCATCCAACTTTGAACTGAATGCATTCCATTAATATGCCAACAACAGATGCTTTGATGTGTGTCACTTGACACTTGATGGTTTAATCATAGGTACCTCTAATTAAGAACACTTATGACATTTCAAAGTGTTTCCCCCTATTTCTGAGACCAGTAAAAGGTTCAGGCTTGATAAATGTGGACAAAGGGTGTCGATACCAAAATCCTTACTCATAAGGGTAGTCTGCTGAGCAAATACGGAAGAAAGGAACCTAAAGTGAGTAGAAGCTTACTTGTCTTCTATGGGTGATCAATGCTCTGAATAGCACAGAGGTTATGTGTGCTCATCAAAAATGATTTGAAATGATGCGTATAATACATTTTCACAGCAAGTGATTAAACTGTAGCTTCCCTGAAATGGGAATTCCTGTAAGCAAATACTAGAAGGAACTACCACATAAAGTGATGTTATTTTCCATTCGCATCTGCCATGGGATACGGTGCACGTGTTTTTTTCTTCCGTTTTTGGGTTAGCAATAATTGATTGAGCCAACTTCTCAAAAGCTACTTGAAGTCCAGAGTAGCTTCTCGCATGAAACAAATGTGTTCATTGCTAATTAGTGAAGGAGTGTCTTCATTCTGAAAAATCAATAGCCAGCGGTAAGGGACCACTTAGAGGATTTGGCTTCACATTTTGTGACAAAGATCCAACATGACTGGCTGGCATCAAGCCAAATTTTCTAATCAAATTTCTTAGACCATTGATACGCGCCGCCTGGAGTTTCATGAAACAGTTTCACCTGTCTCATTTTTCAGCTACTACACAGTCATAATCATCAACAAGATTTTATCTTCTTTCCCCCTATTTTGTCCTACCCCCTTAATGCTTCCTCGGCTTCCCCCTAAAATGACTCCCATTGGCTGCCACTGAACTGTTTTCAGGTGCTTCCCTGCACTTCTCCACAGTAGCTTCTCTGCACTGCTTCCTTCGGCATGGGAGAGGTGCCGGGGCTCAAGGAATGTTTTTTCCATTTGTAACCAATGCAGTAAGTTATGGCAAACTGTGGCACAAATTAAGCCCTGCCTCTGTGGAATAGCTTTTACTGGATTAACATAACCAGAATCGGCAGAAAGGCACAGAGAAGAGTTCAAGATACTAGCGCACATAAAAGAAAAAGAGAAAAAGTAGATTGCCTGTTGTTCAGAGATCCCTCTGAGTATATCATGGGGTAATCGGTCCAGCAGCCTTGTTCCCAGAAGATACAGCAGGCTAGCCCGCTGCTGTCAAATAGCTACAATGGTGAGTGGGCTATCTATCTACCCAGTCACCGAAGCTGTTTAAATTGGGTAGCAGGCTCCTTGCACCGTGAAGGATTTATTTCAGGTTGGATGGATGGGTACTTTTGTTGGGGGAAAGGAGGTTAAGGAGCCTGCAAGGGGAAGAGTGCGGCCCTAGAGGAGGAGCAAAACAAGCTGTGGATAATTCAGGTAAATTCTGGACAAGGATCTCGAGACCAGTTCATCACTCCCCCGCACCTGGGGCAGTCACCCATGCCAGTGCAAACTGATCGCCAGGTGGGTGCAGGTCATGACCACATCAGAACGGGAGTGCCGTGTCCATGAGGACACAAAGGGGAGGGCAATGGGGAAACACAGGATCAAGTCACTAGTGGGCGGGATCCTCTAAAGTGCCTGTTGTTATCATACACTCAATTCCCATCGACTTTCCATGAGAGTAGGACTCCTAACTCCCTTACGCAGTCTTGCAAATCTCACCCACCTAATATCCACCACTCTAGGTCACCTTCTTAGATCATTCACGCACAGGATTTGGAATTACTGCATCATTTGCCTGGCTATATCTTATAACATCAGACCTCTGATTCCCTTTTGTTTCAACAGGAGATTTTCTGTCTGGCCTGTTTTCTGAGATTTGTTCTTAATTATTGTAATTGAAAAGAGCAATTTTGTTAAGCTCATCTAATTTCTGTAAGTAATTAATTGCCCTCAAAATTGCTTACCCTTTTATTTCCTTCCTTCTAACTTTGCAAAGACATGCCATAATTATTCAAAACACAGTAAAGTATAACCATGTATCTCATTGTTTCCGCATAATACAAATTCGATAAAGATTTTGTCCACATTTGCATTTTTCAAGCGGGGCTTTGCAGATAAAATACTAAATCTGTGAATTTTTAAAACAATAATCTTGATGAATGATTTCACAGCAAAACCTTGGGTATTTAATATCTTCCAGGACACTCTCTCAATCAATAATTATTGATTGTTTTTTATTTTGGAAGGAAGACACCTGTCAGTGGAAAGATTAACACTTTCTATTGCCATTCAACACTAATGTAGCCATTATGCAATCGATACCTAAACAAGCAAAAAAACTGATAATCTATTATTAATAAAAGCATCCCATAAAAAACTAAAAATCTGTCCAACAGGAATGGACAAAATCTGATGTTGCAATCAACATTACCATCTGGACAAAAATGTACATCAAAATAAATGCAATCCCAGGTGGTTTTTCATTTCAGCGTTACAAAATATGAGCATTTTTCCTTTAAGATGTTTGCAAACTCTGCACACTATTAAAAACAGAATATGTAAAATGTTTGCTTGGTAGTACTCTTGTAAACTCTTAATTTTGTGAATGTGCAGGAGATGAATGTCTTTCTTCTGGTTTTGCATATTAGAAATTTGATCATGCAGGGATGCAGATGTGGGTTCATAGAATATCAGGATTGAAAGGGGCCTCAGGGGGTCATCTAGTCCAACCCTCTGCTCAAAGCAGAACCAATCCCCAACTAAATCATCCCAGCCAGGGCTTTGTCAAGCCTGACCTTAAAAGCTTCTAAGGAAGGAGATTCTACCACCTCCCTAGGTAACCCATTCCAGTGTTTCACCACCCTCCTAGTGAAAAAGGTTTTCCTAATATCCAACCTAAACCACCCCGACTGTAACTTGAGATCATTACTGCTTGTTCTGTCATCTGCTACCACTGAGAACAGTGTAGAACCATCCTCTTTGGAACCCCCTTTCAGGTAGTTGAAAGCAGCTATCAAATCCCACCTCATTCTTCTCTTCTGCAGACTGAACAATCCCAGTTCCCTCAGCCTCTCCTCGTAACTCATGTGCTCCAGGCCCCTAATCATTTTTGTTGCCCTCTACTCTTTCAAATTTATCCACATCCTTCTTGTAGTGTGAAGCCCAAAGCTGGACGCAGTACTCCAGATGAGGCCTCACAAATGTTAAATATAGGGGAATGATCATGTCCCTCGATCTGCTGGAAATGCCCCTACTTATACAGCCCAAAATGCCGTTAGCCTTCGTGGCAACAAGGGCACACTGTTGACTCATATCCAGTTTCTTGTCCACTGTAACCCCTACATCCTTTTCTGCAGAACTGCTGCCTAGACATTCAGTCCCTAGTCTATAGCAGTGAATGGAATTTTTCCGTCCTAAGTGCAGGATTCTGCACTTGTCCTTGTTGAACCTTATCAGATTTCTTCTGGCCCAACCCTCCAATTTGTCTAGGTCCCTCTGTATCCTATCCCTACCCTCCAGGGTATCTACCACTCCTCCCAGTTTAGTGTCATCTGCAAACTTGCTGCGGGTGCGGTCCACACCGTCCTCCAGATCATTAATGAAGATATTGAACAGAACCGGCCCCAGGACCGACTTTTGGGGCTCTCCACTTGATACCGGCTGTCAACGAGACATAGAGCCATTGATCACTACCCATTGAGCCCGACGATCCAGCCAGCTTTCTATCCACCTTATAGTTGCATGACACAAGTACTGAGCTATCCATGTAGCTGTTGAGCATGGTGCTTCAGTACATAAGATCCAAAAAGGTGTAGTAAGCTGACTACTAGGCTTTGAGAGCACGGTGCCAACATGCATTATAAATTATAAGGCCATAAGGAAACATTATAATCACCCAGCCTGACCTCCACCACAACATGGGCCAGGGACTTCATCCACCTCGCCAAATAGTCTGTGGTTAAACTAGATGAACCCCTGACGTGGAGTTAGTGACACAGGAGCTAAGACCCATTTTCAAAAGCACCTAAATCACCTAGGGTATGTCTACATAGCAAAAACCAAGGAGAGTCTCAGACCCTGAGTCTAAGACTCGGGCTTGTGCTATGATGCTAAAAATAGCCATTTAAATGATCCACCTTGGGCTGGACCTCAAGCTGTGAAACACACGTTTCAGACCCTGGACTCCAACACGAGCTGGAACATCTACAGTTACATGGCTACTGAGCCCAAGTCTGTAGATCCAGAATCTGAGACTTGCTACTGCGGATGGGTTTGGTTTTTTTGCCATGTGGGCGTACCTCTAGACACTTGAAAATTTTCCAAGTGAAGCTGGAACTTTCTGTAAAGTTTCCAAGGGATGAAGAATCCACCATGTCCCTTGGGAAACTGCTCCACTGGGGCCCTCACTGCTAAACCTTTACACTTTATTGGCTCTCATTATGTATTTGTTCCTTAGTATGAGAGACCTTTGACCCTGTCTACTTTGGAAGGAAGCACTGGAGGAAGTGAGGTTTGAACCTCTAGTTTCAAAAAGACTCTAATTAGTCCAAACAGGCTGGTTAGACTCCTACACCATTTGGGAAGGGTAGAATTAGGAGCAGTGCTGTGTCAGTGGATGATTCTGCTCTCGCTCTTCCTTCTCAATGATGTGCTCAAGTAGTCCCTCCTCCTGATTAGTCGAAGTAAATAGAAATGCTAACAATAACTGTTATTAATACCTATCTCTATTTTTGTTCCTTCTTTACAAATTACGATGAATTCATCAGTCGGGCTTTGGGGCACAAGGTAACAGAAATATTCACTTCTACTACTGCAAATAATCATTGGCTTGCACATTAATGCTTATCCCTGGGATATGCTTTGGCACCCACCTCCCAAATAGTTAGCACAGAAATACAATGGGGGCACACAAAATCTCCCATTATTTAGCACTATACACAGGTCTTGGACTAATGGGCCTGATCCTTAGTGATCATCCTCACCTTCCCACTGACGGGAATTGAGGGGTGCTGAATACCTTGCCAGATTGGGCCTTACATCTAAGCCTATCAGCTTGGGTGATGGAAGAGCAGACTCGGAGCATCAATACTTTGGTTCTCTGCACTTTTCTCCCCAGCCTTTAGCACTGCAAGATGGAGCCCTCAGGCGGAAAGTTATATAGCATGATTGCTGCATGTTTATAGGCAACAGTCGGTGCAGAAGTAATAAAGGATTCAAATGTTTCTGTTCTGCAGATAAGTCCTCATCTGAAGCTGGTACAACATGTACTTCCAGAGCCTGCAGCATCACTAACCATTTCAAAGAATTGTGTCTTCAGGTGACAATACAAATGGCTACAGAAATTAACAAAGATTTAATATACGGATATAAAAAGTGATCTTTATTTTCTTTGTATTTTCATTTGATTTCAAAAACACAACTATACTACTGAAAAATTAACCTGGCTTTGGTAAGATGACACTCAACATAAAAAGCATTAAAAAAATCCTTACCAACATTATTGACCTAATCACTTATTACTAAAGTGCGAGGAAAGGAAGCTTAAAAAAATTAAAATCTAACTTACTTTTCACTGCACTGAAAGCGATTTGTTTACTTTTTCACATTTCAGGCTTCATTCTATAGATGAATACTTATTTTTCTTTTCAATTTCATTAATTTTTCTTTTCAATTTCATTTCCATTTATTAAAGGTTTTCTAGGTACCTTTAAAAAATAATTTCAGGGACTCAACTACCTACAACTGCGTCTTTAAATATGACACATAACTAAAATAAGAAAATGAGCTTATTCTACACCTACGCCATATATAATACATCATCGATGACATGCACTGACTTGAATGGCAGTTAGATGTGCCCCAGGATTTGGGTCACTGTATTTTGGTTGGATCAGTTAATTTCAAAAGAAGTTGTTTCCCATGGCTGTAGTAATATGAACTGATGTGCCCTTTACAGACCTATGGGCTAATCACAAGTTGTAGCTGCCTTGGCAATCAATGGAGAACAGGACATGAAAATGGATAGCAAAGTTAGATAGGCACTTTTTCAAAGTGGCCTCTCATTTTCAGTGACTTCATTTCTGGGTGCCCATATTTACACACCATAATGTGATTTTCAGAAGTACAGTTTGGACAATCCCTAATGTTAAAAAATCTTAAATCACACCCTGAAAAAGAGAGAGGACTGGCTTTAATTATTTTTTAAAAAAAATAAGAAATGGTTCTTTTCTTTGCCTCCTATCTTTGAGCCTTTAGGACCCACATTTCTAAACATATTTTCTGCAAATATGGGAGACTAGACATTTATTTTTAAATAAATGTTGCAATTCTCACATAAGCACCTGACTCCAGAAGCTGGGGCTTTGAGAAAAAGATTATTGTAAAACACTTGATTAAACCACAAGAACTCAACACATCCCAGGAATGATGACAAGAGTGAAAGTTGCCGGGAGCTTCCGCTGGAGTTGTGGGTTACACTGCTCTACAGCCAAAATGCTTCTGAAATAAATGTAGTCAAACTTTACTAATTCTGGGTCACTGAGAACAAAAATGATGCTTAAAATTGTTGCTTGGCTCTAGTTTTCAAGATATGCTATTGGGTCAGTATATACGACCCTTGACATGGGAATGGCGGAGGATAAGTGACTTATAAAGGGAAGGGATCTCAATTTAAACCTGAAATGACTAAAATACATCTTTGACTGGATCTATGAATAAATCTATGACTGGGTTTGGACAGTACTTGCTTTTTAGGCAAAACAATGAATGATGCAATCTGAAACTGGTATTGCATCATACATGATATGAATTGCATCATGTTATTCCTAGAAGTCATGGATGATGCAATCATAACGAAGCCTACATCACTCTGCTGAACAAATTGCCCTATATCAGCTCTAGAAATCATACAGTGTCATGCTCTCTTATTTGTCAGTGTTTGATTTTGCAAAGGGACACATTTCTGTTTAGCCAAAGTGAGCAGAGATGCCTCGTACTTGTGTGAACAGTGCAGATAACTTCTGCTATGTTTGTGGTGAAGTGACTTTTGCATCACAAAAGCGCAGTATAACCACTATGGTTAAGAAAGCCTATCACCTTTATTTTGGCTGCAAAATTGGAGATCAGGACAAGAGGTGGGCCCCACACATATGCTGCAACACTTGTGCAACAAATCTTCGCCAGTGGTTGAACAGGAAAAGGAAATCTATGCCTTTTGCAGTGCCAATGATTTGGAGAGAGCCAACAGATCATACCAGCAATTGTTACTTCTGCATGGTGCCTCCAGTTGGGAAAGGTGTGTCAAAGAAGAAAAAGTGGACTGTGCATTATCCAAACATTCCATCAGCTATACGCCCAATACCCCACGGAGAAGGACTGCCGGTTCCCAATGCACCAGAATCATTCTCACTTGAGTCAGACGAGGAAGAGGAAAAGGATGAAACTTCTGGTCCTGAACCATCAATGTCACAGGACCCACATTTTCTCCCATCCTCCTCCTCTGAACCACACCTCATAACACAAGCTGAACTGAATGACCTTGTCAGGGATTTGGAACTACCCAAGAGTAAGGCAGAGCTGTTGGGCTCCAGACTACAGCAGTGGAATCTCCTGGCAGATGATGTTAGGGTTTCCGTGTTCCGTGACCGTCAAAAAGATCTTGTCCCATTCTTCTTCATGGAAGGTGATCTTGTAGCCTGCAACAACATCGATGGTGTGATGGCAGCCCTCAACATCGTTCACGATCCAGATGAGTGGAGACTCTTCATTGATTCATTGAAGACGAGTCTTAAAGCTGTTTTGCTGCATAATGGCAATGTTTTGCCATCAGTTCCAGTTGGTCATGCAATCCATATGAAGGAAACCTATGACAACATGAAACAACTTTTGAGGTGCATAAACTATGACCAACATCAGTGGCAGCTTTGTGGCGATTTGAAGGTTGTTGCTCTCTTGCTTGGTCTGCAGACTGGATACACAAAGTACTCTCTGTTTTCTCCGTGAACGGGATAGTCGTGCAAGAGATTCCCACTACATCAAGAAAGATTGGCCACTCCGACAGTCATTGGAGACTGGGAGGAAAAGTGTTCAGCATCCACCACTTGTTGAATCAAGGAAGATTTTGTTACCACCCCTACACATCAAGCTGGGTCTGATGAAGAACTTTGTCAAGGCCATTGACAAAACACAAGCAGCTTTCAAGTACCTCCGTGGAAAATTTCCAAGGTTAAGTGAAGCTAAGATAAAGGAAGGTGTCTTTGTTGGTCCTCAGATTCGTGAACTTCTTCGAGATGATGCATTTGACCATGCACTGTGTGGCAAGGAAAAGACGGCATGGAAAGCCTTCCAGTTAGTGGCAATACATTTTCTCGGAAACAGCAAGGCAGACAACTACAGGTTGTTGGTGGAAAACCTCCTCAAGGCATACAAAAGCCTTGGTTGCAACATGTCACTAAAGATAAATTTTTTTGCACTCTCATCTAGATTTTTTTCCACCGAACTGCGGAGCAGTGAGCGACGAGCACGGCGAGCGATTTCACCAGGACATTGCAACAATGGAGAAACGCTATCAGGGCAAATGGAGCCCATCAATGCTTGCAGACTATTGCTGGACAGTGACAAGAGATGCTCCATTTAATGAATACAAGAGACAAGCCAAGAAGCGCCGAGTAGACACTGAATAGGACTAAACTATGTACATAATAGTTTTTTGCCTTTTGTTTCATAATACATTTTATTTATATAACCCTTTTGCTGATTTTTAAAGTGTTACATAAACAGGACAGGTGAAATATTACCATGTAAAGCAACCATAAACACATGAAAAGACCTAGGTTTACAATTTATGATTAAAACTCTACTATCTACACAATATACATAGACATAAAATGTAAAAACTTAAATATCTTAGAAACAGTAGCCAATCAGTTGTTTTAATTGTCATATTTGAATTCAGCACATCAAAATACATAATAAATATCACATTTTATCTCTGAAGCAGACGACTTCTAAAAAATTGTAGACCAGTGTTATCAGTACCTCTGAAAATTAGGCCAGTGTTTTCTAAAATTGGGTGCCAAAAATGAGAGAATATGGGGCCCAGTTTTTCCTTCCCAAGCAATGAGTGCCACAGCCTGGAAAGTTGGCTGCATTTAATGTTGCTTTTGGTATCCGCTGTGGAAACAAACAGCCACGGTCCCCATCCCCCAATCGCATTTTGTGCTGCCTTGTTTTATGTGACAGAATCGATTACAGCTCACTGCCGGATGGTGTCTTTTCAGATGACAATTCCGAGATGAGAAATATGGCTCTTCGTTGTGAGACAAATGATTCAAGAGTGTGAAAATAATTATTGTAGTTGGCTGAGAGAAATCGGTTTCCCTTAAATTAAATATTGAAAGGACTATTTTTTTTATCTGTAAAACCTTAGTGCTCGATCCACCCTCAACTCCCATGGAATTCAGTGAGAACTGAGGCTGTTCATCATCCCACTGGACGCACTGTTGTATTAATTTAGATGGAATAAATGGGCCAAAGTTGTTAACCTAACTCAACTACTGTTTAACATTAAACAGTGTTAAACAAGTCTCGGGTTTGGTATATAGAGATTTCAGCCTGCTTAGTACTAGGGAAAACATCATTAATGTTTTTTTAAAAAATGGTATGAAAGAGAAAGTAAAGGAGGAAAAACAGTTAAAACATTTGAAATGTAAAGGCTTTCATTTTAACAACTTTTTTTTATTTCTTTTGGTTTAGCTGGACACAGTTTTAGACGGAAAAGCCCCTTGTTTGATAATCTCTTAGATGGTATCAAATGCAGTAACAACTGTCCTTTTGGGAAAAAGAGAAGAAGTTATTTGAGCTGTGATGAAGCTGTGGTTAAAGTTTGATTTCAAATGAGGTGGTATTTGGGATTTGGCTGGACTCGGAGAGGTGGTGATATTATTCGGGTACCTTTGTTTGTTTGGTTAGGACATTTTTTAGGATTAAGATGATGAAGGCCTGAGATCCAGGAGATGATGTAGGTAGCAGCCATGATGGTGAAACTTGCTTTACCGGTAGCATCCATCTTTTGTCCCCCATACCCTTTTTTAAAAATTTCCTCCTCCCTCCAAAAAAGGCTCTTTCTTGAAGGACCCACAAAGGCAACTGTGGGTGGAACAGGCTACCCTTCATTATTTTGTCAACCAATTAGGCCTCATATTCAACACACCAATTTTGATTGCTTAATTTTCTTTTACAATTATCAAAAATTTGTAGGCCCAACATGACCCACTGTTGTGTAGGATCAGGTCCTTAGGGTTTTGATTCAGGGAAGCACCTAAGTGTTGATTTCAATGGGATTTAAGCATATGCTTTCCTGAATTGGGGCCTCAATAACTAAAAACAGCACAAATAGACTAAATAACGATCCAGTGGAACCTCCGTTTGCTAATTCAGTGTTTGTTGTATTGCTAAAGAAAGAGGGATGCTAGAAAGTTGACACAGAGCAAGCACGCTGCAACAAAAATAAAATGCAAGTAAAAGGATTTAATGCTGGGATAAAACTATCTAGAGGTCCTTAATTAATTTTCTCTTTTTAAAAACTGAACTAATCAACAAATGGAAAGTTTGGGTACTAATAACTAACCTAATGGAAAATAAATTCCTAGGAGGATGCTTTTTGTATGTACCTAGATTTCCTTTGATGGACATTTTCATTGAACACAACTCTCCAGTACTACTTATTATTCTTTGTGAAGGCCTACACTAATTGCATTTTAAAGGGCATCCAACTGACTTTAAAGCAAACTTTGAGACAGGTTTTGTATACTGTGTCTATAAAAGGACAGTGGGGCAAAATGTGTGGAAAAAGGGAAGGAGAGTTAAAACAAACTGAAAACTCCCGATACACGGCTTCATTTTTCATAGGGTTGTAATTGCACTTGGCTATAAAAGCATATATTTCACCCTTCTAAAATAAAGAAAATAAAACCTCACAGCCACATATTGAACTGTGGAAAAATATCAGTGTCAGCAATTTGGCTAAATGGAATGCAGGCAAACCTAACCACAGATAGAAAGCAGGACAATTAAAAGCGGGGGGGAGAGGAGGGAGTGAAGGGCCACACACACTGAGATTTCAAAGAAAATGTTACCATGTTTAAAAAATAGAATGCATGACTTATGGCTCTCGTTTTCTGGTATAATGAAGCATGTTTCCCTCCCTCCCCTGCAGCCATACGGAAGCACATTAGGATTCCTGCATAACTTTAGGTATGGCAGGTGTCCAACCCCATTGAGGAATTCTTTCAAACTAATTGCAGAATCTGCCTTTTATTAATCAAATAATCATTCCATCCCCGGAGCCAATTCTTTCATAATAAGATCAGTTTTGGTTACTGTAACAGCCCCAAAATGATGTCATGCATAATTCCCGATGACACTAGACTGCAAACAAAGTAATTCAAATGGCAGTAGAATGAGGAAAGCAATCCCCGGGGAAGAACATAAGCACCCTCCACGTCTAACAGTACTGTGATCAGAATAACCATTATTTAAATAGTTTCTGATTAAGGAGCATGCCTCCTATCGACCTAATGTAATTGTGATAACAGCAATTTGGGAGGAAGGGGACCTAGGAAATAACATTCCGCAGTAACACTTCTTCCACAAAGAACAGATATTAAACAAATAGGAAAATGTCTGAAAACATGAGCAAGCCTTGGCAGGGTTTGCACAGGGCAGCAGAGAAGAGACGGCACCAAGGCCCTAGTCCAGCACAATACTGATGCATGTGCCTAACTCTACATGGTTCCACTGAAATTAGTGAGACGCCCCCTGTGCTAATTTACCATGCTGGATCAGGGCCTAACAGCACAAAGATCTGTGATCCTTTGGTCCATAAGGCATTCTGGATTCACATGAGTATTAAAAAATACACGTGTTCCAGGCCCCTGAAAATCGGTGCCACCTTCTCTCTTGTGCCCAGCGTCCAGTGGGCACAATGAGACAACTGCACAGGGGCTAACTGTGGCTCCCTGATTCCAGGGCTGGCTCTGCACTGGTTCAATGTACATTAGAGCAGTGTCCGAGCTGCTCTAAAGTGCTCCATGAGGTAATGCCTCCCTGCCAGGGACCATCTCCCAGCTGGAGATCTCTGGAAAGCAATGTTGTTCTATACCATCCTCTCTCATCTCCGTGCCAGAGGCTGTGGGGACGTGGGCATGGCATAAGAGGCAGATAGATTGGCTTTTCACCAGCTGGGCACTCCTCATGCTGCCACAATCCCCAGCTTGGAAGATCCATCCTTCTACATGTAATACACTGTCCCAGTGAGTTTGGAAGGGGGATGGACAGCACCCATCTATGACAGAGCAGTGTGTAACAGCCATGCACCATTGCTAGGTCCTTTGCTTTGGTCCCAGAGAGTTAATTTCATTCTCATGCACAATTTGGCTACTCCAGCCCATTTAAACCCACAAAACAGGCCCATTGCATGGAGGTGAATTTCGTCCTGACAGAACCAGCCAAGACATTCTCAGCTGACTTTTTCTTTCCTCTGCCTGTTGAGACTCCTGCATACTTTTCAATGGCAGCAATTTTGTGGGTGCACATTTATGGCCATGACTGTCTAATCTACTCACCGCTCTACCTAATAATTTAGTGATCAGCACCCACAGAACACTTGTCACAATAGCTCTTACTGGCAACACTCCACATGGCTTACAAAACGTCAAGAGTGGAACTGTGGCAGTGAAGAGGGTTAGCTGGCAAAACCCATTCCTGGCTGGAATTTCACGAAGGACAAAGAGGTGAGGTGATTCCAAGATGGAGCCATTTTATTTCTTTATTATATTTCATAATATTCCATTCATTTAAAACTTTCTTAAGCAATCCTAGTTTTCACTGATGTTGAACCCTAAACATATGAAGACACAAAGAGGGTTGTTTTTTTGTTTTTTTTTTGAAACTTACTGGGGAGGGGAAGGAGGAGTTAAAACCAGCTTTATCAAAAGACCCCAGTTACAAACTTGTTAGTTATAATTACTTAATATGTACATCATGATGGGACCCAGAGGCTCAGCTAAGGCACAGTGTCCTGTTGTGCTAGGCATGGTATAAAAGTCAATGGGAATACTGCCATGGGCATCAGCAGAGTCAGGATTTCACCCACACACGTAGACACTGGCCCTGCCCTAAGGTGCTTATGGGTTCTCCATGAAATCATACATATTTCCCATACAAGACGAAAACCTTTTATTTGGAATTACAAGGCAGATAAAGTCTGGCCTAGACCATGGAAAGGCGGCTACTCTCCATTCTAAACGACATGCCTGAAGAGCCAAGAAAGAACGCTGGTCTTATTTATTACTGGTAGCACACACTCTGTGCTGGACTCTTTCCTAACACTTAAGGAGCTTTCCAATGAGAACACAGTCAAAACTGGGATGATTTAGTTGAGGTTGGTCCTCCTTTGAGCAGGGGGTTGGACTACCTCTTGAGGTCCCTTCCAACCCTGAGATTCTATGATTCTGTGAAACGACAAGCAAGTGGACAGAGATCAGGGGAAGGCTTAAGCTACACAGACCTAAAGTTACAGACTAACAGAGCATAGATTTATCTTTCTGCAAACCGCCTGCCAAGCTGGAAAAGGTAACATGAGTGAGAACGAGGCAGCTTCTGATCCAGCTAAATGTCAAGGTGTTCTCTTGACTTTTTGAGCATAAGTCATGGACGGTGAGTGTTAAACTGCCAGACTTTCAGATTCTGCCAGGTTAGCCCAATCATAAAGCGACTGTACCTCACGGTCTAAGGCTCAGGATGTTTATTTTTACAACTTTGAAGAAATCCTTCATCCATACAGCACCTGGTTTGATGCTGCCCTCTCAATGGCTCTTCTGTTGGCACAGTAATTCACGATACCCCAGGGGACATCCCAGGGCTTATCAAATTGATTTCTTTAAGTGGAGTTATTTGGCTATCCAATTTCTGTTTCATAATGCATTTCCAGCCTTAAAGTGACATAAGCAAACACCCAATTGCCATGGTGCTTATTAATTGCCTATTCAAATATTTTACAGCTTTTATTTTTACATCGCCACAGGGATCTGAATATTTTGTAGTTGTCAGGCTGGCTGAGGATTTATGTTGCGAGAACTTCACCATATCTTAATTCAGAACAGCAACGGGAAATGAAGTGGGAGAACAAACTTCTGTTCAGCTCCTGCAATGCTGTGAAGCTGTCACAGAAGTATCACAGCCAAGCTCTTCCTGCAAAAGGCCTTATTTGTTTCCAAAAAGTAAACAAAATAAAAATAATACTCATCAGAGATCTAACATTTTGGAACCACACTAAGGGCTCACAGAGGTCAGCCAAACTTTTGGGCACCTAAGTGTTTTTGTTTTCATAGATTTAAGACAAAAAAGGATGATTCTGCTTAGCTCTTATATAATTTATGCCGTAGCATTTCACTCAGTGATTGCTGAATGAAGCACGTATCTTGTGGTCGAACTAGAGCATGCCTTTCAGAAAGAAAGGACCAAACTTGATTTAAAGACTTCATATACTGGAGATTCTACCACCTCTCTAACTAAGATATTCTAATAGTTAATTACCTCCATTGATACAAGTCTGATCTATTTCTAGCCAGAATCTAATTTGTAATTCCAGGTAGGTACTTATAGAACACGATCAAGTAACCTCTTAACCATTTTTCTGGTAAGTTAAATAGATTGAGTTTATGTCATATTTTAAAATAAAGAATGTTACTAGTAATGAAGCAACAGGTTTGGGAAGATATCAGTCAGGAGTTTTAAAACATTTTTATCGCTTGTATTTTCAAAGCATTTTAATTTAGTCAAATCAGGAACAGACAGACATCTGCCAAAACATTTTAATTTAGTCAAATCAGGAACAGACAGACATCTGCAAAAGAACCTGTAAAATATTTTACAATGACACTGCAATTGACATAACCTGTAATATAAATGCCTGGCATTTTAGCAAAGGTACCAGAGTTTAGCACAACGAAAGATAACTCAGTAGATTAATGATATTTTTGCCTTAATTATGATATTAGTTTATTATTATTATTATTTTGATTTAGAACAGTTCTGAGCTTTCTGGACAGGCGACCTTGAAAAGATTCTCCTCAGACAGCAAGTCTACACAGCTGATATAATACGAGTAGTAAAAATTGCTAGTCCCAAGTGTTATTAAATGTATTGTTGACTTAAGATCTGGTCCCTAGCTCGCTGAAATGAGTGGGAATACTGTCACTGACTTGGGCTTTGGATCATCTACGCTCTTGTGGACTGATTGTTCCTAGTATCTAATATAGCCAAGAGTCTGAAATACTGCTGACAGAAGAGGGGGCATTATGTTACCTAGCAGCCTGCCACCCGATCAGGAATGGACAGCAAGGACACATGGCCAAAGGGGATCACAGCTGAAACACAGGAGGGTGAGGGAGGAGGGAAGGTTGTAACTTGTCACACACCTGAATGGAGTGGCTTTTTCTTACAGTGGTTTTGGAAACACTTGTGGTGCCAATAAAGTGTCACTTAACTGAACGGACAGCAGTAAGGAACTGGAAATGGGTGTAAATGGAGGGCTAGTGGTCAGGATTCCTGGCTTTCACTCAGGTGGCTGGGGTTCAACTCCCAATGTGGGAATAGTAAAGAGCTTGGGGCATAGCTCGGTGGTTTAAGCACTGGCCTACTAAACCCAGTGCTGTGAGTTTAATCCTTGAGGGTGCGATATGGGGCAAAAATCTCTTGGATGACTTTTTTGGGGATTGGTCCTGCTTTGAGCAGGGGGTTGGACTAGATGAGCTCCTGAGGTCCCTTCCAACCCTGATATTCTATGATAAAAGATACCACCCATAAAATGAAACTTCACAAGCTTCTTTTTTGTGTTATCACCTGTATATTCAAGCACTCCATGCCAGAACATCTCACTTTGCCAGGAGTGTACCCTCTGCTTCTGCAAGCAAAGAGGAGCCAAAACTGGTGGATCTGGTAACTCCACAGTCTGCTCCCACCTTCCCCCAGCCTTTGGGAAATGTTCTGCACTGAGGAGCTCATGAGCAGGGGCCGAAAGGAGGATCTCAGAGAGCTCAGCCATTTGCCCGCAGCCTCTTCTATGGACAAGTGATTGTTTAGGGCTGCCACCGTTTCCAAATAAACTCTTCCCTCATTCCAGAGATTTTCCATCTGAGCTGGAAAGCAGAGGCTGAGAATATGGGGTGGAGGGGGCGGGGGAAATAGTCTTTTCTCAAAGAGATAATTCTAATTGCCCAGGACATCTAAGGAAGCACCATCTGTATTAAGAGAAAATGAAATAAACCCAGCAGAGAGACCTATACTGCTGACTCTGAAATGAAAGTTCAGTATGGGCAGGTGATGGACGAGAGAGATGGGGCATCATGGGAAAAAATGACAAGAAAAAAATATAGGATGAGATTGAAGGGACACAAGACTCAACCTATTATTCCCTTGGGGAAGGGAGTTAGTGGAGGGGCAAAAGGGGCAGGGCATGTGGGCTGATTAACCGCACAGAGCCAGACAAAACACAGGGAATCTTAGGCTTAGCCTACGCTACACAGCTATGTCGGCTAGCAGTGTGAAAAAAATCAGAGAGGAATGCCCTCCTCTTCACATGTCAACCGAGATGCCTCTGTGGTCATGCTGCCTGGTCTCTGGCGAAGCACTGCTTCGCTCCCCTCCTCTGCGGATCGGATGTCAATGCCTAGCGTCACTGCTCCATTGCTCCACCCCTGCAGAATTACCGGGAACCGCCACACCTCAGGGGTTACGCTCAAGGGAACAGCAAGGGGCACTCTGCAAAGCTTCCGCTCCCCTACTGCCACTTCCAGCTGCTCTAGGCGTCGCCCTGGGCCACGCCCGCCCCTGCTACGAACAACGGTCTTTGGAATCCCAAAGCTGTGCTGTGCACTTCAAAGCCTTGTCCGGCCGGAGAATTTGACAGCGAGACCTGACCTAGTTTACAGGAAAGCACCATCTGCGAGAGCAGATACAGCCACAACAATAAACTCTTGGAGAAACATGCTATTCAGTCATTATATAATGAGTTCCCTTCCCGTCCCCTCCCTCCTCCCACCTGTCAAAGAGGGGACGAGAGAGCCCTTTAGCAGCGCCAGATATTGTTCTGCTTTGCTCTATACACAATAAAGTGCTGACGCCGACCATTTCCTCCCCACAAAGTTCATTAGATGGCCTTATTAATTAGCTGACTCCACATCCTATCACATGCCACCACCTGAAATCTCACTTGCATTTGTAAAGCATGCAATTAAAGCCTCAGGCATCGTCTCAGGCAGGCGCTGCCGGGCATTAATATTCTATTCAATCAATAGCTAGACAATCGAATGCCGTGCCTTGGATGCTCACCAAAGTAAAGGACAATATGCATGCTGTGCAGAGAGCACAAAATTTTGATCTTAGGAACTCCAGTGTAAATCAGGAGCAACTCCACTAAAGCCATATGGGTGACTTTAGGTTTGGACTGAGGGCAGAATTTGAGCCAATAAATCTACTGCAGAGAGAAACAAATCAAAAGTAGGCTGTAGCACTCAAAGCAGAGAGAAGTAATAGCAATCCACAAGTCCACTCCTTTTCTGCCCAGTACTGAAATAATAATTGCCAAATTGCAATTCCGTCTTACATTAGCTGCAGTTCCATCTTACTTTAAAGAACCTGGCCATTGTCTTTTTCAATGTGGGCAGATATAACTGTGCTATGCAAAATTGAATGAAAACTGCCACCATTCAGCTTAAATAGACTCTCATACAAGAGCTCGTTAAAGACAGGCCTTCATCCTAATCCACCCGTTCTTGCTCGTAATAAACCACTTCTGCCGTCAAAAACAGGATCACATGAGATAAAGACAATGCATCACCCCTTCTTGTCATTTCCTTCAGGACGGTTTGTTACATTATACTCTGATCAAAGAATAAGGGAGCTGCAAACAGCAAAAGAGAGAGAGAGAACGGGGGGAAAAAGCCACTTACTTGATATTGTCAAGACAGCCGGATTCAGGTTTCAGGATGGCAGTATGATGGAACATTTTATAGAGCGCAATCCCCAGGAAGATTACATTAAGCTGGAATGAAGAAAAGAAAGAAAGAAAGAAAGAAAAAAGGTTGTGTTACATAGCTGAAGTGGGGAGGAGGGGGGGGGGCGAGAAGTGAGTCTTTTCTTTGTAACAGATGAGTTGCTCTGGGAAATTAGTTCTCACTACAGTTTCACAGAGACTAAATCATAGATGATTGCCCAGTGTTCTATAAAGGCAACCCAGCCTGCCGAAGGAGAGAACAGCAATACAATACAGTTCCACGAAGCCCGCCCTTACACCGCCGACAGTGTTTCAAGTGATGTTATAGAAAATTAAAAACGTTTGCCGTGACTGCTCTTCTGTGGCTTTGTGGTGCATACTGATGACAGACCATTCCAAGCTTCTTGTTCACCTGCTCCCGTGGAAAGGAATACAAGGCCTGCCCTTACCCAGGGTAGGGGTGAGTATACATTTTCAGATACAGCATAACTTGGGAGATGCACAGGCAAGTGATGGTTAGAAAGACACACTGCAATATAAAGGCTGGTAAAAGGAGCTTGGTCTATGTTGTAAAAGATAGAGTGGGATTCACTAGCTCTTTGCTAAAGAGGCTCCCCGTGATGGGAAATGAGTTACCAAAGACCCAGAAGAGAGGTGGCAATCACGGCGGGAGAGGCCTTTTATCAATGTACTTAATGAAAATCTAGATTAATGGCTCTGTACAGAAACGTATAAAACATGCAGGCCACTACATCCGTCCAACAGCATGATCCCCTGATCTTCACACAATCGGGCTGTTTTTGTGTGTGACATATGATAGTCACTACAGATTTAGCAAGTGGCATAGGCCTCAACGTGGATGGCTAATGAAACACTCTGCACTGAAATAAGAACCAGTGACAACGTCTGCGTTGAAATGAGCATGCTCATTCCTTGCTGTGCTGGCTGAACTACTTTATATTTAAAACAAAGCATGATTTATAGAAGTCATACTGTAGTGATTTTAATATGAGCAAACTCCAGCTGTCTCTAAAGTTTGGTTCTTTACCTTGTTGCTATGTTATCTGATATGGTGACAAAGTGTGTTAACTATGAAGTTACACTTATTTTGTTTTAACTTCTAAAGCGAGAGAAAAAATCATTTCTATTTTTGACTTTGCTCCTATTTCAGATTTCCCTTTGTGCATAAACGATGCACTGCTTCATTCTGGAATTCAAAGGGATGAGCATACAGTGATGTTAAAATAGAGACCAGCGCTTCCAAGCATCTGATAACATCAAACGAGCTTTGCAAGAGACGATTCTGAGCAAGTGTCCATGGTACAAGCTTGTACTGAAACATAATTTCCTTTCCCCAACAGGTTTTGATCAAGTATTTCAAAATGCAAGGAGTCTCTTAAAATGAGTGTCTAATTGCTTGTGTTAGGTGGGGTCAGATAAGAACATGCTTTTCCCAAATTAATCTATGTAAATTCAAGATATAAGGTGAAAGTTTTATTTCTTGACCTGGGAGATGGAGTAGTTAATTAGGAGTTCTTACCATAATTATCAAGGTCGCTGGTCCTATAAAACTCCAAATGAAGTAGGTGTCAAGTCTGAGCCAACATCTGTAATGAAACACAGGGGACAGAAGGTATTCAAGGGCTGAGCGTAAGACATACATCAAGAGTGAGCGAATGACAGAGAAAAATGTGAGCTGCAAAACATTCTACTGGGAGACAGGAAATATTACATTGCTTGTTCATTCATATGCTGAATTATATGCCCAGTTTCTGACAGTGCTATTGATGGAGGAAGATAATTACCTCTGGAGGAAGCAGGGGTGTGGGGGGAGGCACAGGGCCTAGTTGCTAAGGCCTTTTGAATCTGTCATAGAAAACCTTACATTAAAAAAAAAGTGGTGGTTGGGGGGGAAAGTGTAGGAACTATGAGCAGCCATTAAACCTCTTAGCTTCTCTCCAATTATGATGCAACACAACCTGCCAGTCAACTGTCAAGCGAGCTGACATTTTTCTGTCAAGAAGATCTGAGGAAATTCGGTGCAAAAAGGAATTAATTTTGGTACTGGAGGACTGAAGATTAGATTAATTAGATTCAGCAGCCTCACCTCAGAGGTTTTACTGCCCTGAACCTCCCAAGTGCATTGTTGCCACTAGTGTTTCTAAGGTTGCAAATGATCTTCAGTATCACATAAAGCTGATTCATGACCTAAAACTAAATTATTAATCACTTAATTTCAGCTGCACTTAATACTTCCCCAATTTTTAAGGCCTCTGGGAAATTATATTTCCATTCCTAGTTCATTGAAGATGACAGGAAGATAAAATGGAAGTGACTAGTTACAAGACAGATGAATATAAATTCTGAGGAAGCTACATATGATGTTTAAAATAATAATGCCGTGTGGTGTTTGTCATGTTACTCATTAAAGTTGCGTTTATAAGGGGAAAACTACTAAATTGTAAAAAAATACTTTTACCCTTGAAATTAAGTGGATTTCCTAATTAAATAAAGTGACTACAGCTATGCATATCAATTTATCCTAAGAGTATATAGTGTAAGACAGCAGTTCTGATCTTTGGGATGGTCTGGGATGGGTCTTAGTCAACTCAACTGAACTCCACAAGGAATCCGAGAAATGTAAGGCTGCAAGGAACCTCAAGAAGTAATTTTTCCATCATCATGCACTGAGGCAGGGGCAAGTAAACCTGGACCATATCTCACAGATATTTGTCTAGCCTGCTCTTAATAACCTGTTCCACAACTTTGCTTGGTAACCTCTTCCAATACTTCGTTAGTTTCTATAGTTAGGAAGTTTTTTCTTCTATCTAAGATAAATCTCCCTTCTGCAGATTAAGCCAGTGAGCCCCGGGGTCTGTGTTAGCAGATCCAGAGAAGGGGTCAGAGCCTAGAATTGAAATGCTATGTTGAAAACAACTGTCTCTTTCGACGCTGAAGAATTTCAGGAGTTGCAAAATCAAAAATCAACCCGTCAAATTGCAAAATTTTAGAAACAAGGCTTTTTTTCCCACCTTTACCAACCGAGGGCCCATCTACGCTGCCGGCTTCTTTCGGCAGCATGCAGGGGAACATACGTGGGTAGCACCATAGCACGGGTATAAATAGCAGTGCAGGCTCCGAGACACGGCTTAGGTGAGTAAAGACATGCCTGAAGAGTCAGGGTATGTCCCCAGCTACATACTTTATATGACTCTCTACTCACCCAAGCAATGCCTCCTTTTCCACACTACTCCCTTCCATCTGCTGGGAAAGACTCTGGCACAGGGAAAGACCCCACTGGCTCCCGGCTTTCCCCTCTGCAGGGAAAGACTCTGGAGGCAGCAAAAGGCTCCATCAGCACTCAGATGCTGAAGCCTTTTTCCACTGCTTCCCCCTGCCAGAGCCTTTCATTGGCATGTGGAGCTACACGATGCAACAGGGACACAGGCCGCTTCTCACTGTGGCGTGTAGCTACATTCACCCTACTCACTGCCACCAGCAGTGTGTAGTGCAGACGTAGCCTTAGGCTATAGCAATCTAAACTGGTTATAACATCTGCTACACAGACATAATGACGTTTGCACAGAGCCAAAACAGAAACTGGAGTGCAGCGAGATTAAAAAATAGTTGCTACTTAGAATCTAACTTCTGAATTGGAGCTGAAGCCCATTCATCAAAATCTTAATGTGACCAACACACTGAAAAGGCTTCCTTAATACCAAGACAGGAGTGCTGGGTTTCTGCTGTCTTAGGTGATGGTAAAACTGCTTTAGGAATTATTATTACCCATATTTTACAGACGGGGAACTGAGGCAAAGAGACACAAAGTGATTCGCACAGGGTCACAGAGCAGGTGTGTTGGCAGAGGCAGGAACTGAACTCATGAATCCTGGTCTGGTGCTTTAACCTCAAGAGCAGCCTTCCTTTCGAAGCATGTTTCACTGGGCGGGGCGGGGTGGCAGGAGAGGGAGCTATAGCAAACCAATACAAAAAGTACTGGGTGCCGATGAACCTCTTGACGAGTTTTTAGATCCAGTCAAGCTACACCGTATAGCCCCACTGAAGTCTAAGGAGTTACGCCAGTGAAGGGTCCAGCCCTTTGTTCATTTTACTTGATCATTTTTTGGTTGACAGGTAATTATTTGGGGAAATGTAGAATAACACGGTGACTGTAAATTCACGCAGGAACACGGGATCTGCCAAACCCATCACTGATGCTGCACCTTATGACAATATTGTCAGTTAAAGATAGGGGATGTTTTCTAATTTTAAAATAGAAATTCTCTAAGTATTTCAAACTGTATCATACATTTAACAGGGAAAACACCCGCCAGCAGGCAAAATGACCACATCTCACCATCTCCGAAAATCCTGCTAAGCAGGGGGAGGGAACATAGCACATTTACAACTGCAAAGCAAATTGTTCCTCCTTGAGTACTTCGAGTTTTACTCACTCTTGGCTGGCAAAACTCCCTTTTTTCGCTTGATGGCCATATGGCCACAGACTCTCTCATCATAGGTCTCTGACCCATACACTGTTTCTCAAGGCCAGCATTGCTTCCTTCTCATCCACTGGCAGCCCCGCAAACCAAGCATCCTGCCTGCTTATATGCCTCACCTGTGATGCAGTCCCAGAGCCAGATTCTCCACTGGTGTAAATTAGCACAGCTCCATTGACTTCAATGGACTGTGACGAATCATGGTTTGTGGACAGTGAGGGGCATGAAGATGGCGGATTCCCACAGTTTAGAACCTCAAGGAATGTTTGAGACTGGTGTTTTGCTATTTTCCCTGAGCTCTAGTTATCTGCACTACCATCAGACAATGAAAACGGCCTTCAGCTGAATTCTGTGTAATCCAGAAAAGCATGTTGATGCACCAAGCATTTCTCCTTCTCTGCTAGAAGGCGACACCTTTTACCTTTCCCATTCTGTCTGACATTACAGGGAAAATACAACACTGCAAAAGGAGGAAAGCGGTAACTGTGAACTCAACGGAAGAACAAAATGAGTGACTTCCAAGTCGCTAGCGGCTCCGACGCTCAATGGGAAGTGTGCAGTGCTGAGCTGTTTGGAAAATCTGGCCCATAGATTCCAGAGCACACATCCCAGTCATGGGGTGGATTCTGTGGCAAATTTCGTGCTTGTGGAATGTCCAAGATCCAAGTGCATTATATTTTATTATTTAAACAATGGCAACACCAAGCCAAACCATGGCTCCATTGTGCTAGATATAAACAAACAGAGTAAGAGAGAGCACTCACCCTGATGAGCTTACACCCCACAGAGACAAGATTGGAGCACGGGCTGTCACGATTAGCAAAGGTTCTTTTTGCCTTGCAAACCTTAAAGGTTGAGTTGTAATTTTGCAGTTGTTCTAATGGAAAGGCCTCTTTCTAAGAAATCAAGTACCGCTCTCTTGAATGACTTAGATGGAACTCTGCAGTAAATGTCTCCTCCACAGGGGAGCAAAAAAGTCAATCTTTTTGTGGTCATCTTATAGTGATGTAACTTTGAACCCATTTAGTCAGACCTCATTAAAAATGCAAATTAAGAACACAACATCAAAACCTGGGCATCCTGCCAGTTTGTTCACAGAGATGTAAATCACTAATCAGACGA
This sequence comes from Dermatemys mawii, assembly GCA_007922305.1. Classification (NCBI taxonomy): domain Eukaryota; kingdom Metazoa; phylum Chordata; order Testudines; family Dermatemydidae; genus Dermatemys; species Dermatemys mawii. The sequence continues at coordinate 6,016,821 of ML677375.1, forward strand.
GTACCACACAGAGCTTTTCTTTCCTTAAAAACAAAAGCAGAAACAATGAGCTGCATAAATGAACTCCTTGAAACAAGGAAGCAATCAGTCAACTCAGCTCCAAAAGTTGCTAATCTCAGGCTGCGGAACTACTTCTGACCCTGGGACACAGCTGCAAACTGAACACTGACTTGTAATGTTGCAAGTTTATATTCCAGCAGCCATGAAACAAATGAGATGCTTCTGCTTTTAGCACAATGCATATCATATGATCTGACATTCCATGGTGGCTGCATTCACCATGCATTTTACAAACAACAAAACCATAGCCTTCTTCTCCAAAGAGATGAACAGCCACAGTCAGAACTGTGCTATTTATGTGCTGTGTGGCATTGCTTTTCTTTACTTTTTAATTTCCTCCCTCGCAGAGTGACAAGTTAGCTATATTCAACCAACTCTTTTTCTGCAAGTAATAAAGGCTACAAAGGGTTTGCTTTGTTTTCTGCATGAAGAGAAATCAAATACTAAAGTATCCCTAGTGTGCATTAAATGGAACCAATAAACAATCGTTAGCTGCCATTGGACCATAACATTTGAAGAGATCTAAGTGATCACACTCTTCATGGGAGTTTGGGAGTTTGCTTCATAGAGCTATAGAGCTTCCATCACGGTGTGTGGTAACAGTATTTGGATATGTATGTATAATAGATGCCTTTGAAGGGTGGAATATGCATTCTCTTTTTACTACATTTCACTGTCCACATTGCTCCCTCGGGCCTGAGCAAGCAAGGAGCAGGCAGTGTAAAATCTGAAGATAAAACAAGCACACTGCCCTATCAAAGGCATACCCTGTAGTTAGCAGTTATTTTTCAACAATATGATAATGCATAAAATATAGGTAGCTGGACACTGAAGTTAGCGGCTGTGACTTTAGGGTAGATTTATCATTGTCAACTGATATCCAGCTTTATCGCATCCCCAAAACAAAACAAAAGGTAAACATAGTCCTGGCATGATGCAGAAAGGACTTGGCTCATCACAGGATGAGTTTGCCTACAAGTATGTTGAATAGAAAATACTAAGATGTTCAATGCCTCATTCCTCTTCTGTGAGCTCTTTAATGAACCTCAGCACAGAACACATGAGAAGTTATGGTGATAACCAGATTGCTGGGATGATTTAGTTGGGGTTGGTCTTGCTTTGAGCAGGGGGTTGGACTAGATACCTCCTGAGCTCCCTTCCAACCCTGATGTTCTATGATTCTATGATAAGACAGTTTGTTGTTATCGGGTTTAGCTAGTCACATTACTTAAGTGAGTTATGCAGGTCGTCCCAAAAGAGAGCCAGTTAAAGCCCTGATCCAGCAACACATTCAAGTATTTCCCTAACTTTAAACATGTAAATAATTCCATTGAATTCAACAAGACAACTCCCATGCCCAAAGTTAAGCACGTGCATTAATATTTCGCTGGATGGGGCCATCATCTACAATGGGAGCCAATCAAACCTTTCTGCCTCATTGCATATCCTCAGGTATTTTGCTCACACTACATTATAGGGAAAAGTTATTTTCAAAGGTTTTTTTTTACAATAACAGTTGAAACATTCCCCCTTCCTTTCGCAGATCTGCCCAGCACAGAGCTTGACACTTGGTCTGGGGACTGGAAGGAAGGATTTGGCCATCTGAGAGGCCAAAACAAATGATGCATCATCATCAGACTCAGTCTTATTTTGCAGATAACCTCGAGAACAGTCTCAGATAGTGATTTGTTTGTTGCTCATGATGTTTGCTTTCAATGATCCATAAGAGCTTCAATTTTCTCACACTGCTAAGAAGGAGACCTAGACGGCACTAATTGTTCATAACCTAACATGCCTGTTAGCTACAAATAACCGGGTAGATGTTGCAACTCCATCACCTTGAGCTTGGCTGGCTAGCCTGAGTCCCCACTGCAGTCACAACTTCCACACTGCTCTTTTTTGCACACTAGCTCAAATCCTGCTAGGGTGAGTCTGGCTACTCGTGCTGGGAGGCTCACTTCCCGCTGCCGTGTAGACACTGTCGGCAATGGGGTTCAATCCATTTCATCTTTACAAATGAGACAACACAGAACCAGGGAAGAGATGTACAAATTCTTTGGTTAATCTAGGTGCACTGTTAAATATCATGTACTAGGGATGATTGGTAAAACAAGGCTAAATCCTGCTCAGCTGGCTGTCATGGATAGCTCCGTGGAAGTCTTTTAAAGTAATCAGCATGCAGATGCCTAGTCGCAGATCATAAACCAAAGTAATTAGCCCCGCGTCTCATAATCTGGCTGGTGTGAACTACTCCTAAAAAGTCAATGCCGGCTCCTGATGTAATTAAGCTTTAAATAGTATCACTATCGAACGGCTACTGCCGGATGTCAATATGAATATCGGAACATGGGATGCTCTGGAAAGCCATAAACAACATGTGATGAATAAGGGAATAAAACAGGAGCAAATGATCATTTCTGACAGTATAATCTGGGCATGTGTTATACTAGCCGCAGATTAAAAAACAAACAAACCCCCAAACCCTACATTAGGCATCTAAGCTGATTATTCAGAGACATATGATTACTGTGACCAAATGCTAGACAGAAAAACACGTTTTCTAAATAATATGAGAAACTCCATAAGCTCCGTTTAAAACAAATACCAAATAGGGGGATGCAAGAAATATATTCTGCAGATTGTCTCACAAATAGCTAAGCAACTTCTCACAATTAAATTATGTATGCCTGGCATATAGTTCACCACAAATTCTAATCAGTTCTACCCTTCTAATAACATTATACAGTAAAATACATCATCATCCATCAAGCAGATGGAGCATGTTAGTTATACAAAACATCTAGTATGTTTTTATTTTCCACTGTTAGAATGTGAAAATTGCCCACTCTGAAATTACATATTATAAACAAATACTTTATGCTTTATAAGTGTCTGCATAATATTTTGTGTGTGTGTATATTAAATAACGAGACAAAATTATGGTATAGCAAGGAAAGGAGGTTTTTCTGGTTTGAATATATTATGGCTGTATTACTCACAGATGGAAAATTTATGTAGTTCATCCCAGCTGAGGGTCAATAAAACTTTCTGTATGTGCCTCATATGATACAGAGAAATTACTGAAGGTAGAGATGGTTAGAAAATGTTTTTCCTGTGGACAAATTTCTATTTTCAGTGAAAATTTGAATATTAAAATATTTTGGTCCCAAACTGAAATATTTCAATTTTGAAATGCACCCATGGTATATTATGGGAGTTGTAATTTGGATGACTCTTGCTACCATTCTCCGCTATAGTTTGAACTCCTTTGTCAGACTATATCTCCCACAATGCATTATGATATCATCTCATGATGAGGGAGAAATGTAGACAGGATGATGAAACTAGTCCATAAAGGAGAATGCGGGGAGGGGAAAGGAATCAACTGAACTGCAACTCCCATAAGGCATTGCAGCAGCAGATCCAAATCAAAATATTTCAGGTTTGGGACATTCAGTCTGTTCATGAAAAACTGAAATTTTTGGAGCAGACTGTTTTTGTGAAAACAGTCATTTTGTCAAAAAAACAATTTTCTAATGAAAAGCAATTTGGACAGAGGTTGTTTTGGACAAAGGCTGTTTTCTTTAGTGTGACTGTTGGTATTTTTCACATAATCTCAGCCATAAAGCCAGGCACTATTAGTGCATGTGTGGGGGAGAAATCAAACTAATAACTAATACACTTGAGAAATCTCTCAAATTTCCCACATACACTACTAAAAAGTTACATTTTTAAGGTTTGATATTTCAAGAACCATCAATAAGAAAATACTAAAATTGAAGGTGGAAATCAACAGCCAGTTTTTCCACTTTTAAGAATTCAAGCAGGGATGGAAGACAATCTAATTGTGATCTTGGATGGGTGACATGAATTTGGTTTTCCTGGATTTTACAAGCTAAATTCTCAGCTGTGTACACCAGTGTAAACCTGAAGTAAATCCACTGAAGCCAATACAGTTATTTCACATTTCTAACAGTGTAACTGAGATCAAAATCTGCCCCTACCTGTTACAAGTTCCCTAGTCCCTCAGTTTTTATGTTTGTTACTGAAGTGTGATGCAGTAACAATAACAGTGCTAACTGGCCTGTCCCCATGTCATACATGGAACATGTTGCTTTAAAATTCTCCCCTGCAGGTTTCCATTCTAATCCATGGTTTCTGTGGCTCATAGCTCTGAAATTTTCCAGCTGCGGTCTCCATACAGAGGTGACTTTTTATTTTGTTTAAAGTTGGAGAAAAATGGGCCAGCCATTCTCAGAGCACCAGAGGACAGGAATTATGGCTTTCTGGAACATTATTATTAATGATTTCCATTATTAACAAAGTCCTTGTGATAATCTAGGTAGGTAGAAAGTTAAATTTTGGCGGGCAAATCATTCTCACTGAAGAGGGTCTTGCAGTGTTCTACTGATGTTTCCTTTCTGTTCCCTCCGAGTGACAACCCTTTGGGAACTGCCTGCCATACATGCTCTGAACACTGTGCTGGCATGTTTGATGCTGTGCTTGTCACTCAAAGTTCCCCAAAATGTAAACCTTCTATAAAGGCAGGTAAGCATTCCACAAGCAACTATGTTTGACAAGATCTTTGAAAGTTCAAAGAAGAATATTTTTTCAAAACCGAACTCATACCCCCTGACGGCACCGAAAGCAAATGCTCAGCTGCAATCAAAGTCTACCTCCCAATATTATAATGTAACATAAACAGCTCTGCTAGATTACAGAGTCACTCCAGCAAAGAACTAGAAGCATATATGCTGCTATTGGTTTTTGGTGAGATTTGGACACGGAACTAACGCAAAACTAGTTGTCTCTGTGGCTGTGCCTTGAGCCATTGTCATAGAGAGCTCTGGAGCCCTGCTGGCTCGCTATTTGGTCTGCCTTCTTTTTGTGCCTGTATCTTAGCTAAAAAGAATGGGAAAATATAGGCCTCACAAAAGAAATTGAAATAATAATCAAGTGCATAGCTACTGTCATTGTAAGGGAGCCAGTAGAGAAAATCAAAGGCTGAAATTTCCTTTTGTTTGCCATTAGATAGTGTTGCATGATAATCTAAATTGTGCTTTGATACCAGTTTCAGTACTGATGAAAACATTTTAAATGTTCATAATTATAAATGATGTAGCGATCCCAACTTGCAAAGAGTCTAATACACTCTCCAGTCACCGCCTGCTTTGCTCGATGTCCCTGGTAATTGTACAGAACATGGTTTTTAGAAAAGCAAGCGTTCATCATTTAAATGAGAAACACTCTTTTCTTAGAGAAGAGGGGCAGGCTTGTGGCTAAGGTGCTGGACCAAGACTCAGGAGACTGGTGCCCTTGAGCAAGTCACTTTGTCTCTCTTTCTGCTTTCCTGTTTGTTTTTTTTTTTTTTTCCAGCAGGGATCTGGCCTCTGTGGCAACACCTGAGAGGGAGATGAGGCCTGGACAATGCCAGAGACCATATGGTTATGGCCAGTACAAGTATGTCCTGGTTTTTAAGAACATAAGAAGGGCCATACTGGGTCAGACCAAAGGTCCATCTAGCCCAGTATCCTGTCTACCGACAGTGGCCAACACCAGGTGCCCCGGAGTGAATGAACCTAATAGGTAAAGATCAAGTGATCTCTCTCCTGCCGTCCATCACCCCCCTCTGACAAATAGAGGCTAGGGACACCATTCCTTACCCAGCCTGGCTAATAGCCATTAATGGACTTAACCTCCATGAATTAATCCCGTTCTCTTTTAAACCCTGTTATAGTCCTAGCCTTCACAGTCTCCTCGGGCAAGGAGTTCCACAGGTTGACTGTGCACTGTGTGAAGAAGAACTTCCTTTTATTTGTTTTAAACCTGCTGCCCACTAATTTCATTGGGTGGCCCCTAGTTCTTTGGTTATGAGAACAAGTAAAGTAACTTTTCCTTATTCATTTCCTCCACACCACTCATAATTTCATATACCTCTATCATACCCCCCCTCAGTCTCCTCTTTTCCAAGCTAAAAAGTCCTAGCCTCTTTAATGTCTCCTCATATGGGACCCATTCCAAACCCCTAATCATTTTACTTGCCCTTCTCTGAACCTTTTCTAATGACAGTATATCCTTTATGAGATGAAGAGACTACATTTGTATGCAGTATTCAAGATTTGGGCACACATGGATTTGAATAAGGGCAATAAGATATTCTCCATCTTATTCTCTATCCCTTTTTTAATGATTCCTAACATCCTGTTTGCTTTTTTGACTGCCACTGCACACTGCATGGACGACTTCAGAGACCTATCCACGATGACTCCAAGATCTTTTTCCTGATTAGCTGTAGCTAAATTAGCCCCCATCATATTGTATGTGTAGTTGGGGTTATTTTTTTCAGTGTGCATTACTTTACATTTATCCACATTAAATTTCATTTGCCATTTTGTTGCCCAATCATTTAGTTTTGTGAGATCTTTTTGAAGTTCTTTACACTCTGCTTTGGTCTTTACTATTTTAAGCAGTTTAGTATCTTCTGCAAACTTGGCCACCTCACTGTTTACCCCTTCCTCCAAATCATTGATGAATAAGTTGAATAGGATTGGTCCTAGGACTGACCTGTGGGGAACACAACTAGTTACCCCTCTCCATTCTGAAAATTTACCCTTTATTCCTACCCTTCGTTCCCTATCTTTTAACCAGTTCACGGTCCATGAAAGGATCTTCCCTCTTACCCCATGGCAACTTAATTTACATAAGAGCCTTTGGTGAGGGACCTTGTCAAAGGCTTTCTGGAAATCTAAGTACACTATGTCCAATGGATCCCCCTCGTCCACATGTTTGTTGACCTCTTCAGAGAACTCTAGTAGATGAGTAAGGCGTGATTTCCCTTTACAGAAACCATGCTGACTTTTGCCCAACAATTTATGTTCTTCTATGTGCCTGACAATTTTATTCTTTACTATTGTTTCAACTAATTTGCCCAGTACGGACGTTAGACTTACTGGTCTGTAATTGCTGGGATCACCTCTAGAGCCCTTTTTAAATATTGGTGTTACATTAGCTATCTTCCAGTCATTGGGTACAGAAGCCGATTTAAAGGACAGGTTACAAACCCTACTTAATAGTTCCAAAATTTCACATTTGAGTTCTTTCAGAACTCTTGGGTGAATGCCATCTGGTCCCAGTGACTTGTTACAGTTAAGTTTATCAATTAGTTCCAAAACCTCCTCTAGTGACACTTCAATCTGTGACAATTCCTCAGATGTCTCACCTACAAAAGACGGCTCAGGTTTGGGAATTTCCCTAACGTCCTTAGCCGTGAAGACTGAAGCAAAGAATTCATTTAGTTTCTCCGCAATGACTTTATCATCTTTAAGTGCTCCTTTTTAACTGTTATATCATTCAGTGACTGTTTCCCAGTGTTTCTTCTGTGTGTGCCAAGGAAGACTAATCAGACCAGCTTCTCTTACGCTGAGAAATGTCTGGTATCATGTTTTTCTTTCAAAATCTCTAGTCACATTTTTTTTTCTATTGCACTTGATCCATATTCTTGGTTGCAGTGGTTCCCCACAGAGCCGATACCAAATGAGCATCACTTCACCTACTCTCTTACCTGCCAGCAATCGGGTTAAAGGGTGAAGTGACATTCAGCAGCATGTCATGCTGTGGCTCTTACAAGAGCCTCAGTGTAGTGATTACAGGGGCTGGGGATGTATATGTTGCATCTTGTCTAGACCTTGCATATGGTCTTGTCAGGCCTAACTTTCAGTCTGTTCACACCTGCAGGGCTGTTGGAACCAGGAGTCATGCTGGAGCAATCCCATAAGCTCCACTGCCAATGCACAATTACTTCTGGCCCACAGTCATTACAATGGCAGACGTGGGTCATATTTAGTAAAGGGATAAGCACAAAACAGATTAGTAACAGTCAAGTCAATGAGAGTCTTTCTTTTGACTCCAATGACGTTCAGATCAGGTCCTTAATTTCCCAGCCTGATTCTCATCAGAGCCCACAGGAACTGGGCGGGTCCTTCCCTAGAAAAGTTCCACAAACACCCATTGCTTCTCTTCCACTGGTACCAGCGCGGCGGAGTTCAACTCACACTTTATCGGTGCCATAGCTCCTGTAGTCGACCGCCGCGGACACAGCCACGATGAGCGCAGGCATTCCGTAGCCAACCAGATAGAAGTACTTCCGTCGCGAGTGCTCGCTCTCAAACACCTCCACCAGCATGATGTACAGCTGCACCCCCTCCAGGAACATCCATGTGAATGCCGCCAGGAAAAAGAAATGCAGGAGGGCAGCAAACACAGCACAAGCAATCTGGGAGAGTCCAAAACACAAAACAAAACCGACAGAGGTTTGCTCCCAAACAAAATGATGATAATTATTGTAACAAAACCACTGATATCCTTGGTTATTACACACAGTATTAACCCTAGAATCTCCCGCTGTGTATGTATACATACATATACGTGGCTGTAGCTTACCCAAAGAAACTTATGTTCTAGGCACATTATCCTAAGCATATCATTGGCTGAAATCCTGGTACCCAGCTCCTATACTCCCACGATATCAAACTGGATTCTGAGTATGGGACCTCTTCAGATTCAAGTCACTGAAACAATTGTTTCCTCTTTCTTAGGCCTGGTCTACACTAGCAGGGAGGGTCAACCTAAGATATGCAACTTCAGCTACGTGAATAGTGTAGCTGAAGTCGACACATCTTAGGTCGACTTATCTGCCATCCTCATGGCGGCAGCGGTTGACAGCAGGCTCCCCCGTCAACTCTGTCTTGCGCCTTTGGCGAGCTGGAGTTCCGGAGTCAACTTTGGGATCGATTTATCGTGTCTTGATGTGACGCAATACATCGATCCCCAATAGATCGATCTCTACCCACCAACCCAGCCGGTAGTGTACACATGGCCTTACTATCAATAAAAAAACAGAATAACACACAGAAATATTCGATGGCGTGGTTTAATAAATTTACATTATATGAGAACAAAAACTCAGATCACTTTAAATATAGTTTTTCTTAAAAATATAATATATATTTATGTGAGAATAAATGTATATTATTTATAAGTTATATATGTCTATAGTACATATGTATTATTTACACATGTATGTATATATTTATATATGTGTGCATGTGTATAATTCTCTATATAATGTAGGTTTGTTTAATATATGTATTATACATGTATTATATATACACACACATATATTATTTACACATAGACATACATACACACACATATATATATATATATATATGCATGTGTTTGGATTCGATGGCTAACTGCCTCAATATATCAAGGACTTGTGTTGAGGAATCACAAAGACTATGTTTCTATTTCTGATGCTTCTGTTGACTATTGTTGCATGGGCAAGTTTCCAGATGTTGACATGCCACGTGAATGCCCTTGGGTGCTGTCAGCAGGGCTGGGCATATGCTGTGGGCTTCATTGCTCAGTAGTTTTAGTGAGGGAACGAGATAAGGGAATTATTTAAAAAAAAGTCAAGGAAGAGGAATGTGAAAATACAAATTCCAGTGCAAGACCTTATTTCACACACGTCCACTGAGATCAAACTTGCCCTGAATAAATACAGTGCTCGGAATGAGCCTGCACTGACCAGGGGATGGACAACATAACCTCAATGATCTTTGCAATCTTCAGCATCTCCCCAGGGCCATGAGGCCTAGCCCAGGATGCCTATCATATTTTATCTGGCCATGTGCTAGAAGTAGCCTTTGAGCCTAGAAAGAGAGTGAACACGGTGGTACTCTACCAAACAAAATTGTGAAAAGGTGAAAACACCCTGCTGCAACAGATTCCCCGTGAAAAAGACATCAGTAATAATGAGAATACACCAGCCAGGATGGAAGGAGTGCCCCTAGGGTAAGAAAGGATCTCGTGGCTTTGAATATGAAGTAGATGCACTGGCTGTTTGGGGAAAATGAAGAATGGAACCGTGACAAACATATTTCTAGAGACACTCACCAAGGGGCCGGGTATACCACTTCTAAATGAAGTTTAAAAATACAAAGAACATGCCCTTTGTCTCTTTTTACACGCAGATGGAATTACTGAAATGATTCTCCAGTTAAGGCACTGACACATCATTTGTGTTGCGGCTTTCCAAGGAACCTAAGTGAATAAGGCGCCCACACCATGTTAAAGATCAATAGGAGTTGAACACCTAACTCCCTTAGGCACCTTGGAAAAGCCTAGGGAACCATCTTGCTCCCATCGAGGTCAATGTTCATTTTGTCATTGGTCAAAAGAGCAAAGTCTGCACCTCCCCTTGCATACCCTAATGGACGGTTCTGGAAGGAAAACCTGCCTCTCCCACTGGCCACACCAGCAGCAGCGCTTTGGGAAGCATGGCAAGTGACCGAAATGGTTTGGGCTTTTGGTTCAGCTGTCATTGGGTTTGACCATCCCTTCCTTCTCCACGAGGGGAAGGGACCAAAGGGAGGCAGATTTCATGTGTGGAGATCTGTCTCCATGGCACTGTTCCCATCCCTTCCCTGATCATGGACAAACCCCTCGTCTCAGATGCACTGTGGGGGGCGGGATGTTCCAGGTGGAACGGGAGAGGGAACTCTCCATGACATGGACCACTACAACCCCGCCAGGGATTCCTCACGGCAGACAATACTGACTGAGTCAGCATCGCCTTATGTGGGCTCTCTGGCCACTGCGTGCATCACAGGAGAGAGGGAACAGCCGTCAGGGCAGAGGGCAGAGGACAGGAAGAAGTGGCTATGCATTAGACTGTCATACAGATGGCTCTGGCCTCCACAGGTTTCCCCAGATTGGAGCATAGCTCAGGATACCCACTACTTTTGGGGCTGAGCATCCCACCTCTTCCACCAGGGGAGCACAACAGCCCCCAGCCTTCTCTTTCCTTCCGCCCCCCAAAAGCAGACAGAACTGGTCAGGATGAATTTCTGGGAGCCAAACCTCACAATGTTTCCTGCCCCATAGGGATCTCAGGGTTAGATCAGCCCGTGCCAGTTACTTTTCCCCTGTACAGTACATCCCCGTGTGTAAAATGGGGATAATGATACTGACCCTCATCTGTAATGCACTCTGAGATCTGCTGACGAAGAGTGCTAAGTGCCAGGGGGGTGGTTTTAGTAAATGATTCAAATTCTCTGCTTAGCAGGTGTGTAAGGGCAGCAGCTATTGATATAGTCCCCAGTGGCCACAGATATACCATGCTCCAGCTTTGCTGCCTGCCTATGGCGCGTGGGTGTGAATCCCAAGTCCAACCTCTGTGGAGTACCCAGCACATAGATCACTTCCGGGGGCCTTACACGGAGCGGAGTAAAACTTAATGGGGAGTTGGGAACCCACATTCCCGCCCCCTGCCCTTCCTGCCAGCAACTCACAACTCCGCCCTTCCTGTAGGGGACTTATGGCTCCACCCCTCCTGTCATGAACTTATAGCCCTGCCACTTCCCTTTGTGTCGGGAACCCACGGCAGTGCCCCCATCCTTCCTGCCAGCAATGCCCTCTCTTCTTTTGTGCACTGCAGAGAGCCGCTGTAATGCAGAGCTCCACGGGGCACAGGGGCTAGAGTATCCCCAAGATGGCTTTTCTTGGGTCTGGCTTCAGCAGAAATGCATCATTTCTGCTACATATCAGGCCTTAGCTGCCTATGGAGGGAGGACAGGATCTGTCCCTCTGTGTATTTCTCTGGACAATGGCACATTCAGTTCAGTGAGGTTCCAGTAGATGCTCTTAGAACTCAAGCATCCTGCCAGGTGTTGAGCATCCTCCACACCTGCTGGTGTCAGTGGCAGCCGAGGGCAGTGCCCACGTCACGGGGAGCCCAGCAATGAGCAGGACCGAGCTCCAGGAGCAGCTGTTGGAATATCACCGGCACATAGGCTCAGCCATGCTGATGCAGGTGCCGTCCCGTGTGGGACTGCGAGGGTAAAAATGCCAAATGGTGACTGTGTAATCGCGGCTGTAATATTTCTGACTGTCTGTCTGCAGAGCTCCAAACAGGTCACTGCCTGTCTACGGTGTATTTTTTCCCCTGTTAGCTTCCCATATGCATTTTTAGAGTCAGTAGAATGTGGCAGATTGAACGTGCAGAATTTGTTCATTTCAATACTTCCAACCCTGAGATTTGTAAACCAAATTGCTTCACAGACGTCAAAGGTGCTAATCCTTAGTCTTTGCCAAGTTTGGAGGCTTGTTCTTTAAAAAAGAGCCATTTTGATTTTTGTGAGCACAAACAGAGCACCTGAAATAGTCTTGTGAAAAATGCCCTTTTTTCCCTTTGGATTTTTTTTTTTTTTGCTCAAGTTGAGGTTCTCTCAAAACCAGCCAGATGGAGTTTAACTCACTACACTACTCAGAAACATTCAAGCGGAGAGCAAACAGTAGGAATTTCAGCCCCCAAGGACAATTTGTTCAGGAAATCATATCGGCTTGATTGAAAGCCTACAGAAGTAAACGGAAAGTTTCCTATTGACTTCAATAAGCTTTGGATCAGAAAGGAGGACTTATAATAGAAATCATCTTCTTGAGAATTACTGTGCTGTTGCTGGGGAAACATGAAACTACACACACCTTTGGTATATGTTTTAAACAGACATCTGGGGTGATATCCAGGCCCCGTTAATGTCAATAGGGATTTTACCACTGGGCATAATGGACTAGGATTTCACTCTTGGTTACAAAACAGGGCCCCAATCCTGCAATGAGATGAGCATGAGTGTAGGGTGTATCCACATTCATCTCGATCCAGGATCAGGTCCAGCTACCTCCACTGGAAGGTGGGGAGAGACGCGTCCATATTTCTACACCAAGTATCTTACTGGCTGATCCGTTCGATTGATCCCGATGAGGAAGAGGAGCTCGGCCACAAAGAGACTGATGCACAAGTTCTTGTGAATTGTGTTCCTGTCACTCTGGAGCCCGCGGAAAAAGCAGAAGGTGAAGATGCAGATCAGGAGGCAGACGAGTGACAGCAAAATGCCGACCCACGTGATGACATCGAGGAGCAGGTCGTGGACCGTGTCGCTGTGCTGGAGACACAACAGGAAAAAATAATCAGTTAGATGCCGCATGTCAGCTAATCGATACTGCAAAAAGCCAGGTTGTCTGAGACCCTTTGATAGACTCCTGGATCCACTTCCCAGGAACTGGCACAAGGGACGGATAGCTAATGAAGGGTATTAGAAGTAAAACTCCCCAGAATGGAGTTCTGCATTGATGTGACCACAACCTCTCTCTTTGCTTGGGTTTGTCTGTGAATATAGCAGTCAGGTGGAGGGGCAGGTATCTGAACAGACTCAAATCCCAAAATGGGGGTCGCAGGGACCATTAAGGTATTGTATCTCATACCCAGCATATGGCAAAAACAGGGATTATTTTCCTTTCTTCCCACAAGGGAAGGGAAAAAGTATGGATTCATCAAACCCTGGAGCTGGGAAACCAAAATGAATAGTAGAATAATATCCTAGATAAACAGAGCCCTTTTATTCACCACTCTGTTTTTAAATCCACATTTACCCACGATTTTAATGTGGCTCAGAAGTGGTGTGCTCTCCCTTGCAATGTGGTCTAGTTTGTGCTTACCCAGAAGTAATGTCCACATGGTCACTACTGCAGGGATGTTTCCCTTTCAGGCTACCCTATGCCCAAAGAACAGCAGAAGTAAAGACTGGTTTAAGGGGTAGGCCATGAGCTCTTAGGGTGGAAAGCAGGATGCTGGAGTCCAGCAATAAAATGCCACTGGACCTATTCCTGTGTTTGTCCGTGCATTTGCTTCCCAAACCTCGGCACGGACGCTTGGCACTCTCATCTTGGAAGACAAGGACATGGTGTTTACTATGGGGAAAAGTCTATGACAGATGGAGGGAAAACCTAATTCATTTTCCCTTTTTGTTGCCTCCCTGCCAATGCTAAAGCCACATCAAGTGTCAGGGACTTATTGTTATAGACTCCTGCTATGTCAGCTCCCATCAAAAACAGCTCAAACTCTTTCAGCACGTTGGCTTTATCGGCACGATTGACAGGCATCCAATGAGAATGAAAGACAATGAGTGAGTTTTTTCTTCCCCCATAGGCTGTTCATAAAGAGTCAACTCTGTGACCAGACAGAGATTATGGGCAGTTTTATTCCCACAGCACTCCTTCACAGTCATTTTTCCTGTGAATTTGGAAGGTCTAAGAGACTCTATGATTGCCACAAGGGCACAGATTTAACATATGTCTATAGCAACAGCAACACAAATGTCTATTCCATCCCCACTTGTAACGGAGCCCTTCGCTGCTCACGCCACAAATTAGCAGGAGACCACTTCTGTGCAAACACCCTTTTATTTCCTTGTATCAGTTCCCGCCACCACTTACATACAGTTCAGTTCGGGAAGCCCCTTGCGGGACAGCTAGCTTCTGTAGCTAGCAGGGAACTTCAGCCACAGGCTCCTTCTTTTCCTGTCCCACCCCCGCTTCCTCCCTGCCAGTTTATAAAGCCTCCTGGCCCATAAAGCCCACAGGTATTTTTCCTTTAGCTCTGCAATGAGCCACACCCTGCCAGCTCCAATTAATTCCCCTTAATGGGAGCTGGGCTCTCAGGGCTGAGCCAACAGGGACTGGCTCAGATAGGATGACCAAACAGCAAGGGTGAAAAATCGGGATGCGGGTAGTGGGTAACAGGAGCCTATATGGGAAAAAGACCCAAAAATCGGGACTGTCCCTATAAAATCAGGACGTCTGGTCATCCTAGGCTCAGAACCTCCTGGCAAGCACTCTTACACCACTGCACATACAAGGCAGAAAGGGAATATTCTCTTCCAGACATGGGTGCATTGTTTTATCCCTGTGCTATTCCATACTCGTTACTTTCCTCTTAATGTGGTGCAGAAATGTTCATACGAATCCCGATCCTTGCATCTGCATTGCTTTGTACCAAGGTGCTGGGAAGCGGTGGATAACATCTCCCCTAACAGCCCCGCTGCAAAGCAGGCCAGCTCGCCTGATTAGAAGGCACTGCTCGGCACGGCGGCAGAGATCTGCGAGACACAGACACAGGAACTACACAGCTGGCACAGACAGATAAAGGAGAGAGACAATCAGGTGAACTTTGGAAAGCGCGGCTCGATCGCCCAAGGCTAACAGCACAAACGGAGTAACACGCCAGCCCAAAGAGTCAGCCTTGTACGTGGGGAGCTTTCCGGAGTTGTTCTTTGTCTGATAGCAGAGCACCCCACCTCACGGGGAATGAAGGAGCATGAGGCCTGTTCCTTTTACACTCTTGGCTCCATGCATGCACCAAGCATGTGTGGAATAAATGAAAACCACAGAGCTCTCTCCTCTGCTGCTCGGATGCCTGCAGAGTTATTACCAGCGCCGACTGCACAGTGGGCTTGAAAGGCTGTCCAATCAGATCCTTGGGCACACTCCCCACTGCTGCCCTATAGGGAGGAGGTGGTGAAAAACGGTCCAATCTCTCCCCAAGACCATGCAGGAGAGGCGAAGAGGAGAGTTCGGAGGGATTCTGCTACCAGGGCCATTAACTACAACTACGCTGCAGTGTAAGACCAGGGTTGGTAGAACTCGAGTTGAGTTTGTCATCCTAGGGCTTGAGCATCCACAAGCATCTGTAACTCCAGGTTAGGAATTGTTGCACCCTGGGTCCCAAACTGGGACTCCAGCATCTACATTGCATTTTGCAGGCCTGAATCCAACCAGACTTCCTAGCACCCTCCCAAAATGGGGCCACGTTAGTCCTCTGCTTGTGGTGCAATGTGGGAACACTCAACCATTCAGGGGACAAAGAAAGTTGGCCCCTGGGATACTTTTGGCAGACTCCCAGAGCACGAGTCCAGGGGGTCTGCATCTACACTGCAAAGCAGCAGGACTTGAACCAGAGGTCCCAGCTTGGCTTGCTTTGAACCCTCGGTTAGCACAATTTATATGTTGGTGGAAGCGGGGAGATTAGGTTTAAGGCTGAGTTCAAACCCTGGGTTTACACTGCTGTGTAGACATAGTATGCTGGGTCAGTGGCTAGCTCTCAGGGCTCTATCACCACACTGCTCAAAATCTGGCAGCTGTTCTTTTCTGGGTTCCAAGCCTCTAAAAAAAGGTTTATTTTACAGATACAAAGTGCTTGAGGAAATTCAAAGAACAAACCAATAAACCCAACAACTTTTGTATTTGTGACAAGTTGTATATCTAGGGTTGGAGTTCGGGGCCTGATCCTTGTCTGCGCAAAGACGCCCCTTGACTCTCACAGCTTTTGGATTGGGCTCGGAGATGCGTCGGTGGGAAGCAGACTGGCTGAAACAGATCGCTGCTTCGAAAACGTGTGTGTGTGTGTGTGTGTGAAGTCCACAGCAGCGTGAGTAGGCAGCCCAGAAATTGCGCAGGCTGTGAAATGTGTTCGAGATGAATGACGGCTCCAGCAGTGAACTGCCGGTGCTCCAGAGCAGAGTTAATAAAAACCAGCTCTAGTGAATGTCAGCTTATGACCGAAAGGCTTGTCCCTTAAATGACGGGTCCTTTCTCTTTCCCTATTAAAAAGCTCAGCAGAGGTAAACGGTGCTGAAACAGAGCTGCTGGCGGGGGGGGGGGGGGGCTTTTGTTCAGCTAATCTTTGCCTTTCGGAAGGGAGACAGTAACATGCTTGTGGGTGGAGGAATGATGAAGGGTAACTAAAGAACGTGTCGTTGGCTTGCTGGAATATGGCTGTTGTGTGACTGGTGGGAACTGGCTTGGAAGACAGAAGCATGGCATTGGTCCAAGTGGGCCAGATTTAAGCTGGCAGTGCTGTCTAGTTTACACTGCTCCTCAGTCACTGTCCAGAATGGCCTGGAATCCCGTTACTCCTTTTAAACTATTACTATCAACTAAACTAGAGTGTGTGATCGAGAGCCCATCGTACTGATGTCCATGTTGCATTTTCTCACTAGGGTATGTTACATGGCTAGGGTGAGATCCCAGGTGGTTCTGCAGTCAGTCTTTACATCAAGATTTGAGAACATCACTAACTCAGCCAGAGGCAGGGGGCTATTACAGGAGTGGGCCGGCAAGGTTCTGTGGCCTGTGATGTACAAGAGGTCTGATTAGATGGTCACGGTGCCCCCTTCTGGCCTTAAAGTCTCTGAGCCTATGATGCACGAATAACTGAATCCAAAGAGCCAGAGGAAAGGATGGGAAAGCCAGGGACGAGATCTACTGAACCTAGGGTGACCAGATGTCCTGATTTTATAGCGACAGTCCTGATTTTTGGGTCTTTTTCTTATATAGGCTCCTATTACCCCCCACCACACACACACGTCCTGATTTTTCACGTTTGCTGTCTGGTCATCCTAACTCAACCAAACAACATTGTTATAAGGAAAGTAGGGAAACTCTTGTGGAACATACAAAACTGGAAGTTTATGCTGAACCCTAAGGATCAACTCCCCCAAATGTGGCTACTCCAGCATGGAGCTGGCGGAGGGATTAAGGAGCCTTTCCCCTTCTCCTTGCACACCCCAGGTAACAACTGGTCAGAACTTCAGCCCTGCACTCAGAGGGAGCAAACAGGTTATTCTGTACCTGCTCCCCCAAGTACACGTGGCATTTAGGACAGTGTGGGAGGGGGACCATAGCAGAGGGTAGGAAGTGAGCTGCTCTCCACAAGGGGTGAAGTAGTGAGGGGCAGGTGCACAGCTCCTCTGTGCCTCCTACAGGCAACCCCTTATGACGGACCTTGCCTAATGGACACAACCGAGCCCAACCAAGAATAGAAAAAGGCCTTGTTTTGGACCTGAAGCTGTGGTGTAACGCCACTGACTTTCACGGGATATGTTCTGATTTACGGCAGTTTGAAATCAGTGTCAGGCTCCAAATCACTTGTACACAATGGGAGATGTACTCCATTCATCCAGCCTCTACTTCCCTGAGACATTTCTTCCTAGCTGGTTTGGTGTCTCCATATGGCACACACTTAAACCTTCACTCCTCTTTACGAAAGGTTACTCAGCAAGTTCTAGCCCCCCAAATGCAGTCTCTCCACTATCCAGGCAGCTGTAGTGGACATACAACCTTCTCCAAGACACATCTGGCTTTTCCCCCCCAGTCATTTTTAAAAACGTGCCAAAAGATGCAAGGACTTGTCACCCCAGAGTTATCGGCATGATGGCAAGCAGCCATCTTGAAAGACCAGGGAATACGTACCAAAGCAGTTTGGTTGCTACGTGTTGAGATGCGGGATTACTAACCCATGGGCATCACTAGTTTCAAGGTTCCAGGGCTATGGGAATCTTGAGAACTGCAGGGGCCACAAAATACCAGAGACATTTTCCAGTGTCTCAGGTCAGAAAGGTCGTCTTCAGTAAGTCTACCCATGAGTTTAAAGTTAGGCACATGATCTAGTGCCTGGCTGAACCAGGGCCCTAACTCCTCCTGGTGAGAGGGCTGATGGGATCTGTACAACTTGCTTTGGCTGGGACGGGAGCTTACGAGTTCATGAGAGACAGCCCAGTCCAGTGAAGCCCGGGGCATCCTCACTTCTTGCTGAAGTCAACGGAAGCAGAGGGCAGGCAACACCTTGCCAGACCGGGCAGCTAGTGAGGGTACTGGGATGAAAAGCACCCTTTGGCACTCTCCGTTAGTAGAGTCAATCTCGGAGCAGTAATGAGAGATGCAGAAGGGATTTGCTGGTGTGGAGTTGCCCCGAAATCAGCCCATCCCATCCCTTATGATAATCAGCCAAAACACTAAACTGGAAAGAAGCTATAAAGTTGTCACCTCCCTCAATGTTACTAAGTGAAAAGCTGAACTGTACGTTACCATGGATATGGTGTGTGGTGAACACTATGGGGTCCCATTCTGGTCTCACTTACACAGGTGTCACTTCGCTGCTGTAAAATGAGTGCTACACAGGTATGAGTCAGAGGTAATTCAGACCCAGCGATTGCATCTTTCGTGCTCCTTCATTCTGGCTTTGTTTCGTCAGTGGAGGGGCTCTGCTTACCTACGATGAACAGCTTTCGGCCAAGCGCCATCGCTATTTTATTTGGAAAGATCTAGCCTCACACAGCCCTTGTGCTTAGGTCACATTGCTGCTAGCTATTGAGCCCAGCCGTTGGGCAGCTCTGCAAGATGGCAGGACAACTGGGCACTGTCTCTGCTTACCCGCTCTGTTTATCTTTCTGAGGCCCAACGGAGAATCCCGCCCTCGGATTTTCTTCAAAACACTCATCTTTTGGAGAAGCTCTCTGGCCTGTGTTGCACAGGAGGTCAGGCTAGATAATCACTATGGTCCCTTCTGGCCCTGGAATCTATGAATCCAACTCTTATTAAAATGTATCTATAATGGACATCTTATTGCCATTCTGAGAGGTCAAAATAAGTCATGACTGAGAAATTCTGCCTCCATTCTTCTTAGGGACAACAACCTGCCAAGTTCAGTGTCTTTATTTAGTGGGGGAAACAGGATGAAACCGATCTTGGGCACATGGATCAAAGAGATTCCACAGCAGACCTGCATGTTCCAGAGAGTACAGAATCTAATCAGAGAGGAAGTCACCCTGAACCTCACTCTCCCCATGAAGAAGACATGGATCGGGTAATCAATAGGGGGAAGCTTAGTGCTATTTAAATTCCACGGAATAAGAAAGACTTCACAGAACCCAGGAGTGTGAAGTGTTCCTGCCCCTCTGGCCCCTTCCTGTTGATTTTTCCACAGAGAACTGGCTGTATAAAAAGGGCAATGAGCAAAACAATCTATTGGGTTTGGAGTAGAAGCAGCAGCTACAAAAAAAAAAATGCTGTCATAACCGATTTACTTTAACATCTATATCCGTGCTTAGACTTGGAAGGATTCGATTTTTATTAGTAAACGTTGGTAAACATCGGTAAATGTTGGTAAAATAAACATTGATATTATCCAGCATCATTACAAAAAATAAAAGCTGAATTCTGCCGAGCCTATCCATGTGCAAGAAGGACTCGGGGACTAAAGTTTTCAGTACTGAAGAGTGCACATAAACAATACAAAGGGACAAAGAGGTTAGAAATATGGCAAGGAAATAACAGTGCTCTCTCTGGAAAAAATACAAGACAAGACATGTGAAGAAACTACACAGAAACAGAGATGCAGGTTAGAGGGATATTCATGCAAAATGGCTATGCTGAAAACGACATAGAGGAGACAGAGTGCATAGTAAGTTATTAGTTATGAGCTTGCAGTGTGATATATCAGCACAGAAAGTCATCGCAATACTGGACAGTGTCACTTCACAAGCTGGGGATACACAAGAGGCCTTGCTTGCCTTCATGCAGCTGCAGCTGGATAAATAATAAATAATAATAATCCTACAATTATAAATAAGCAACAACAGCTGTTTCTAGAACACTGCTGCTAGCTCTTTGGGGCACTCTGGTATTCAAAAGAGTGCAAACAAGGAGTCCAGAGAAAGGCAACACATGCAATGCTGGAGAGACTGATTTATAAGGAAAGATCAAAAGAGTTAAATACCATGGTCAACAGCTTCTAAAATGGCTACCAATTTTAGGATGCTGTCTCTATTTTTGGGTGCCCAACATAAGAATGAGATCTGCTTTCACTTCAGTTGGAATTGTGGGACAACAAAAATGCCAACAAAAATAGTTATCAGCATCACGGCTTTCTATCAAGGCACAGCATGTGAAAGTAAATGCAGGCCTGAGTGAATGGTTCAACACAGACACTGGTGTCCAATGATGATGTGTTCTCTTCACCTCCACTGTTTGAAATTGCCATTGCCACACTATAAGAGCTAGATTTTGCTGATGACAGCTTTTCTAAGGGGCAGCTCGACCAAAGTTCAAGCAAAGACTGAAAAAACTGACCCATACTGCAAAACAGATGGGATTAATAATCAGTCGTGAAAAAACCCAAATCAAATGAGAAGCCTGGCCGTGCCCAACTCAAGCATTACTTTAGAAGGCAAAGCAACACAAGTGAGTCAATTCATGCAACTTGGCAGTAATGCACAAGCCAATGGGGCTGCCCAGAAAGAAATAATGGCACAAGGTGGCAGCTGCATTCATCAGCTTACATAGGAATTGGTCACCAGAAATCTACAATTTGCAGACCAAACTATGACTTCAATTCAAATATTATTTCCATCTTAGCATATGGGTGCGAGAGCCGGCAATCCACCAAAGGCACAGATGACATCTAAATGCCTGTGACAGCAATTGCTCCAGGACAATAGTAGGTATTATATTGAATGAATATAGAACAAGGGCCAATACTATTTGAGTTACCCGCCCCGCCCTCCCTTATATCTGAAGTTATCCAGGAAAGAAGATGGAAATATCTGGTAGGTGTGTTAAGAATGAAACC
Source organism: Dermatemys mawii (assembly GCA_007922305.1). Taxonomy (NCBI): domain Eukaryota; kingdom Metazoa; phylum Chordata; order Testudines; family Dermatemydidae; genus Dermatemys; species Dermatemys mawii. Next base: position 6,038,185 of record ML677375.1, read on the forward strand.
AGAACATCTCCAACGGCAGCTGTACTATTGAGCAGCTGAAAGGACATACTGAACGAATCCCTCCATTGATCACTACTCAAAGAAGGAAAACTTATTCATAGATTGCAAGACCAGAAGCAGAGGCTTTGCGATCATCTTTGATGCCCTTCTGTAGAATACAGGCCGGAGAACTTTCCCCAAACAATTCCTAGGGTGGATCCTTTTTTAAAAGCACCCAATAGCTTATGGCTCTTAACAATGTAGAGAGCATGCAAATAGTGGTCCAGAGAAATGGTGGAGCTTTGTTCATACTCTAGGCACTATCTGGTAGCATAGGAAAGACTCAGATTCAGAGTCTCTAAAACCAGGCCCAAAGTGTCTCCAGTTGGACACCCAAAAGGTGACTGTGTGTGGGGATATGGGGTCTAAAGGACGCAAACAGCCAGGAGGAAGAAAGAAGAGATATTTTGAGGCAAGAATCAGACAGAGGTAAGAATAATAGGAGCAAAGAAAATTTTTTACTGAATATCTAGAAACTGTATGATCTTTCAGACTGCACATGAGGTACCCATGAGAACTGTTATAAGGACTATATCTGGAGTGATTTAATGCTCATCTAGACAAAGGTCTCAAGGATATGCTATTGCATACAATTATGTCTTGACACTGTAAGGATAGATTACCTGACAATTTCAGTTTTTCCAGCCACAATTTCTTTGCTTCCAAGAAAATTTAGTCAGGAAAGTAGGCTGTATGTTCTTAATAAGCCTGGGTAATTTTCCCAAGGGAAGCTAGACAAATCACCCCACAATATTCTGTAAGTGACAATTCTTCACTGGCAAAGGGATGTAATGGATTACTGAATATGTCTCTTACATCTCTTAATGTGCTGATTCCATTAAGTTCCCTGGTTCCTGTTCTTGACACACGCTCAAACAGTCTTTTACTTTTCATTTAAAAAACCCAATGAAGACAAGCTGATTTAATAACTTTTCTGCTTAATTGAAACACTCCTTGTTTAACACATTTTTGAATAAGTCAGCATAATAAAACTCTTCTGCAGAGACTTAACCCTTTAGTAGGTGCAAAATCCCTTTGCCCTACTCAGTTTACAATACAGCAGCTTCAGAATTTAGCTCAGATATTTTAGTATGTTGTAGACCCTGGGCCTAATTCTGCTTTTTTTATACTGCCAATCAAACCCACTAATGTTAATGTATGTCTAACGGAGGGATGAGTTTAGCCTGTTCTTTAGATCTGAAATTCAGAAATTGGTTTTAGGCAATAGACCCATACGTTCCACTTAGACTTTAAAAACGTTTGTTCTTATCTCTCCTCAACTCTCCTCGTTCCTCGACTTCCAAAATAATTGATGATGATGATGTAGTAATGTATGTGTAGCACAGTATAACATTTTAAAGCTTCAGATTAATTGCTGCACTTAAAGCATCTTGTTGGAATAGCGACTTGTAGTGCATAGTAGACATTGCTGAGGAATATTTGTCTACCTTAAGCTATTCTTACTCACACAGTTGGGTCTTTTTTAATGGATTTTTCCCACCAGCACTGAACTAGTTTTCTGGTTGCCTATTTTCCCATGGTATGTTTAAGATGCATCTGCTATGGTTATTATAATGCAAAGTGCTAGCTTTTATGAAAATCAGCTTGTACATTTTGAAGGATAAATTTGTAGCTGTTACACAGGTAGAATGGGCTTATGTCTTTTAACCATATGCTTTCTTCCAGGGCGTAAGAACTACTGTAGTCTTATTGCATCTAAGAGTCATAACAACATCTTAGGGATTCATGCATTTGCTTGCAATAATTTTTGTATAAAACCATCCACAGTTACTTGTAATCTGATGGAAAGGTGTCTGATTTATTTGAAGGTCTGAAGGCATCGAAACGAGAAAAGAACATTTTAATTTTCAATGGTACTTTCTCTGAAAGACAAGAAATAGTCCGGTTCCACAAGGCAGGCTGCATGCTGCATTAAGTGCACGGAGAGTACAATAGTTAGATAACTAGGGATGGCAAACATCATTTTTACACCTGACAATGACACTATGAATAAGTGGAAGAGCTTTGAGTAACAGCAGACAATGTGGCCTGCAGGTAGGGTGCTGGACTGGGACACAAGACACTTGAGCTCTATTCTAATGTGCTCAGTGTCTCTGTCTCTGCTCCCAACATGGGCTTATCTTGTCTTTTTAGACTGTATGCTCTTTGAGGCCAGGCCTGTCATGTATTGTGTTTGTACAGCCCCTAGCACAAAGAGGTCCTGATCTTTCAGGGGTACTACTATGTACATGATCATTCACAACTAGCACATCATTATTTTGTACTTCTGTGCAGAGACTCCACAATATTTCCAACTCTTATGGGACAAGGGTATTCTTTGAATTACAGCATGCATCTCTGGACTACCCTGTGAATTTCCATTCGCACCATGACCTGTAAGTGCAATTGCCGTGGGGGAGTGCCCAACATGCCTGTCAAAAGCTATCCTGCTGGGAATGAAGTCAGCTTGTGTGATTATCCTTACTCCATGTATTATGTTCCAGAGGCCTGGAGGAGATGGCCTAGTACAGGGTTATTCCTCAGTATGATGTATGGGAGAAAGGGCACCTAACTCAGTGCCTTTTAAATTGGGGTGCGGGGGGACATCTGAGGAGACTCTACTGCTTTCAGAGTCCCAGGATCTTGGAAAGTCTTGTAAACTTGGCAGGGAGCCCATTGAATTTGATGAATAAAGCCAGCTCCAGGCTCAACTAACTCTAATAGGCAGATAGCATCTTTTTTTAAAAAAATCTTTCTTCTTAATTGAGTGGAGTCCCGTTAAGCCTGGAAATGATCCCATCAACTCCCAGTCTTAAGACACCCAGATAAATCATAGCTCTAATGGTCAGCCATTGATATTTGTTTTTCCTTAAGACACAGACATATAGCTATTACTGAGTAGAGAAGCAGAAGGCTATCAAGCATTTGCTGAATGAATCAGAGTCCCTACCTCTCCTTTTCCCCGAGTATGCTAATAATGAAAGCACAGCTCATAACTCATGGAATGGCCGCAGAATTCTCCTTTAAAGCAATACACAGAATTACCATCTTACTAGGAGTGACAAAGAGTCCTGTGGCACCTTAAAGACTAACTAAAGTTTTAGAGCATAAGCTTTCGTGGGCTAGTACCCACTTCGTTGGATGCATGCAGTGGAAGTATCCAGGGGCAGGTATAAATAGGTAGGCAAGAACCAGGTGGGAGATAACAGGGTTAGTCCAATGAGGCCGAACCAGCTTGTTATCTCTAATCAGGGAGGGTGAGATGTTCCTCTAGCAGCTGAATTGGAGGTGTGAATAGCGAGAGAAGAGAATCAGAGGGGTAGCCGTGTTAGTCTGGAATTGCAGAAGTGACAAAGAGTCCTGTGGCACCGTAAAGACTAACTGAAATTTTTTCAGAGCATGAGCTTTCGTGCTTTTGTAGTTAGCTAGCCACTCGTAATCTTTGTTCAATCCTTGATTGATAGTATCAAATTTGCAAATGAATTGCAGCTCTGCAGTCTCTCTTTGTAGTCTGGACTTGAAGTTTTTTTGCTGTAAAATGCTGACCTTTAAATCTTCTATACTGTGTCCAGCGAGGTTGAAGTGCTCTCCTACAGGTTTTTGAATATTGCCATTCCTGATATCTGATTTGTGTCCATTTATCCTTTTTCGTAGAGACTGTCCAGTTTGGCCGATGTACATAGCAGAGGGACATTGCTGGCACATGATGGCATATATTACATTGGTAGATGTGCAGGTGAATGAACCAGTAATGGTGTGGCTGATCTGGTTTGGTCCTGTGATGGTGTTGCTGGTGTAGATGTGTGGGCAGAGTTGGCATCGAGGTTTGTTGCATGGATTGGTTCCTGAGTTAGAGTTATTATGGTGCAGTGTGCTGTTGCTGGTGAGAATATGTTTGAGGTTGGCAGGTTGTCTGTAGGCCAGGACTGGTCTGCCTCCCAAGGCCTGTGAAAGTGAGGGATTGTTGTCCAGGATGGGTTGTAGATCCCTGATGATGCGTTGGAGAGGCTTTAACTGAGAGCTGTAGGTGATGGCCAGTGGTGTTCTGTTGTTTTCTTTTTTGGGCTTGTCTTGCAGCAGCAGGCTTCTGGGTACACGTCTGGCTCTGTTGATCTGTGTCCTTATTTCCTTGTGCGGGTATTGTAGTTTTGAGAAAGCTTGGTGGAGATCTTGTAGGTGTTGGTCTCTGTCTGAGGGGTTGGAGCAAATACGATTGTACCTGAGTGCTTGGCTGTAGACAATGGATCGTGTGGTGTGCCCGGGATGGAAGCTGGTGGCATGAAGGTAGGTATAGCTGTCAGTATGTTTTCGGTATAGGGTGGTGTTGATGTGGCCGTCATTGATTTGCACCGTGGTGTCCAGGAAGTGGACCTCCCGTGTAGACTGGTCCAGGCTGAGGTGGATGGTGGGGTGGAAGCTGTTGAAATCATGGTGGAATTTTTCCAGAGTTTCTTTCCCATGGGTCCAGATGATGAAGATGTCATCAATGTAGCGTAGATAGAGGAGGGGCGTGAGTGAACGAGAGCTGAGGAAGCGTTGTTCCAGGTCAGCCATAAAGATGTTGGCATACTGTGGGGCCATGCGGGTGCCCATAGCGGTGCCACTGGTCTGGAGGTATATATTGTCACCAAATTTGAAATAATTGTGTGTGAGGATAAAGTCACAGAGTTCAGCAACCACTTGTGCTGTGGCATCATCAGGGATACTATTCCTGACAGCTTGTATTCCATCTTTGTGTGGGATGTTTGTGTAGAGAGCCTCTACATCCATGGTGGCTAGGATGGTGTTTTCTGGAAGGTCACCAATGCATTGTAGTTTTCTCAGGAAGTCGGTGGTGTCACAGAGATAGCTGGGAGTGCTGGTGGCGTAGGGTCTGAGTATAGTGTCCACATATCCAGACAGTCCTTCAGTGAGAGTGCCAATGCCCGAGATGATGGGGCGTCCAGGATTTCCAGGTTTGTGGATCTTGGGTAAAAGATAGAATAACCCCGGTCGGGGCTCTAAGGGTATGTTAATTTGTTCCTGTGTTAATGTAGGGAGTGTGCTGAGTAGACGGTGCAGTTTCTTAGTATATTCTTCAGTGGGATCTGAGGGAAGTGGCCTGTAGAAATTGGTGTTGGAGAGTTGTCTGGTAGCCTCCTTTTGGTAGTCAGACCTGTCCATGATGACAACAGCACCTCCTTTATCAGCCTCTTTGATTATGATGTCAGGGTTGTTTAGTGATGTCTTTGATTATGATGTCAGGGTTGTTTAGTCAGTCTTTAAGGTGCCACAGGACTCTTTGTCACTTCTGCAATTCCAGACTAACACGGCTACCCCTCTGATTCTTGACAGATCCAACCCACAGCATTGCTTTGTCCGGCCCTCCAGCTAGGGTGACCAGACAGCAAGTGTAAAAAATCGGGACAGGCAGTGGTGGGTAATAGGAGCCTATATAAGAAAAAGCTCCAAAAATCAGGACTGTTTCTACAAAATTGAGACATTTGGTCACCCTACCCCCAGCTGAGCAGGCACGTGGAGAAGCCATCGCTGCCCCCCCACGCGAGCTGCTGCTGGTGGCCCCATGTGTGGAGGGGGGAGCGCCCCCATGGTGCAGCTGGAGGAGTAAAGGGGGGGGGTGCGGCAGAGGCCAGAGGAGCAAGGGGGAGGCACGGCAGCGGCATGGCAAGAGGAGCAAAGGGGGGAGGGGGAGCATGGCAGTGACCAGAGAAGCAAATGTGGGGGGCCACAGCAGCGGCCTACGAAGCCCCTTCAAAAATCTAATATGGCCCTCGTCTCAAAAAGTTTGGAGACCTCTGGGTTAGAGTCAACGAAACAGAGCTGACTTGAGTAACAGTATTCACCAGTACTGAGTCACAGACTTAAAGGTGGCAATTTTGCAACAGAAAAGCTTCAGAAACAGACTCCAATGAGAAACTGCTGAACTGAAATTAATTTGCAAAGGGGATACCATTAACTTGGGCTTGAATAGAGACTGGGAGTGGCTGGGTCATTACACAAATTGAATCTATTTCCCCATGTTAAGTATCTTCACACCTTCTTGTCAACTGTCTTGATTACTACAAAAGTTTTTTTTTCTCCTGATGATAACAGCTCATCTTAATTAAATAGCCTCTTAGAGTTGGCATGACAACTTCCACCTTTTCACCTTCTCTGTGTGTGTGTGTGTGTATATATATATATATATATATATATATTCTACTATATGTTCCATTCTGTGCATCCGATGAAGTGGGCTGTAGCCCACGAAAGCTTATGCTCAAATAAATGTGTTAGTCTCTAAGGTACCACAGATACTCATGTTCTTTTCATGATTGTTAAAAGAGTTGCCGGTTGGTCCCTTGTTTTAATTTTGCACGGTGTTTGTCATTCATAAGAGAGCCTTAATGCATATTTGAATGCAGTGCTTTTAAATTCTCTTTAGCAAAACCATAAAAACAAGAGCCTGCAAAGGAGCAATGTTGGACAAATAATCAGAAGTTCCTTGAATACCATAACAGCATTTGTGGTTACATCTCTGTAATTATGGCAGCAGCTCTGAACCGTTCTGAGTTATTGGGCTCTCTTGATAGAATTTGTATGGAAGATGCTGTATGCAAAACAGAGCCCTAGCCCTGCAATTGGACCTATGTGGGCAAAATCCTGCATCCATGCAGCGCCCCACTAAAATCAGTCAAACTCCCTATACATCTAATTCCAGAAACATGGTCTAATAGGCTCAATATAAAAGAGCATTGCAATGAGTTGTTAATATAAAAGATATCACCATTGGAAAAAAAAAATCAACAACATTCAGTGTCATTGCTTGATGTGATAAACTCCTTCAGACCCAATACAATGTCAATGCAGCCATTATGATTCGTACATTACATTGGCAACATACCAGATCCATTAGTCACTTGGACAGTATTCAGTATCAGAGGAATCAGAGCCGTTCGATCGTAACATTATCACTATGGGCTGGTGGGACAATAAAACGGTTGTGAAAAGTAGCTACTGCACATTCACTGTAACGGACTTGAAATGAAGCTGAACTGTTTAATAAAGCCCCACTAAATGCATCACTGTCCTGCCGTTAGCTTGCAGAATGAATGCTTTTAAAAAATATGAGCAAATGTTTAGCCCCAAGAAGCAAAACAAAGACAAAAACTGGATTTTCCTCTAAAATGATCTTTGAACCATGATTCACTTATCCAGAGACTAAAATGAGATACTCCCTTTTAAAGAATAAGAATTGAAACTGGGCTAATATCTTGTTTTACAAGCTCAGCTACATTGTCAGAAATAGCACACCGAGTCCTTCTCTACGCAGAGATGGGCAAACCTCTTCAGATAACATGAGAACCAACTCAACCTTTCGCCTGTGCGTGCATCAAACCTTAGTGGACGTCTCCACTTTACAAGCTGTGAGCATGCTGAGGAACAGTTACCGACACAGGTAGTTCTACCGTCATCAATGGGACGAGTCACGTGAGTAAAAGTCCTGTTGGAACGAGAAAGGTTACGCCATCCGGCTCAAAGCAAGTGACTCCGCTGTAGTCAATGGGGCTAACCGTGGACCAATTGGCACTAACAGGAGTGTGCCATGTGGCAAGGAGGGTGAAAGGAACTTCCCCTTCCTTGCGCAGCCTGAATCAGACTCAGGCAGAATTCCTAGCAGTGACTTGCAGGAGCACCCACGCTGCCACCGGGCAAAGGAGAGAGGCATAGTTCTGCCCCATGCACTGGCCCAAGGTGCTCATTGGCTGCATAGGGGGCAATCAGCCATGGCCCCCAAAAAGCTCTGTCAGCATCACAGGGATCTCGAGGAGGCAGGAAGCCCCAGCAAGGCAGATCCCTCCTGCTACTTCCCACCAGCTACACTGTCAAGCTGGGCCTCTAGGGCACAGTCAGACCCCAGCATTGAGCTCTCTGTCATCATGGGTTTGGATGCAGCATTCGTAGCCAGCCTTTTGAAGTTCACCGCTCCCTGTTCTTCATCTCGTTTGGCAGCTGGTCACACTATGGGTCAGCCACAGCCCTGGGAAACTTGAGCTCAGCTCCTGCTGAAGTTAATAGGAGTGACACACAAACAACCCGGGGCAGAGTTACCGGTTCTAGGATTGGAAACGCCTTCAGACAGTGACCTCACCGAATGTTTCTATCTACACAGCAACAAAGCAATATTGTGTTAACCATGTGCAGTGCTTACCTTGACTTCCACATGTGCCATCAAGACTGCGAAGTTGGTGAGGTGATTACAGGAACACGTGGTGTGTGTCTTGTTTGTGGTCAGAAGCCGACACCCTTGCTTTGACCAATACCCTGTCATCGTGTGTTTTGAATAGTTCCAGAATGAACAGTTAGGGTTGAAAATTTCTTCTGACTGCTGAGGAAAGAAATGAATAAATGCAATAAAAATTCTAATGGCTTTGGAGATCTCCAAATGCACTTTCTTTTCCCAGAGTCACTTTGTAACTCTTACCCTTTAATTTCATATAAACAATCAGCAACGGTTTATATGTCAAGAATTGTACATGCCAGAGAAAGTTTGATGGTTGCTGCTCTCTTTGTTACTGCCAACTTAGTTCTTTGTTCTTGATTAATTTCAACCACAGACTACATTCAACTCTTCAGAACCAGATTGCTTCATTTGCATTGCAGAGCAGAGAAATTAATTGCTTTAAGCAATCAACTTTTGCAATTACAGTACTTGGCTAATGGAGGGCTAACTGTCCTCTTTCACTGAAATCCTGTTCCCTCTAATATCCCTTGCCACCATGATAAAATAATATTTGGACCATTTTAATATATTGGTAGCTTTTAATTATGGAATGACATGCATTAGCAATTGAATGATGGGGCTTCTACACAACAGAGACCCTGATTAGTACAATGTAAAAGAGACATTATCTATAAAACATTAGGCATGAAGTAACAAACACATAACTCAAAATTTAATCCAAGGCTACTGAGTGCTTGAGGTGGCCAAATGAGAACTTTTGCTGTGTTAGCTTTAGAAAGAAAATTAAAACCTCTTAAAATGCGTGGTTTCCCCAATGCCCCCAGGCTCCCATACCTTGATGTGCTTGACTGTAAACACCACAGGATCAGCTAGATAAACCTTATTGCTGAACTCTTTGTTTATTGCTGCTGTAATGACAGGGGAGTTGACTATGACGGAGTGGTTGGTTGACATGGCCTCTGTTCCCAACTTCATGCTGGCGTTCTCCGTGGAGAGATAGTGACCCAGGTTGTTATACAGCACAAAAGCCACCCTGATTTCACCTACAATGTGCAGAGAGGAGTTAGAGATCAGACCAGTCCAGCCCAAAAGTTGTGTTAGAGACAACAAATCTCCCTTCCAAGCAAAGCGCTCTGTTAGCTACGACTTCCTCTCTCCTGTCTGCTCTGCCAAAACAAAGAGCTATGTGCACTTTGGGAACAGTCCAACTTGTGTTGCTAAAGGGGTAATGTATCGTTGGCTCGCTCTGTGAATGGAACAAAAATTCAGGAGTTAAAAGCATTGAGGCCTGGCGCAGAAACTCAACCCCCACTGTCATTGCAAATAGCAGAACTCCATGTGGCCCATCAAGTTGTCCAAGGGTGGAGAGACCTGCTTATCTGATGCTTCTCTCTGTGAGCAAGTGGGCAGGAAGAAGGCGAAGGGAGATGGGGAATTGGGAGGGACTCCAGCTTCTGGCACACGTGGGAATAACCTGCTCCATGAAAAAGAGGGGAAGAAACTTATTCCTCTCATAGCAAGAAGGAGCAGGGAGGAGTTGGGTGTCTACAAATGACCCTTTGTTGTCCGCTCTGCTCCTTGGGCAGTGCCACTCGCATCCTTGGGACACACTGTAAAGTGACAATCTAAGCCACAGGGAGCAACGTTTTGAAAAACCTAACACTATTTCCATTCGAGACTGTTGGGTGGGGGAGAAGTGGGGCTGGGAGTGGGTCAGAAATGACCCATAAACAATCAGCAAGGAAACGGGGGGGGGGGGGGGGGATTGTGAAATATCTGTTGTAACTACATACATTTTTTCAACCAGGTTTTCTCCCTTTCCATATAATTCCATTGCTAGAGATGTTGCATAAAAACCACACTATCGGCAAATTGGTTCCTAACTGAAGAACTACTCTTTATTGGTTTTTTTGCCCATCGTTGCAAATATCTTAAAACAAGAAGGCAATGAGTTAGCTTTCCTTTATAATTAGTATTGTTTTAAAAAAGGTCTTTCCATTACTGGATGGGGCAGCTATGATGGTACATTTCCCAGCTTGTGTGATTTCAGGGGCAGGCTATCACAATGACTGAATAACGTGAGGGATGGCAATTGCTAGAGGCAACAGAGTCTGACTAAAGACCTGAGGTAAATTCCCCAGTGGTCCAATACTCCCCAGCATTTATACAACATTTTTCACCAGGAGATCTCAAAGCACTTCACAAAGCAGGTCAGTATCATTATTCCCATTTTAAAGGTCGAGAAGAGCCACGACTAAAATCCAGATGCCCTACACCCCTGTACAGTGATCTGTCCACTAGGCCAAGCAGTAATGACAATGAGGGCAATGTATTTGCACCTGATTGTGCTAGAGGAGAAGGTAGGTAGCCCTGAAATGGCAATATAATATGGTGATCTTATTTGAAGATTATTTATTATAACTAAAGTAAACTTCCCAAAAATTGAAATGCCCCTTATATATTAATTGTCTAGTGATTTTTCCATCGTCCCGTGCTCTGGGGAGACTTCAGGGTGAACAGAATTTCCTAAACATGAGAGATTGATATTACTGCTTTCAAATCTATTTCATAACATTTAGGACAGATCCTCAGCTAGGGTAAACTGAGCTAGTTCCACTAACAACAAAAGAGCTATATCGATCAACACCAGATAAGATCTAGCCCTTTGGTGAATCCCTTTGTTATCACTTCCAAAATGAAGCTAACAACGGCAGACAAAATTCTGATACACCAGACCCTTGCTAGAACGTGTGTCTATATAATGTGAATCCGGATAGAACTTAGTCGTGGCCTTGGATCCCAAATTTAGTTCGGTCACATAAATGTGCGTCTATATAACATGGTCCCCGCTATGACACAGGACTTGGCATGGATCCCAAATCCCATGTTCTAGCAAGGGTCTAGTGTATATCTGCCACAGAGTAAACCAGCTGTTTACTGATCGGTACCCTTCTCAGCAGTGATCACTGTCTTCCCAACAGCAATGCACAGTGCCATTTTGGAGCTACTCCTGTCTGCCAGGGGAAAAAACTGCCAAGTAGTTTAAAGAGCAAATCTAGCCTAGTGAAAGAATATAAAATGTTATCACCATCCTGGGCTGTAAACATCTGGGCGCAGCTGAGTTCAAGTCTACTCTAGTCACCATGCTTAAAAGCATGTAATGTGGATTTCTCCTGTCTTCCAAAGCTTTTATAAAGAGTTTCTCTTTCCCTACAGATTTCTAAAGTCCACCCACACATGGTGAAATACTAGCCCTGCTGAAGTCCATTGAAGGCTCAGAATCTTCAGGATTCTTAATAGTTTAGTCTCAGTTACCTAGCTTTATATTATCATACTGCTTTATATTTTGCCTATTTTGGAATGATCAAAGTACTGTAGCATTTACAAACACACATGCAGCCTAATGTTTAAAAGCAACCCCAACAGAATATACACTCATTACAGAATAATAAAATAAATGAGCAGAGTATTTACTTTAATGGATCTCATAAACAGAAATTTGTCAAGCTTTATAGTACAAACAGTGAGGCTGGCACTTCATGATTTGTGCTACAGTGGATCTGGACAGATAGACCAACAAATATTTCTGCTCAATTTACTAACTAGAAATGAATGACTTGGCAGCTTAAAGACAGTTCCCATCTAACATCATCTTTAATTTATAGCCTATCAAGAGGCTCATAAGCTTTAGAGAGAGAAACACTTGAGGATTGAGATTCACAACTTTTAACCATATCTTTTTGGTGTGTTGGCTTTTCATATTGTTATCATTTACTGGGCTTCCATCCCCACACCCCCTCGCCATCTTTTACATGCTTGTTCAGTGCAGTACTTCAAAACAGTTTTTCAGATAAGTCTTTTATCCCATGTACGTTTCTCACCCTGGGCAACAGATGCTAACTAACCACTGACGATCTGCATCATTCCCCACTGGCCCACTTGCAGCATGACTTACGAAACCAGTGCACATGTACAGACCCTTGACACTTCTAAAGATTGACAGTCACTTGGCAGTAAAAGAGATTTCCAATCAGCTGATTTATCATGCAGTCAAGGGCATGGGGCAGATAGTTAATATTAAACATGTTGGATGCACAACAGGTTTTATTGATGCTCAAAAGTAAAAAAGAAATAAATAAAATTGACTATTATAGAAGCTCCAGTCAAAATAACGGAAAAGATCTGTAAGGTATTAGGACATCACAGAGTTGGGAAGAAAATGTAGTTACTACTATAACATTAATCCATACACACTAAAGCAAGATTGACAAGGCACCTTATGAAAGAACTCCAAATAGCTGATTATCAATATACCCACACAAGGGCAGTGCTACTAGACTTGGCATGGTTGTTTCTGTGCACGAGGCACTCCTGTTTCTGCTGCAGCAATGGGTTTCCTTGCATGGCTTCTAAGCAGGGGAAACAAATCTGAGGACTGCAGAATGAATCACTAGATCTCTGCATGCAATTCAAATACACAGATGTAGCGCTGAGTCGCTGGTGATCTAGAAAGGCCTGGCTGGCCACTAAGGGAACGTTTATATGGCAAGTAGCAACCCACAGCAGCGACTCTAAGAGCCTGGGTCTACAGACTCGAGTGCTACAGTGCTAAAAACAGCCATGTAGACGTTCCGGCTCAGGGTCTGAAAGCTAGGGCAAGGGGTGGGTTTAATGTCCAAACTCTTGCCTGAGTGTCTACATGGTTATTTTTAGCATCATGTAGTATGAGCCTCACAAGCCAGAGTTTGTAGAGCCGAGCTCTGAGACTTGCTGCTGCTTGCTGTGTGAATGTACCCTCCCAAAAATGACATCTGGCTTTGCAAATTTTTTGCCTTCCTCAGGGAGCCAGGAGAGAAGGGGGATTTAAAAATGTGCATCTCAGTGAAGTAAATTAAGGTCACACTTTATATCAAAGGTCCCTTCTTTAGGGATTTATATAGAGATAACAACTGCTTACTAGGTATTGTAATAAACAATTAATCAAGTGTTATAGAATCCAACAGGTTAATAGGTTACTGATTACTTTTGTGACTATAGTTGATTATTTGTATTATCAGAATGCTGAAAATCCTAGTCATGGACCAGGGACCGCACAAACGCAGAACAAAAAGAGTTTGCTATGCTACAGAGTTTGTTATAGTTCTACTTACACTACAAGCTCTTTGGAACAGGGTCTTTCTGAATTGGGTTTGTACAGCACCTAGTCTGATCCATGACTAGGGCTCCTAGGCGCTACTGCAATCATCATCATTATTAATGACACCTTTTATGGATATTATAACGATCTGCTTTCAACTACCTGAAAGGGGGTTCTAAACAGGATGTTCTCAGTGGTGGCAGATGACAGAACAAGGAGTAATGGTCTCAAGTTTCAGGGGGGGAGGTTTGGGTTGGATATTAGGAACAACGTTTTCACTAGGAGCGTGGTGAAGCATTGGAATGAGTTACCTAGGGAGATGGTAGAATCTCCTTCCTTAGACGTTTTTAAGGTCAGTCTTGACAAAGCCCTGCCTGGGATGATTTAGTTGGGGATTGGTCCTGCTTTGAGCAGGAGGTTGGACTAGATGACCTCCTGAGGTCCCTTCCAACCCTGATATTCTATGATCTAGCATACCTTCACTGGATGTGCTTATAATGACAACAACTTCTATGGCTCATCTCTACAACATGCTTATAACCATTAATTACAAGCTACTTTTCAAAGTAACCAGTTGGTGACCCAAATCAAAAGGTATAAAAGGCCTCCAAAGTCAGCACCCACCATTTCGACCATTTTGTTTCAACGTATTTGCCGATAGCTGGATGGCGCTTCCGTGGCCCAGGTTCTGTGGAAATTTCAGGTCTTCCAAATTCCCATCGGTGCTTAGCCTTGCAACTTCCAGTTCTGTGAGCAAGAGAGAAGTGAGCTACTGAATTGTAACACAGAGAAAAAAAATCACTACTTTAAAATAATTATACACAGCTAAGTCACAAAACTGTTTTCCAAATAAAAGGTAAACACTACAATCCATGTACAGTGTTTCTGTAGTAGTCTCTGCTTTGGACTTCTATTTATTTTTGCCCTGCAGAAGATTTAAACAAAATTTAAAAATAGCAAATAACATGTAGTCTCGGTAGTAGACAAAGACAACCAGTTCATGTAAACAAGCACCCAAAAATATGAAAGACAACAATGAACATGAAAATCTGAAAGTGTTGGTAGTTTGCCACTGGCTCTTAGTACATTCTGTAGATTTTATCAACACTCAGCATCTGCATTCAAAGAATTGAAAAGAAAGGCCGTTCTCATTTTACATGAGCACAGTAGGAGGCCTGGCACTTTCCATCTTGCTTGTTTTTTAATTAAAACCAACCGTCAGCTGAACAAAGACAAAAACTTGAATTCAATTGAATGGATTTATATTATGTAAGATCAAGGACCATCTCCTTGTGAGCTGGTGCTCTCACTGATATAACAGATGTAGATTATGGCTGGGATTTCCAAAGGAGAGGGAAGGAAGTGTCCAAGTCCCCCTGAAATGCAATGGGAGTGGGATGCCTAACTCCTTTAGGCTCTTTTGAAAAACATAGTTCATGCTCTTTAGGGCAGGGTCAGTCTCTTTGTTATATGTTTGTACATATAGCACAGTGACTTGTACCCTGACCTGTAGGCACAAATAATAGATAATCATAATACACCTAACCACACACAGGTAGACTGAGCAAAAGCACTTATAAAGTATGTTACCCTAACAGAGTCAGAACCTGCAATTCTTACTCAGACCTTAGTCAGCCATATCTATGACATGTGAGGGACTGTCTTTTAATGTTGAGCGGCCAACACAGAAGCCTAGCAAATAATGCCTCATGACAGTAGAGAGAGTTTTGTTTGAGAAGGACTTGAGGCTTTGTCTGTACAAGAGGGATTTTGTACCTGCTGAAATGTAATTTCTCCAGGGCAGTGCACTGAATCAACTGGCAATTTTCATTCTGTTTCACTATAAATCACTAGATAAGAGTTCACTATCAATGGAGTCTTGCCATACCAGAGTTCACTATCAACAGAGTCCTGCTATACAGAAGTTCACTATTGATGGAGACTTGCTATACAGGAGTTCACTACTGATGGATTCCACTGCCGAATCTGTCTGTCTAGCTATGGCTCTCTCATTGCTTACAAACCTGACATCTTTAAATCTTACTGGCTAAAAGGGAAGCCTTGCCTAACGGGCCATCAATACAGTTATACCACATACAAAATTGCAACTAATTTATTCATGGCTGGATCCCTGGGGTAAGGCCAAATTCTGAGAAAGTGCGGGGTGCCTGCAAGTCCTAGACTTTACTATTAGTAAAGAGCTACAGGGAAGAATCCACATGACTGAAGGGAACATTTTGAAAGTCGCACCCAGGGGGAAGCAGACAACCCCATTCAATCCCCATGAGTAATTCCACAGTTGTTGGTGACAGAGGGACACTCAAACAGGAGAGGAAGAGGCATCTATGTGACACGTATGGAGAAAGACAGGTTGAGTTTCATTCAGACTAAGTGAGCTATTAGAGCTAGAGGGTGAAATCCTGGTCCCCCATTGGCGTGAATAGGACCGGTGCTTCACTCAGGATTCCAAGCCTGTTTCCATCTCTCTTCCTCTCCCTGGTCACCTTTGGTGTTTCCAATTGCTTCGGTCACTTACGGATATTGTCAGTGTTTTCCCTGACAATGTCCGACTTCAGGAGGTTATCAGCCAGCACAAAGGCACTTTCCTCCACTGTGTCCAGCAACATGGTGGCTGCGCGCAGCTGGTCACTTGCGGTCAGGTCTCTCCATGCGTTCAGAGCCTGCGGCTGCAGGAGGTTATTAACTGTCTCGACCATGGCCTGCAAAGAAGAAAAGCAGAGTGAGAAAGGGCTCCGGGGAGTCTCCATGAGCTGTCAAGAACCTACAAGTTCATCCTACCCGGTAAGCAGAGGACTCTCCCATCTCCTCACCCCTGCGGGCAATCTACCGTAGAGCTACCCATTATTTTTCGCTTTTGCCAGGGAATGTCAGCAAAAAGGTTCTTCTCATCAATAGCTCTGAATTCAGAGCAAGTGAGAATTGTTTTTAACTCTGAACACGCACAAAGGAAACTATATTTGAAAGCACACATCCCTGTGAAGCAGGATGCTGGTCGTTACAGTGTCTACTGAATCTAGAACTTCCCAAGGATTCATCTGGATGCTCGTTAACTTGAAAACCAAACTGAGCAATTCTTGTGGTTTTGTAAATTACAGTCCTCAGAACCTACTGACTGGGAGGATGTCACTTAACTAAAAAGTGCAGCTCAGTTGTTAACCACGGCTAGCCCAAGGTGTGTGTCGTTAGCATGTTTTTAAATGAGAACCAGCAGCGCACTGGTTAACAAAATTTACTGCTTGTGGGGAGGGAAAAAAAACAGCGAATGTTTTCTTCTGCTGGTTAGTGTTTTCATGGTTACTAGTTACTAGCTGCTAAAAAATCCTGCCTCATAATGAAACACCTCCACTGCCAATTAGCACCAGCCTCAGCAATTAATTTGCCTTTTGAGATAAAGTTGCCTTTCTTGATGTTTTTCCATGTGCTGAAAGCCTTGGCATCTAACCCACATCTACTGCTACTTTGTGCTGCAACGGTAACCCAGTGTGACTTTGGCAATTTGCAGCCCCAAGGAGCTCACCACTCAGAGTAGTTGCTGGGTCTTTTTTTTCCCCCCAGCCTAGGTTCCCAATATGACTTATCAAAGAGATCTAGCATGGTCTGTTTTCTAGGAAGTGATCTAGAGCCCTGCTCACATGACGTCTGGTCACATCACTACAATGACGTGACCAGAAGGATGTGGTACATGGATTAGAGCAGGGCCGGTGCAAGCTGTTTTGCCGCCCTAGGCAGTGGTGGCATTTTGACGGCAGCTCCGTCTGCTTCGGCAGCATTTCTGTGGCTGCTCCCATGTTCCCCAGACTTAGCCGGAAGTGCACAGTGGCCATGAGAGCTGCTGCCAAAATGCCGCCAAAATTGCAAAAAGCCACCCTCAAAAAATAGTGTTGCCCTAGGCGACCGCCTAGGTCACCTCGCGCTTGCACTGGCCCTGGATTAGAGGCCCGATTCACCACTTCTGTGGTCATGTGGTGCAGAGGTAGGATAAAAGATATCTTTTCACTTCCATTTTGCACTGGTGCAAAAAAATAAATAAATAGACAATGTAAGGCTATGGTGAATTGCTCCATGCATGTTTATCTTGCAGTAAAGCCCAGGGAAAAGCAAAGACCTCAAGACACTCCAGTCCTGGGGACCAAGCAGCTTTTATGATTATTAGTGGTTTATCATATCATGGCCCAGGACCCCATGGTACGGGGCGCCTTATGAACAGAACAAAAATGCAGTCCTGCCTCAAGGAGAGGACAAATTAAGTGTAAGAAAAGAGACAAAAGATGGATACACAGACAACCAGGAGTACAAGGAAACAAGGAGACACTACTGACTAGCATGATAGGCTGTGCTCTCAACACACGAGCTCCCTAACTATTGTCACATTTTGTGTAGTGTTCATGGTGAAGAGAGTTTTAAGGAGGGGTTTGAAGGAGGATACATCCAAATGACACTTCTAATGAGATAATACCATTATATTAATAACCACTCCGGGTACATAGTGCATTCCGGTGTCACCAGTCACTTTCATCAGCAGAGGACTGGTTGACACTTCAGAATTTTCCTTTCACAGAACCCCATTATCGCACGCTGCCATTTAGAAAGTGTATCAGAGAAATCCATATTTCTCCTTTCCCCTGGAGATGAGTGGCTTGATTTTCAGAAATGCTGAGCACCCAGGAACTCCTGTTATATTTGACTGAAGCTTTTGAACATTAGGTCAGAAACATTCAAGAGACATTGTCCTAAACTCCACTTACAAAGGAGGGTGAACCTCTTGTGCCATTGAAATTAATGGTGAAAATCTCGATTATTTTAAGGTAGTCAGAATTACACCCATACAATCCAGACATGTCGATTTTCCAGCAGCAAAATCTATTTTTGGTGTCAAGCATTTACATTCCAGGCCCTGAACCCAGCTTTTACAGTATGGATAGAAGTTGCCGACATTCGGCATTACATGGATACGAACCATGCAAAGATGATGTTTGACTCTCTCAAAGCAGTCTACAGTCTGTAGTTGGCAGCTGGTATAGCCCTCATCAAATACAGGGAGGGAATTAGACAGAGATGGGCTGAACACTTCAATAGTCTACTCATTAAGCCATCCAGTATCAATGGGCATGTCCTTGGATCAGTTACCTGAGAAACCCATTAGGAGGAACTTCACTTCACTCCATCAGTTGAAGAAGTCATGAAAGCAATCAAACAACTAAACTCTGGCAGAGCATCCAGAAAGGATGGTAGTCCAGCAGAACTGTATAAAGTAACAGGTCCCAAGGCCATCGAGTTTTTCATGAAGTCTTGAGTTGCATTTGGGAGAAGAAGAAATGCCATAAAACTTTTAAAATGCAATTATTGTATCAGTGTCCAAAAACAAAGGCAGCAAACCTGACTGTGCAAATTACAGAGGCATTTCTCTCCTCTGTACAGCAAGGAAAATATTAGCTCGTATTCTACTAAACAGACTCATTGCAAACATATGAGGAGCACCTACCAGAAGCACAGTGTGGTTTCAGATCAGGTTGTAGTACTACGGACATGATTCTTGTAAGGCAAGTCCAGGAAAATGTTTTAGAGCAAAACATGGACCTGTATGCAGCTTTCATCGACTTGACCAAAGCTTTTAATATGGTCAACAGAGAGGATCTATGGGCTATTCTACATAAACTCGGCTGTCCAAGAAGGTTCATACAAATCATCCATCTGCTCCATGACTCCATGACAGTGCAAGTGTTCTCCAATGGTGACTCTTCTAACACATTTGAAATCTCTAATGGAGTGAAGCAAGGCTGTGTACTTACTCCAGTGCTGTTCCATTTATTCTTTGCCTGAGTTCTCAGCCATGCTGCAAGGGTGTTGGATCAGGGAATATACATCCACTCCCAATTCAATGGCTTCCTCTTGGATCTTCAAAGATTCAGTGCTAAGACCAAGACACTGGGAGACTTCTCGTCGATACACTTTTTGCAGATGACTGTGCACTGATGGTCCATAGACATGATGACCTTCAGGTCATCACTGATAGGTTTTCTGAAGCATCCCAATTTTTTGGCCTCACCATCAGTGTCAGTAAGACAGAGGTCTTGCTCCAACCAGTCTCAGTTCCATTCCAGTGCCCACTGCCAGCCATCTCCATCCAAGGCACATAGCTGAAAAACGTGAATCAGTTCAAATATTTGGGCAGTGCCATCTCAGGTGATGGTTCTCTTCATAAGGAAATTTCCTCCAGAATTAGTAAAGCCAGCCAGGCTTTTGGCCAACTCCAAATAAAAGTCCTTAACCAACACAACATTTGTCTCACCATCAAATTGAAGATCAACAGTGCAGCGGTTCTAACATCTCTCCTATATGGATCAGAGACATGGACTCTTTATAGATGGCACATTAAACAATCTGAACAATTTCACATGTGTTTCCTACCCTTAATAATGAGCATTCACTGGCAGGAGAGAGTGATCCATATTAAGGTCCTTGAGAGAGCAAGCACACACAGCCAGCGTTGAGGAGATGCTATTGAGAGCACAACTGACATGGACCGGACATGTCATCAGAATGGAAGACCACCGTCTCCCAAAACAGATTGTGTATGGGGAGGAGAGGCAGGGATAAAAAAAGAAGGGTTGTCTGTATACGCGCTTCAAAGATAACCTGAAGAGAAGGCTCCAGGGGGCTGGCATGAATCTCCAAGAACTGATGCTCTCTGACAAGATCAGAACATAACAGACAATAGCTTAGCCATAGATGAGAACTGAGACAGCAGCAGCAGCAGCAGTGATGGAGTGCCAACAACAGTCTGGAGTTCACGAACGAGAAATTTAACTTCTAAACTTTTAAACTATTCTTTTAAGTAAAATAAAATAAAACAACAACAACTTTGGAAGTCTGGGAACTCTATCTAAAGTAAAATGATAAATTTATCACTTAAAAAGACTCATTAAATTACACAGGGATAGGTATTTATTTTCAATATTTTGAAATCTTAAAGCCAATCTGAATAATGGTTCATACATTTTGGTAGCTTACATCAGTAGCTTTGTCTCCCGGAAGAGCAAAGAGGAGTGTTATTATTTTGAGTGATCAAAGCCATGCCTATTTTGCTTTGCATGTCTCTGCAACGTGGCTGTGTTTTTCTTGCAAAGATCCTATATTCAAGGAGAGTAATTAGGCACTCGAGTCAGAAAACGATGATTCCCCACACCCACCATCAACAATCTGCATTACTTTCAACTAGCTCACTACTAATGGACCCTTTAAATCTTTGCTAAAACAACATGTTGGATTTTATTTTTTTAAATATTTGAATAGTATAAAAATAGTCTTAACTACGGGTCTAGCACCTGGTTTTGGGTGAGATGGTAATGCATATTTGACTAAACTTGAAACATGCTGAAATACTTGCATTAGTAGTAGTGCAACATCTGCTACAAAGATTCTGCTCTTAAAAAACTATTTTTTTCTCATGTGTATTTGAACTGTGTGCCTGCACATCTGTGAAAGACAGAACATTAACCGGCCGTTATACGAACTCTCTTGTAGAGTCAGGAGTCAAATCAGATCGCTACACTGAAGCCAGCATCTGTATGTCATCGATGAATTAGGATCTAATTCAAAACTTATTAAAATCAACAGAGAGATTCCCATAGACTTCAATGGGCTTTGAATCAGATTTGGACATACCCAGTAAAACTGCCTGAACATACTCTGCAAAACCGTTACACCAGGGTTGAATTTGGCCCATTGTTTTTTCCCAAAGAAGCACTTCCTCACCCAGTCTACTGCATTAACCTAACCTTCCTAGCACTACATTTCAGAGCAGAGCACTTCATTATGGCATAGCATTGCAGGCAAGGCCATGGAGATTAAGTGTTAATGAAATGTTTGGGTTTGGAACATGGGCTGAGGTAGGTGTTTAAATGAAACCAATTAGCTGCTAAAAGAACAGCTTCTCAGGAGATAGAGATTGCAGAGAGAGGACAATGGAACACATATGGCTAAAGAGAACAATTGACCCTGCTAGTTAAAGCACTGATCCAACCACTGGGCTCTTTGCTTAATAGCAGAGCTCTGGCCCATATATGGATTATACAGATTTGACTCCTGCCCGCGTCTGTCTTGCCCCCTGGTCAGTCAGGGTATGTCTACACAGCAGTTGAGTGGTGTCTCCCAACTCCAAGCAGAGAGACCCGCTTTAGCTCTGCTCAAGCTACCGTGCTAAAAATGGCAGTGTGGATGCTGTGGCATGAATAGCGGCTCCAGGTAACCACCTGAGCAGGTACCCAGTGGATCAGGCAGGATGGTACTCAGATGGGTAGCCTGGATTGCCGTCCATGCTGCAACATCCTCACAGTTATTTTTAGTGATCTAGCTTAAGCAGAACTAGGAGGAGTTTAGTTACCTGGTCAGGAAGGCGTGCTCCCAACTGCAGCATCAACATACATGAGGGGCAGGGAAAACTGCAGAAATAGAATGCTCCTCCAGACACAGTGAGTGCCTTACAACTAGCCATCACATCCGTAGTCAGGGGGTAGCATTGCCACGCTCCAGACTCAGATATTCAACTCCTAGCCCTTCTCAGCCAGAAGGGTAGACGGGGCCTCAAGATAGCAAGAAAGGAGACATTTCATTGTAGTTCTACTACAGGAGATGTCTATTTCCCACAGCTGTCTGGTAGCAAAGGTGTAGGCCAGCAGTGTCTTTGTACGTGAGGCCAACTGCAGCAAATATAAATCCTGCTCCTGCTCCCACTGCAGCTAATCCAGAACCCATTAACTTTAGTAGTGTCGGGTCAAGTTCACTGACGTGTGATTGTGATTTTGGAAAGTGCCATGGACACACAGGTACACAGCTGCCACTGAAAGTCCCTGTAGCCCAGGTGCCTTTGAAAATATCAGTAACCTTGCATTCACCTTTGGTAGTGACTGATGAAGAGACCACAGAAATTGTCTTGTTTCCTTGTGCTCCCCTCTCTGTATCCACCTTCGGTCTCTTGTCTGATGCTTAGATTGTAAACTCCTTGGGGCAGAAACCATCTCTCTGTTCTGAATTTCTACAGCACCTAACACAATGGGGGTCCTGATCTGTGACTCCTAGGCACTGCCAGAATACATATAGTAACAACAAATGACAGAGGAGAAATCTTTCCCAAACAAGGGCAAAGTCATTGTTCCCTGGCTTTGTCCTGGGATTATAGTCAATCAATCAGTCTATCCATCCATCCAAATATAATTCTTCCTTTTCATGAAGTACAAATTGATATTAAAATACATTATTGTCAACAGGCAACTAATTAGGAGCTTTACAATAATTATACATTTTCAAAAGATTGTTTTTACATATCCAGTTGATTTCCTTTGTGACAGTTGCTTTGTTCTGTAAAATTGTATTTTGCTTGTGTGTTTAATTTTATCTTCTCGCCTTTTAGAAATGTCTAGAGAGAGTTTCTGACTCAGGGTATGGTTACACTTACAAGATTATAGCGCTATTGGTTATAGCGGTCCCCTTATACAATAATATGTATAGCGCTATTGTATGTCCACACTCAGACGCGCCAGCGGTATAGCATGGCCACATTTGGGGCACTTAATGCAGCATTAAGAGCAGCGCATTAGGGCAGGTATCCCAGCATTCAGCTGGGTGCAACATGCTTTTTAAACGAGGGAGGTGAGGGGGGACGCGTTGTGTGTATGTAGAGGGAGAGAGACAGTGTTTTTTCCGATCTTCTGAAAGCCTGTCAGCGAGCCTCCGTTCACAGAAGGCTTTGTTTTCACACAGGCTCCCTCCTTAAACATTTGCATTGCTTATCTGCTGAGTTAAGAGAGAAACTCTAAAGAGGTACTTCCGCATTCCTCCAGCCGAGTTCAAAACAAAGGGAAGAGACGTCAATTGCCTTAAATGGCTCTAGGCATCTCCAGAGATCACTTGTAGCACAGTGGGTGTCCACATTCTTGCTGTAGCGCTACAGCAGCTGCGCTACAGCCCTTATTCCCCATACGGAGGTGGATTAACAATAGCGCTATAACTCAGCAGTTATAGCGCTCTACGTGCCTTGCCAGTGTGGACGGGGAGGAGGTTATAGCGCTCGTGGGGGCTTTATAGCACTATAAAGTGCCAGTGTAACCAAGCCCTAAGTGACAGTCATTCCATTTTAAATCTAGGAGTCTGCATCTCTATTGGTGCCACATAAGTCTTGCTGTCACTCCACCAAACTTTGCATTTTGAAAACAAATGTCTTTTCTACACTCCGAATCCCTGCCTTTAACTGGGAATTGACTCTGGAAAACACCGATGGCTGTAAAATCCATTCACCCCCCGGGTCCTGTTACAGCGTAGTCTGGGAGCAGATTGTGTGCTTTACAGTACTACCGCATTTCACCCTCGACCTCAGAAAACTGGTGACTTTCCTACAATTCTCAGCTCTTTAAACATGTGCTTTAGCTTCTTGAGAGTAGGTCATCCATCAGCTGAAACACTGAAAAAAACCCAACACAACTACTAAGGGATGCATCCTTCCTATCTTCCCATCTGTGAATGATAAAACCTTGGTCCGAACCAAAGTGGTGAGTGTCAAAGGGGCTTTACGGGAAACATGTCTGAATTCCTTTTTGACCCTTCCAATTCTACAAGACATTTCAAACTGGCCTCTATTCAAAAGAGCAGATGTTGAAGGTAGACCTGAAAACATCATGCAGATAGCTTCCTATCACCACCAACAATTGTGTTGCAGTCCTAACTTCCTGGGAGTTTTGCATGAGTGAGGACGGTGGAACTGGGGCTTTAATATACTGCTCTTGTTATGACCCTGATGGTTAGAAAATATGTAAAAACAGAACTTTGACTTTTCTAACACTCTTTCATATTATTAGCAATTACATTCCTTGGCTGAATGTGGATTACATCTCACAACTCACATTACAGTATTAGCCAATCAGGAACTAGCAGTAGTACAAGACACAATGGGAGCAACAAGGCAGACACTACCTAGGATAGCTTCAACAGGTCCTGATGCTCTGATAATGCAAGACGATTCCACCAATCCCCCCAGCGTAATGGCCATCTCCAAATTCCACACAAGCCAATGGAAAGATTCTCAGAGATTGTTTAATTACAATTGTTTTGTTTCTTGTTAAATTATTGTAGACATCATAGAACAGGGGTGGGCAAACAACGGCCCATGGGCCACATGTGGCCCACCAGCCGTTTTCATCTAGCCTGCGAGCGTGAGTCAGGCCGGCCTGTTGCGGGTCCCGCACTCCCGGCCGGGCCCGCCCTGCGCTCCCGGCCAGGGGCTGAATGGAGCACGGGGAGCCACAGGGCCCCATCCTCCCTTGCCGGGCCCAGCAGCACATGCTGCTGGGCCCCGTGCTCCCCGGCCGGGGGCCAGATGGAGCGCAGGAGCTGCGGGGCCCTGTGCTCCCGGGCCGGGGTCTGGGTCGAGTGCGGGTTTCCGTGGGGCCCCGCGCTCCCAGGCTGGGCCCACGCTCCCTGGCCGAGGGCCGGGTCGAGCACAGGGAACTGTGGGTCCTCGCACTCCTGGGCTGGGGGCCGAGTGGAGGAGCACCGGGCTGATTAAGGTAAGCGGTGTGGGAGTTAGGTGGTGGGTTCCTGGGGCAGGGTGGTTAGGATGGGGGGATATCGGGAGGGGGTAGTCAGGGAACAAAGTGCAGGGGAGGGATTAGATGGGGGTAGGGTCCCGGGTGGTGGTGTTTAGGGTTGGGGGGGATCTCGGCAGAGGGCAGTCAGGGAACAAAGAATAGGGGGCCTTAGATAGGGGATGGGGTTCCGGGGTGGCAGTTGGCATGGGGGAGTCTCTGGAGCGTGCGATTGGGGCAAGGAGTGGGGGCAGGGTTGGATGGTTCGGGGTTTCTGAGGGGGGCAGTCAGGGGGCGGGAAGCGGGTGGGGGTTGGATAAGGGGCGGGGCCAGGCTTCCCTATCCAGCCCTCCACACAATTTTTAACCCCAATGTGGCCCTCGGGCCAAAAAGTTTGCCCACCCCTGTCACAGAATCACAGAATATCAGGGGTGGAAGGGGCCTCAGGAGGTATCTAGTCCAATCCCCTGCTCAAAGCAGGATCAATCCCCAACTAAATCATCAAAACAGACTTTTGCCCCAGATCCCTATATGGCCCCCTCAAGGATTGAGCTCACAAACCCTGGGTTTAGCAGGTCAATGTTCAAACTACTACGCTATACCTCCCCACTAAAAACAAGCCACCACGGCACACAGAGCCTGCCAAAGTCCAAGTACTTTCCTTTAGGGACAAAACTAGAGAACATTTCGCAGGCTGGGCTCAGTCGTTATTCAGATAAGCATGCTGAGTGGCGTCAACAGCAGCAGACTCAAGCACCCAGGCAGCACAGAGGCTCTTATTCAGCAAAACACTTCAGCACATGCTTAATATTAAGGACCAAGTCAGGACTACTGAACTGACCCTGAGTGCCATGCTTATATCTGTAGCTTACCAGCTTTTACAGGGTAACATTAACTGCCTGTATCCTGAACAATAAAACCATTTTCAGCCAAGGAAAATTGTATTCTCTAGTTCCAGACAACTCACTGCAAACAAAGAATGATTCATCAAAGTCCACCCACAGACAAGTCTGGGACTTTGTGTGTAAAAACACACACACACGCATATGCACACAATCTCTCTCTCTCTGCTCTCCTCCTCATGGAGAGCCAGATTGTGTCTGCCCCCTGTGCTTGGCATGGGCCAGGGAGTTGATGGGCACAAGGAACTCCTAGCTCAGCTCTGTGCAAGGGAACAGTTGCGCTCCTGGGGCTCAGGGAAGCACACAGAGTGCACCCAAAGGCACACACCACCCCAAAGTAGGTGAGGAGGGGGCATGGGGTGTTCTTGCCATACCCTCCTGCACCAGCCAGCAGAGCTTTCCTGCTGGAGCCAGGAGAGTGTGCTGCCCCATCCCGGGTGGTGGTGCAGCACACATTCTCTTCTATCCTTGCTGGAAGGATTGTACCTGCTGAGCGAGGACCTTTGCCCGGGCTTCCTGTGAGCCTCTGCAGTGCCCACCCAGGGCTGTGACAACGCACTGCAATCTAGCCTTGCCCGCTGTTCCTACAGACATCATCAACACTTTACATCACCACAGATGCATGAAGATTAATACCAGAGTAACCTCACTGTACATGGCTTTAGAAATCTTTGTGCAACCCTGGGTAATATCTGTGGCTGTATAGGAGGCCTACAGGGTACTGCACAACATACAACTAAACATTCACTGCCCTCCTGTTGCATTCAATCCAACTGCCGACTTGATCAGTTGGAAAGAGTGTCCATTCAGACACTGCTGTCCTTCTTCATAGAATCATAGAACATCAGGGTTGGAAGGGACCTCAGGAGGTATCTAGTCCAACCCCCTGCTCAAAGCAGGACCAACCCCAACTAAATCATCCCAGCCAGGGCTTTGTCAGTCCTAACCTTAAAAACCTCTAAGGAAGGAGATTCCACCACCTCCCTAGGTAACCTATTCCAGTGCTTTACCACCCTCCTAGTGAAAAAGCTTTTCCTAATATCCAACCTAAACCTACCCCACTGCAACTTGAGACCATTACTCCTTGCTCTGTCTTCGAACAGACACAGCCCTCTCAGAAGAAACGACAGTGCTCTAAAACAATACGATGCTTTTTTTTTAAGCTGCTCAAAACCAGATTCAGAATCCTCAGGCCACCAGCAGCAGACTCAGCTGCACGCAGGGCAGCTTCGGGTGAAAACCAAGTTATACAGGGAACACTCGCTGGGTTTGTCTTGTAGCAATACTTATTTTAAGTGAATGGCAAGACTAGGGAGGATAATAATCTCGGCTTTCTTGTGCCCGCTGGCTCAAGGGGGAAAGTACACCGCAGCAATGTGGTGAATAATCAGCTTTACAACATTGTTCAATTACGGTTGGCTGCTCAAACAGCACTTGCCCTTGTTTCTTTGTTTATTAATAGTGAATTTAGAGCACTGTAGTAGCACAGCCGCTAAGGGAGTCAATGTTCTCTCTCCCTTCAGGGATCACAGTCAAAAGAGATGGCAGCAAGGTGAGTTTCTGTGCTCTGTGGGAGGCACAGGCCTGCGGTTCAGGCAGCCTGGGTTTTATTCTTGGCTGTGCCACTGACCTGCTGGGTGACTTTGTGAGAGTCACCTCATGTGTGTTTTCCGTTCAACCTTTGGCTTACATTGTATGTTCCAATGCTAAGCGCTTCAGGACAGGAATGATCTATCTCCCATCACATGTTTGTTGAGGACTTATCATGGAGCCCTGACCTGATTGGTGCCATTCGGTGTTATTGTGAGGCACTCTGGTCATTATTTATTATTAATTATTATTATTGGGAATATGGACATAAATATTAACTCATTTTTTATTTGCAGCTTGATGCTCTGTTGCAAATTGTTGGAAGAAACCATCCCTGAGTTTAACAACATCTGGCAAATACTGGTGACGGAAAAAGTTCCTTCACCAAAGAAAACCCCCTCAACAACTGAGTATTCTTCAAGCAATTCAGAGAGAAAAACAATGCTCTGAGAGTCAAACGCACAACATTTATGCTCTTGTGGTGTTCACTGATTAAGGATAAATAGCCAGGTGGAACTTTTTCAAGACTAAACAAGCCCAGTTTTTTAACCTTTCCTCAGAGGACATGTTTTCTAAACCTTTGGTCTAAACTACTCTTCTCTAGACTCTCTCCAAGTAGTCCACAGCTTTCTTAAAGTGTGGTTCCCAGAATCTGACACAATTACTCAGCTGAGGCCTCATCAGTGCTGAGTAGAGAAGAACAATTACTCTTGTGTCTTACATACAACATTCATAGAAGTTTCATGGAAAAAGTTTAATAGATTCTCAGAGTTGAAAGGGACCTCAGGAAATCATCTAGTCCAGTGCTCTTCAAACTGGGGTGCGCAAGATCCCACCACCACCGCCGAGCTCGCCTGGGAGATCTCCGAACTCCCAGGCGGGCTATTTTGGTCCCACTGAAATGCCGCTATGGAAAGTGGAAGCTTTCACTTTCCACGGCGGCATTTTGACGGACATACTCACCAGGGGCTGCCAGACTTTTCCCTCCATGGAAAGGGGCCGCGTGGGGAAAAGTTTGAAGATCCCTAATCTAGTCCAACCCCCTGCTCAAAGCAGGACCAATCTCATATCCCTAAATGGCCCCTTCAAGGATTGAACTCATAAGACTGGGTTTAGGAGGCCAATGCTCAAATCACAGAGCTATCCCTCCCCCGCTATTAGCTCCTGTTAATAAACCTCAGAATGCTATTAGTCCTTTTAATAGCTACATCACATTGTTGACTCGGATTCATTTTGTGACCCATGATCACTTCCAGATCCTTTTCAGCAGTACTACTGCCTACCCCGCAATTTCCCATTGTGTAATTGTGCATTCGCTTTTTCCTTCCTAAAGGAAGTGTTTTGCACTTGTCTTTATTGAATTTCATCTCTTGCTTATGAATTTCCTATTATATGTTTTTTCCAATTATCATTTATATTGCTCTGAAAAACTCAATGAAAAAAACAAAACACATCAGCATTAGCAGCCCCTCAAATAAAATGAAGAAAAGCTGGGATCAGTGACACTGCCAGAAAGTTCTGCTGGAAGTTGTGTGATCATTGCCTCTGGGCATAAAGAGTCCCATAAATGGAGGAGCGTTCCTATTAACTGTGAATATGTTGTGCTGCTTGAAGAGACTTCATAGATACGGGGGCGTAGGGGTGTGTCAAACTGAAAGCATGGATCTGGGTACACAAGGAGACATGGGACCGGAAAGGTTAATGCACTGAAATAGACCAGCTCGGGAAACGTCTGGCCCCTTTGGAATATCAAATGAAGAGAAGGTTGTAATCTGTATAAAAGGGTCACAAGTCAAACTGGAGCAGTCATCAACCTATGCTGGGACAGTAGATCTAAAATAGACAAGCACATTATTCTTGTAGCTATTGTTAAACAAGAACAATGTCATTTTAGTTAAATGATGTCATTAAAGTCTGTTTCTTGGCAGGGAGCTGCCTTCAAATTTATCCGATAAGGCTCTTCACTATTATACAGCTACTTTCCTCGTAAATTACTCTTTTAGAAATCCAGATTAAAGCTTTTCTTTAGTCAAAGCATAGGTATTACACTAGAGACAATTTCACAAAGGGAGGCCAGCCTGATCTCCAGGTTGTCCATGCATCACAATATACGTTAAAATGGCATAACATGCACTTCACCTGAGTTTGGTCGAAGAGTGATTCATTCTTTTTCTAAAAAATGTTTAAAATATAGAAGGTATCGTATATATTCGTTTATAAGCTGAATATTTTTGGTAAAAAAGTGACACATTAAAGAGCGGGGGTTGTCTTATATACAGGTGTAGAACTGAATATCTAATACATTGTCATTGTTTACCTGGAGCATCTGTAGGTACGGAGCCCCTTAGCTCCCTGTGGCTTGGTTCGCCATTCCCAGCCAATAGGAGCTACGGGAAGCCACAGCTCCCATTGGCTGGAAATGGCAAACGGTGGACACTGGGAACTGAGGGGCTCCGTGCCTCTGAACACTCCAGGTAAACAAAACGTCCCACCAGCGGCTTACCTGGACGGGCCAGGAGACAAAGTTTGCCTACCCCTGAAATATAGGGTTGGCTTATGAAAGGGTCATACAATTTTTGCTATTTTTACCTAACCATCTTGGGGGGTCAGCTTATAAACAAATGGGATAATGAACGAGTATATACGGTAATTTCTCCCCTCACCCTCTACACCTCTCAGAGAAGTGTGTCTATGAATGAAGCACTGGTCTTCATTTAGTGATACAGTATGTGACTGGTGACTGATGGGGTCAACACTGATCTGAAGTATGGGTCTAGGGAAAAACAAATGGAGAACAAATGGAGAACAAATGGAGAATGTATCCTGATATTAAGGTATGATTTTCCTATGGGCCTAATGGGTCCTTAATGACTAAAATTAACAAGCTCATATTTAATCTGGGCACCAAAATCCGTAATTTAGGTACTGAAATAGAAGGGGCCTAGTTATCAGACGTGCTGAGTGCTCCAAGCTCACATTACAGTCAATGGGAGGGCTGAGATGGAATCAGGACACTTGCCGAGGCCCTTAATATGGATTTAGGGGCCTAACTCTAGGCACCTCGGTTTCCTAAGGTTGGCCTTGAACTACAAATAATCTTTTATTGGGAGATCACTAAAAAGTAGGAGGCCTAGGAAAGTGAAGGAGGCTACAAACTGGAGACTGTGTTTTTTGCTTTGCAGTTAGCAGATGCAAAGGAATGTTCTAAAGACAGTAGGTATCTGTGGGGCTGAAATGAAAGGAATTGACTAGGAAGAAGGAAATAACATATGATCTATTTTATCTAATAAGGTCTTCCATGTGGAATAGTTTTCTGAGGATTGCATTTATGAATCACCTATTTTTGCTGTTCTTCAATATGGTAATAGAGAGTATGCAAACAACAGGTAGCTGCTCACTTAGGGGAAGTAGCAAGGGGAAGAAGCAAAGCTGCAGAGAGAGGAAAATGTTTGCATGCAACATGTATTTCTCTGACAGAGTTTCCATATCCTTCAAGGAACCTCCTAGAGAATCGGAGATGTGCCTTCTTCCAACTGTCCAAATAAAAGCGACATCTCCCAGTAGCATCTATGGCAGCTTGTCTTGAGACTTTTCCCAGTGTCGACAGATTTAAGGGCCAACTCCAACCAAAATCCCAGATAATAACACAGCAAACTCTAAGAATATTTCAGTCTTGCTATAATTACTTGTGGATGTTTCTCCATATGGTATAGTTTAGTTAGAGTTCTTTAGGCTATGTCTAACACTATCAGCTAGGTCTGGGATTCCTAGCTCCCGTAGACTCATGTTAACTCTCATCTGAGCTAATGCGCTAAAATGAATAGCATAGCAGCAGTAGCATGGGCAGTGGCAGCCCAGGTTAGTACAAATCTGCCTAACCCTGTGGGTACATACTCAGGGGGGCTAGCCCTGGCCGCCACTGCCCCTGACTACACTGCTGTTTTTAGAGTGCTAGCTCTCATGAGAGCTAGAACGAGTACGTCTACAGGAGCTGAGATTACCCCTCTATGCTGCGTATAGACGTTGCTCTGGTCACAGAATTATACACTCATGTTCCTTGTCCATATTTATGCAGAGAAGGTTTGGCTCCAAAGATAAACTAAAGTCTGTTTCTTTGATTCTGCTCTCTCAACAATAGGCTCAGCATAGCAGAAATGCGCAGGGTATTTTCTCTCTTCCTGACACAAATCAAGCGCAGGTTGCTCAAGCTGTGAAATATATTAAGTTCACAGAGTTTTAACAAAGGTTACCAAACCACAAAATACTGCTGTGAATCAAACTACTTTCAGATGTCCTTTTAATTATATTAAATGAAAGTTTGAGCCGCTTTGATGCTTATGGGCAAACATCTAGGTCCCTTGAAAAGCTGCTAAAAGTACTCCCTGTTGCTACAGTTAATATACTACATTGTATGCACACTGCTAGCCAATTTATTCCAGCCACTTTAACAAGGATATCCAACCTGACAGGCCACAAAGAACAGCATCAAGAGACAAGCAAAGCACAAATCATTAGAGGACTCCAAAAGTTGTTTGACACACACACCACCGGGCTCTTTGTCATACAGCCAATTAAGTGACCAAATAAGAAACTCGAGAATCCACATTAATTTGTTTCTTGCTCAATAAATGGAGGTCAAATCTCTCTTGTCACATGGCATAATTCAGTTTACACTCTGTCCTGAAGGTGCAAGATTCTTCTTTGGTTTAGTCACAAGCAGGCATCAATAAGAAGGGGGAAGGCAGGATTGTGCCACTTTTGATATCAACAGACTAATTTCAGACATATCTGTTGTCTGCCAAGAGATATTAGGTTTTCAAAAAAACCCTCTTCCTTTAATCAGTCATGAACTCAATGCCTTGGATCCGCTGAGAAAAGTCGATCACTTCCGCATACTACGATATCCAGACTACCCATACGTTCAGGGAGAAACATGTGAGATGATATCCGAGGATCAGAACGAAAGGGACCGCTTTGATCAAAACAACAGCAATCTTCACAGACTGGAGATGACAAGATCTGAAAGAACACAGGCCAGAATCTTAGCAATGAAGTTATTCGCTTCATGGAGGATCCTGTATTCTTTACTGCATGGGTAGTGCCTTCAGAACACTTCCACTATCCACAGTAAGGCAAAGCGAAAAGCCTCACCCAGCTTCTAATGGGTGAGAAAATGGCATTTGCAGGAGTGAAAAGCAGTTATAGTTTTGGGGCGTGGCAACAGTACAGGTATGATTTAGAAAAACTAAAAGGAGACTCTTCCAGACACACTTAGGGTATACCTGTCCAGCAGATGGGTGGCGTAATTCCCAGCTCAAGTAGACACACACATTAGCTCTGCTCAAGCTTGAGCCTAAAAACCCGTCACCAGAGCACAATCCTGCCCGAGTGAATGTGAATCAGAGATCCCATTGAAACTCTCAGAGTCACAATCTAGTTCCTGCTCTGTTCCGGGAGCAGCACAGCTACAGAGTCAGCATAGGCAGCAAGGCTACCTCTGAGCCTTGATTTTAAACCTTGCACACAGTCAATAAAGCTTGCAGGAGACAAACTGCTTTTCAATGTCTCTGAAGCACTCACATGGCCCCTTTACTGGAGTAACTGAATACCTGTCACCTTTAGTGTATTTATTCTCCCCGCGCCCCCAACAGATAGGCATGATCAGTATCCGTCCCCCTTGTATAGAAGTGGAACTCAGGCGCACAGAGGGTAAGGCCCAGATCCTCTGAGGTATCGAGACGCTTAATGTCCGTTGATTTCAATGGA
The DNA here is from genome assembly GCA_007922305.1 of Dermatemys mawii. NCBI lineage: Eukaryota > Metazoa > Chordata > Testudines > Dermatemydidae > Dermatemys > Dermatemys mawii. The sequence goes on from ML677375.1 coordinate 6,071,440, forward strand.
AGTTAGGAGCTCAACAAACTTTCAGGATCCAAGTTGAACTGACTGGCCCAAGATCACATAGGAAGCCTGTGGGGGAAGAGGGAACCAAATACAACTCTTTAAAGTCCTAGGCTCACTAAGCCACTGGGCCATCCCGTGTGCAAGAGCATAAATTTTGTGGCCAAGAAAGTCAAAGATTTAGTTTTTTCTAAGATTTCCTAGCCCGGCTTATCTGCTTCTTCTCCCTGATGGATTCAAAGCCCAGGTGATCTCTCCCAGCCTCGTCTCCCGACTTCAGGAGTTACACGCATCCAGCCCGGCAGTGGAAACAAGGCTGCAAGCCGACTAAGGAGACCCATCGCAGCCAATGAACTCAGCTCAAATGTCAGATATTGAAGCTCAAATACTTGAAGCAAACTGCCCATGATCAATCCAGTGTGTGAAAGAAGAGAGAAATGAGAAACAACCCTCCATAAAACAGAGGAACAATGAATTCTGAACAAATTACAGGGAATTTCCATCTGCTTGTAGACTGTCTGCGAGAGAAAAAAAAGAGGCTAAACTAATCAAGTGCATTATTCATTGTTAATCACACTCTCCACTCTTGTTTTCATCATGATGACTCCTTCTGTGGCACACCTGAAATAGGTTGCCAAGAGGAGTGAATAATAAAGAGGTTGGGTTTGAGAAACAAAGGGATGTTTTCTTACGTTGTAAGCTTTTGGGGGGCATGGATCATCTTTCTGTTATGTTTGTACAGCGCCTAGTACAATGGGTTTCTGGTCCATGACTGGGGCTCCTAAGTGCTACAAGAATACAAATTAATAATAGCAATGATGAATGGATGTGGACATATAGTTCAGCACCAGCTAATTAAAATGAATTACATCCTGGAAGTTTTCTGTATTCACAAGATGATTCCAGACCATCTTATAAGCAGGAGTAATAAAAACACAGCCTTGTTCTGCATACAGAACTTTCATCTCATCTTCAACTGGTTGTCTTCTGCATGAAACTATCTCTCCTGATAACAAGTCTCTTTTGCTGGAGTAGGCCTCTCTCGCTGCATGTAATTATTATGCAATAGAATTCTGAGTGAATGTTTCTCTTATATCAGTTCTAACTTCCAAATCCTTGGACGGCTGTCTATTCACCTATGCCAACATGTATTTGTTGTGTCACTGCTCATGCCCTGAGTTGTCACTAAAGTAGACTGGAGGATTTGACTGGGTTGTGATTTTTGTTTTTTTCTCTTTGAAAGAAGGAAAAAAGTCTAGTTACCACATCAACTTCTGAAAAGAGGAGACGAAGCAAACTCTATCTACAGTAAAGATCACTGGGTTTGACTTTTTTCAAACAAATGATCAGATCAATATTAGCTTTCACTATTCTACTACCTAAAAGGATGGGCTGATAATCTCACAAACATATTTGCAGATATATTTATTTGAAGTACTCTGCAGTATATTTGAATCCATATTTGACTTGGTTCATTTTTTATTATACATACATCTTTGCTCAAGACCACCATCAGCTTCAAGTATTGGCTATACAGAGTTACCCATCACTAAAAGTCTATACAAATTACTTACTTATTTCCTCCATGATGAGGAAACCATCAAAACTTGAATCAATTTATCCATGCAATCCAAATGAAACTTCCTAAAATATCAGTTATTTTAATTGCTGGCTTTGCATTTACTGGACATCCTTCATATCAACTTCCTATTGAGTTTGTCTCTTGTTTAGCAAGATCAAGAGTAAAAGGTATATTTTCAAAACTCTGTACAGTAACTTAACTACAAGGTTCCAATTCATGGCAAAATTCATCTCTATGGCAAAACTTCCACTGACTTCAACGAGGTCAGAATTTCAACTCTCGACTCTAAGGGTACGTTTGCACTGTTGCTGGAGGTGTAATTACCAACATCGGCAGACATACCTGTTCTCGCTTTGATCAAGCTAGTGCGCTAAAATTAGCAATGTAGTCACAGTGGCAAGACAGCCACTCCAAGTATGATCCCGTCTGAGACCCTAGATACTGTACATACTGGGAGGGCTAGGCCAATCCTGCCACCCATGGCTCCATGGTTACCCTGCTATTTTTAGCACGCTAGCTCAATCTTCTAGGGTGAGTACATCTGCTTGAGCTGGAAATTATACCTCAAGATTTACTCAGGGGCTGCAAAGGGTCTAATATACTGCTACGGTCATCGTACAAATTTCTCTGAATTACTGGCTGGAAGAGGGAATTTTCTGGAGTTCTCTTTAATTTCTAATGATCATATTCTCTTCCCTGTGCAGGGCAGCCACACTTTTTGGTGACTATAATTACATGAACTTCTAAGGAAAAATGCATTGTTTGAAGATTATATTGATGCCAAACATGTTGCAACATAGCACATAAAATCGTTCTTTTATCTTAATATATTCAAAGTACAGACCATATCAGAGATGGAAAAGAACAGTTAGATCAGCCATTCCATTCTCCATCAATGGTTCTCTTCAGAAGGTTTATTAGAGCTTTGTACAGTGTAGGGGCTTCTCTACAAGAGGACACTTGGGCTAGTTAATCCAAATTAATTCAATGCACGAGGTTAAAGTGGATTAGTTAAACAACATTAAAACCCTGTGTGGATGCTCACATTCAGAATTCAATTAACAGTTATTCGATTTAGTTTAATTCACCTTGGAAGTCAATCCTTAACTTTTAAACACACGAGTAGCCCCACTGAGTTAAAGGGAAATATTTGCATGCTTAAAGTTAAGCATGTGGACTAGATGACCTCCTGAGGTCCCTGAGCACTCTGATATTCTATGGTTCCATGATATGCTTAAGTCTGTGCAGGATGTGGGCCTTATTTTGCAATCTCCACATTTCTTTAAAAGTATGGTAAATCCGCGATACATTCTTGGCCAAAGGAAAAAATAAAAACAAGTATAAGAGTTTGCTTTTTTTTTTTTTTACACAGCAAAATCCTGAAGACCATGAAGAAGGAGAAGAAGAAAAATGTGTTTGGCTACTCTCTCTGAAATCTTAAGAGTACTCAGCCTGAGGAATGGGAAACATTTACTTATCTTTACTGATGAAAGCAAATCAGTGCACCAGTACAGTTAGCTAGGGTAAGGCTAGATACATCTCTCACACACCTCAGGATATTCAGACCCAAAGGGATCAGACTGGGTAATTAAGAGGAATGCAGTTTTAAACACATTTTACAGTTATAGAAATCCAAGTACTCTCACTCCAAGTGCTAGAGCTTGTATTGGCAAAGCAAAGCGTAAGATGTCATGTTTCATAGGTGCAAAAACTAGAAATGTACAGAGGCGGGGGGGGACCTTGAACATAAATGTGTGTTTTGTTTTAATGTCTGTGTGTGTATGTGTTGTATGTGTGTGTATTATATACATATTAATAACGACAAACCCTGCATTGCTGAAATGTTAAGATTGCAAAATTAAACACACAAAAATCAGGAGATTTTTTTTTAGAAAGTTCCTTATTGCAAAGTTAACTCATTCACACTGCAGATACTGCTTTATAAGGTTTACTGAATCTATAGTCAAGGTAACAGGACAAATTGCACTATCATCCTGATCCTGCAAAGACTGTGAATAATAATAATAGAGTGCTTTTCATCAGTAGATCTCAAAGCTCTTCACATCTCCATTTTACAGATGGAAAAACTGAGGCACATAGCGAGGGAGTGACCTACCCAACATCTCCCAGCAGCCTCGTGGCAGAGCCAGGAATGGAAGCCCAGTGCAGTGCTCTATCCACTAATCACTAAGACAACGAGTGTGCATAAAGTTAATCTGGCTTGTAAGTCTTTGCAGAATCAGGGCTACGGATTGCAGCTGGGCATCACTTTGACAAATGCTCCCTTTCAGCTGAAGTTTTCCATGGTTGATCTCAGCCAGCAGGTGGGTTTTGGGGGGAAGTTTGAAGAAAACCTTTTTCTTATTTCTGAGTTATCTGAGGAGGGTAAAATATAACTTTTCCACTTTAAATGAGATGAAGCAGGGGGTTGTATATGGAAACTCCAGGTTAGCTGAACTCCCAAGGCACAATTTGGCATATTCTCTATGCAGACTCCTACTAAAGCCCCTGGACACTCTACCTGAGGAGGATTTACAGGGAGGGGTCCCCAAAAATTAAAACTTCACCTGTGGCAAATCCTCCAGGACAAATAGGTGCTATGGGAGTTGGACAAAAATATTTTAAAATTAAGAAATGATAGAATCTTAGAAGTGTAGGATTGGAAGGGATATCAAGAGGTCATCTTGTCCAAGCCCCTGCACTCAAGGCAGAGCTAAGTTATTGTCTAGACCAGGCCTGACAGGGGTTTGTCTAACCTGCTCTGAAAAATCTCCCCCAGACAAAGATTCTACAGCCTCCATTTGTAGTTTGTTCCAATACTTATCTACCCTGAGAGAAGTTTTTCTTAATGTCCAACCTAAATCAACATTGCTGCAATTTAAGGCCACTGCTTTCTGTCCTATACTCAGAGGTTAACAAGAACATTTTTTCTTCTTCCTCTCTTTAACAACCTTTAATGTACTTAAAAACTTTTTTCAGGTCCCCCTGAGTCTTCTCTTCTCCAGACTAAACAAACCCATTTTTTAACCTTTACTCATAGGTCATGTTTTCTAGACCTTTTATAATTGTTGTTGTCCTCCTCTGGGCTCTCTCCAATTTATCCACATCTTTCCTGAAACACAGAGCCCAGAACTGGATACAGAACTCCAATTGAGGCCTAATCAGCATGGAGCAGAGCGGAAGAATTAGGGTATGGTTACACTTACAAGATTATAGCGCTATAGGTTATAGCGGTCCCCTTATACAGTAATATGTATAGCGCTATTGTATGTCCACACTCAGATGCTCCTGCGGTATAGCATGGCCACATTTGGGGCACTTAATGCGGCATTAAGAGCAGCGCATTAGGGCAGGTATCCCAGCATTCAGCTGGGTGCAACGTGCTTTTTAAACGAGGGGGGTGAGGGGGGACGCGTTGTGTGTATGTAGAGGGAGAGAGACAGTGATTTTTCCGATCTTCTGAAAGCCTGTCAGCGAGCCTCCGTTCACAGAAGGCTTTGTTTTCACACAGGCTCCCTCCTTAAACATTTGCATTGCTTATCTGCCGAGTTAAGAAAGAAACTCTAAAGAGGTACTTCCGCATTCCTCCAGCCGAGTTCAAAACAAAGGGAAGAGACGTCAATTGCCTTAAATGGCTCTAGGCATCTCCAGAGATTACTTGTAGCGCAGTGGGTGTCCACATTCTTCCTGTAGCGCTACAGCAGCTGCGCTACAGCCCTTATTCCCCATGAGGAGGTGGATTTATAATAGCGCTATAACTCAGCAGTTATAGCGCTCTACATGCCTTGCCAGTGTGGACGGGGAGTAGGTTATAGCGCTCGTGGGGGCTTTATAGCGCTATAAAGTGCCAGTGTAACCATGGCCTTACTTCTCGTGTCCTGTTTACAATACTCCTCCTAATAGATCCCAGAAATGATGTTTGCTTTTTTGCAACAGTGTTGCACTGCTGACTCATATTTAGCTTGTGATCCTCATTAAAGAATAATGCCACTGGGTGTAGCCCCGTCCCCATGGTGTGCTTCAGTCCTCCCCCTTTTTTTCTTCTGGGCATTTGCTCTTAATACTTGGAGCAGCTTGATTTAAGCAGGTGCATTGCACGGTGGGAGTTGTTTCTGATCTGCCTGCTGCACTAGACAGCTGTACTCCATCTCAGGGCCCACCACTTCACCTGTGCCAGCTGCTCTGGCCAGTTGCCAGGCAGGGAGCTGGGTTTGGAGGAGTCTGGGAGAGTTAGGCGGTGGGAATGTGGCTTAGTTATAAACGTTTGGTAATTATTAGTTAATTTAGCCCTTTCTTTCCTCAGCTCCCATCTTCCAGTTCTTAGTAAATCCCCCTCCCTTATCCTGTTACTTTGGGTACGCCGTTCCTTTGCTCGGGTTAAGTTTATTTAATGTTATGGTCCTGGCGACTGGACTTGTAGTATTAGCATTGATTTTCTCAGGGGAGCCCATGCCTATGGGCAAAAGGAACACAGGTCCCAAACCATGAGACGAGAGAGGAGAAGTTGCTCTAAGTACTGGCGAAAGCGAATGCCCAGAAGAGAAAAACAGTGTGGGGTAAAGCCACACCCAGAGGGACAGGCTACCCCCACAAGGCATTATTCCTTAATGAGGATAAACTGCATGTGACGTTCAGCTGTTTCTGAGTGACCAATGTGCATAGAAGCTTTACCTTCCTTTTCTAAAGTGAAAATATGTGTGCACAGGGACTGCTCCATGGGAAGGAGGGGTTAAAATGGGACCCAGCTGCAGCTACCACTCTCCCAAATCCCATCCCCGACCCCAGATCTGTGCAAGGTAGACCCCTCCCCTGCACTCTGGGGACACCAGGGACCAGGTGGCATTTTCCATGTGGTCTTAGGAGGAGAACATCAGAGAGGAGCCGATTGGAAATTCCACCCAGTAGGGGCAGGATCAGCCAAAGCACAGACCTGAGGATGCTCAGAGAACTTCCTATGGTTCTCACGGGTGATTGGCCTGTGCTGATTGTCTGTTTGAGCCAAACCTCCCGCGCTCTCACCGTGTTCACCACAGCTTCACTTCACACCTGACCCTTCACTTTGCCCCTGCCATTTGGCCCTATTCCCTTGCCCTTCCATTTAGCCAATCCCCTCCTAAGTAAAACCAAGCTCTCCCATCCCAAAAAGTGGAGCCAACATGCCATTTGCCACCATTTCTTTATTCACGTTGCTGGTGTGACCCACCCATACCCCTACCTTGTGTCTCTCTTGTCTATCTATATTGTAAACTGTTCAGGGAAGGGGCAATCACCTACCCTGAGTTTGTACAGCACCTCACACAATGGGCCACCAGTCTTGGCTGGCCCTTAGGTACTATAGTAATAAACATGATTCATAAATAATAACAATACTACTACTACTACTACTACTAAAACTGCCTTCCTGTAGTGGAAATATATCAGAAGACATTGTCACAAGGAGTCAGGAGTGGCGTGAACAGTTACCCTTTTCATGCCTAGTTTTTTATTTCTTTGGTCAAGTAGGCCTTTGGCTTATTTCTGCATTGGCAAATTTCTCTGTTTACACACATGCTTGCTCAGATAGCATGACTTTGAAATTTTGGGGGAGTTTTTATCTAGATACGGTGGACAGCTGCTTCTTGTAAATCTAACGCCAACTAAAAATAAATTCATAAACACCAATAAAAGTTGGGCACCTAAAACTCAAAAGAGCCATAACTAATAAGCTTGTTAACTGCAAACTTGCACTTAGCCTAAGTGGGTTTAACATATAAATAAGCCCCAGACTTTGGTTAGGGGAATTTCGACGCTGACCTAAAACTGGCCCTGGTGCTATGTGTTGGCCTGGAGCAACGGTTCTCAAACTTAGGAAAACCGCAGCCCATTTTTGCTTCCTTGTCAGCCACGGCGGACCTTTATATGTCCGCCGAAAAGCCGCTGAATGCATTACTTCCACATTCGGCAGCTTTTTGGCGGACAAGCCGAGTGCTCCCGACTGCAGCCGAACGGAGCGCTCAGTATGTCCGCCAAAAAGCCACCGAATGTGGAAGTAATACATTCGGCGGCTTTTCAGCGGCGCTGGGAGCTCACAACTCCCCTGGGAGTGCTCGGCGACCCCCCGGGGGGTTGCAACCCCCAGTTTGAGAACCACTGGCCTGGAGTCTCTCTGTAGTCGCCTGCCTAAAGTTCTCGACAACTAAAAGAAGAAGTGTAAGATCACACCCTTACTTAGTAGAGCTGGCTTGTTTGTATCTTTTATTTGTCTGCTATGTAAATAGCCTAAACTCTTCCTCACTTGTGTGCTTATTGTCTCTGTATCCTACGAACCTTAATCAATTGGCAACACACTTCCCCATTTAGATAACTCAAAAAATGGCTGAAATAATTTTCTCCAATCTTTCCCCCAATCTTCTAGTGAGTTTCTGCCCCAACCACTCCTGAAGGTTGTAAGCAATGGAAAGTGGAATTATAACGTTATCCTGTAGCCTTAACTAGAGAATTTATTGTCATAAAGGCTAGAGTGATCAGATATACAGACACAAGAACAGCCCCAGACATTCAGTCAAACAACTTGACAGATGTATAAAAACACTAGAAATACCTGGACATAGGCCCTGCAAGAGCGCTCTCTTTTCTGAAGCTGAATCCATAAAGACAGCAGATTAAAGACGGAATAGAAAAAACAAGTTAGTGACAGAAGAAAACAAGGGGAAAAAAATAAAGAAAACATCTACACAAAAACTATCATTTCTCTGTTGATGAGTTTCTAGGAGAGCATGCAAGCTAAGCAGCAGGGGAATGCTGTAAGTACTGGCTCTAGAAACAGTTGGTTAGTTCTTTTCAGGAAAGCACAGACTGGAAACTCTACCATGGCAGCTGTTAGTTATGGCAGCAGACCTTGAGGCAAACTGTAACTATTCTGTAAGCTAAATTTACCTTGCAAATTTGCAATCATACATTGCACATCATGTCAGACAATGCCAGAGATTTCAAGCCTTATTCTTATTTTCACAAAGCTCCTTTACATTGCTCTGACGGTGTAAAGAGCCCTTAAAGAGGTGTCAATTACAGTTAAATGAGAATCAGGCTGAATATTTCAGGCTATTTTCTCTTTGGGCTTGCCTACACAAGTGCTGGGTGTTGTGAGCTCACTGGGCCATGAAGCGGCTGCTGGCACACACTAAAATCTCCCTAGCATATGTTAACATAGTTGAAATTTTAACAAAAGAAAACGATGCCCTACCACCAGCCCAGCTGATTTCAGTTCATTTTACATCAAATTGTCTGAAAAAAATAAGAGCCCAGGTGACGGTTTTCAGGCCAAATATTGAGTGAAGTCCTTTTGGTGGACTTAGATGTTTCTCTGAAAGATTAAACAAGTATTTGATGGCTGGTGCTTGCTTTCTTTTGCATTCTCTGACTAAAGAGAACAAAACACAAACTCTTTGCTAATCACTTTTTTTTTCTTCTTTTCGGTGCATTATCCTTGATCAGCAAAGGGGATAATGGAGCCCTGACTCTACTGCCCATTGTTTGCCCAACACCTACTTCCAGCTTTCGTCCGTGCATTCTTAAATGAGCACAGAGCAGTTGCTCCTCTAAAGAATTAAGTGGGATATGAGAGCAAGTAAATTACTGAGCCTGTCATTTGGATCACTGACTCGTATCACTGATTTGCTGGACTCCACACACTCCAGAATTTTAATGTGCAGCACGACTGATTTGTACTAGTTGACTGTGGAAACCTGAGGTGGGAAAACTGCTAGAGGGGACCACGGGAAGGCAAATCAGAATGAGAAACACGCTGTTTTGATATGCTATTTTCCCCTCTCACTATGATAAATTTTTCATAGAAATGGAGAAATGTCAGAAGGTGAAATAGACAAGGATTAAAAACATATGTTTTGCAAAGCAAAGGTGACTGGATGCTGTATGTTGCTAAGCAATATTCAACATAGAAAGCAAATTAGAATCATGTAACCAGTTAGTGTGTGACAGTAATTGCCAGTTTTACACAATGTTGTCAGATATCAACATAATTTCAGATCTAAAAGCTTTGCAGTAGGTCTGCAATGCACACTGTTATGTCCCTGAAAGAGTTAATGCCCTCACTGTTATAGGAGAGCTTGAAGCAACATTAATTAATAGCATCAAGTTAACCCAGCTGACAGCACAGGCAAAGCACAGGATGCATAGTCCTAGAGTTGTTTTTTATTTTAAATATAACAATCCAAAAGATCCTTTGTGCTTAAAACAGCATAAAACCGACAAAAATAATGTACATCAAAGAGATAACTTTGCTTTTCATAGAATTATTTGGTTTTGTCCTCCCCTCTTCCCCACACCTTCCCCAGACACACTCAATCTAACTTTGGAACCAAGTTCGGATGCCTCTGCCATTAAAGCCAATGGTGCAACTCAGAACAGAATTTGGTACCTTGTTTTAATAATACGGTCTACATAACTTTGTATGTCAAACTGAGGGATCTATTCTTTGTCTTAAGGGCCAATGCAAGACCTATATGAACCACCACTTTAATTCCATATAGGTCCTATTTTGTGGGCTAACCTGATACTTAAGTGATGTGTAAGCCCTGGGCTGACATTTTACAAAGAAGTGAATTTCACCTTAAAGGAGCACATTTATTTGTATGAACTCCACAGCTAAGAATTCAACTATCAGCCACTTCCCGATTTTTAACATTTAAATTGCCATCTACACTCTGCTCCCAAGATAACAATAATTTTCCATCTAGACTTCACAGGAACTACACAGTAATCATATGATACGAAAGGTAGCCCTGGAAAAAGGTATACATAAAAAGAACCGTCCAATGTTAAGTTACCTTGCCAGGTTGTGCTATTTTACATAAAAAAGTGTTTTTTCTAATTAACATTCACTTTGCTATTTCAAATACCTTTCCCCTTCTCCCATCAATGTAAATTCATTGGCTAGGATGTTTATAAACCCAGATCCCTCATTTTGTAGTTGAGTGTGTGAGGGTCATTTCACAAGTGGATTCAACAACAGACTCTCTGGGCAAAATCCCACTACTGGTCACACGGGTGTAAAACCAGAATATTTCCAATTGCCTCAACAGAGTTTCTCTTGAGTTGCACTCAACTATTCTAGTGCAGAGATTTTCCAACACTAGCAGCACACTTGGCATTAATAACTGGTCCGCAACTCAACAGACTAAAAATACATTGCAAATGAAACCAGCCATGTGCTCCCATCTACTCAGAAAGAATCGCATCTGAACACTGGCAATAGGGAGGCCCTCTAGCAGGTCTCTGGAGAATGCACAACCATTGCTTATCCTCCTCACCCTTCCCCAGGCCTTCGCTTCTTACCTTGTTTAAACTGCGTGCTGCACTGTCTTTCCCACCTGGAGTCAAGTTTCGGAGTTGCACATCCAGCAAGCCCACCAGTTGGTCCATGGCTCGGACAGAATATGTGATGTCTCCAGCGTTCAAGTGATTTTTTGTCTGCTCTGCAAGCTCCCTGGCAATGTTGGCAGCTGTCTCCCCGGACTTCAGCTGGGAGTTAAAGGACAGGAGAAAATAGAAACTGCTCTTGGCTACGTGGTAAAAAGCATAGAAGGAAAATTTTCTCTTTTTAGAGGCATGCATAAGGATCATTGTACCATCAGCCCGGATCTTTGCTGTGAATGTAAATAGCCTCAGTTACCCCCATGTTTTAATCTGACTCAGTCTGCAAGTATGCTGACCTAAAATATTCCTTTTCTTATGAAAGACAGCTATGTGCCAGAGTGGGCAATGCAGAAGAATTAAAAGGTGATGCAAATGTTTAACTATTTGATGCATTTTTCCCTGCAGCAAGGCAACTGTTTTGTATTTTATTTTAATCATTCTGCAGTCCCCCCTACACACAGAAAGTTAAGACAGCAAACTGTTTTGCAAAATAAAGGTTCAAGCAGGGAATATACCACAAGAGATTTCATTATTTAAAATCAGTGGAGCTGAATCCAATTAAACACACACTGTTAAACACACTGCTTTCTTGCCAGTGTGGCTGCATTGACTTCAGTGGAGTTACTGCCCAATTCCCACCAGTGTAGTGAAATCAGAATCAGGCCTTATAACTGCACGGTACTGGAATCTATGGACATGGTATTCCTTTGTACTGTAAACTTGCAAGCAATTATTGTAACAAAAATAAAGATGTGGAGGTGGGAAAGAAAGTGTGGCTGCTTTAAATGGAATTACACATGGAATTCCCAGTTTCTTCAGCCATATGGTAACATTTCAATACCTACCTTAGCACAGTCAACGTGTAAATATGCATGTGCTTATCATCAGAATAACAGCAGCTCTTAAACCCATCAGATTACTTGATGATGAAAGAAAGAAGTTACATTTCAGCTACTGGTCTCCACAGTAAAATTGACTTCTCATAAAAAGGAACAAAATGAGACTGATATAACCCACATTAACTAGGAAACAAACAGCAATTTTCATAACTTTGATTTACTAAGTAGAAGCGTATTCAGCCATTCAAGGCACTGCTGAAAAGAAGAGCTGTTTAATACGTCGGCTATTGCTGCAATTGGGGAGCCTTATTAAACAGTGAGAGTGCTTCACCTCAGTCACTTTATTGTTTTTTTTTTCTTAAAGTTTGAATTTAATGGCTTACTGAATCTTCTGACTGGCAGCATGAAAACACACAAAGTCAATGGGGAAAGACCGTCAACTTCAAACAAGGGACCAAGCTTTCCTCTGCCCCCACAGAGGAGCCTCCCGTAGGCCTGGCAAATAGGCTATTTGGATTATACTGGAGGCTAGAGATTTTAATATCTGCATCATTAGCAGACTCCTGAATCTCAACATCACCTAAATCAAACCTGAGCCTGGCATTTCCTGGCACATGTGTTTCCTTTTTGGGCTTTCATCCTCACCTTGAACCGTTTTACCTTGCTGGGTTTGTGCTTTCTTCCTCTCTGTAGGGATGAAGAGAAATGGCACTGAAGTGGGTATAAACAAAGTTAAAAATTCCCTTGATAGTGAAAAGGCCACTATCAAACTGTCGTCCAATAGGTAAAATCAGATATTGCTCTGGTTCACCCATTTTGGGTGCCTATTTAGATGCTGGATTGTAGAAAAACAGAAATAGCAGGCAGAGCTTCTGTCTTCATGTAAATCAATTAACTGGCTTATGAACGAACAACTACCTTCAATTCGACAGCAACAACTGTTTGATCTAATGAAACCAGAGTGAAGATGCTCATATACTCATCTTCAGTGTTGTTCTTTCCATTATAGCAATGGCACCTTATATTCAAGGATTAAATTATTTTAAGTTTACTGTTCATGCATCTTGTACCACCGAGACCAGATTCTACTTTTAAAAGGTGCCTGCAACTCTCTGCTCTGATGAGCAGTCAAAGAGCTCTGCATTCTAGTATGGTAGCTGGCCTCTTTAGATACCATTCTGCGATGCTACTAGTGGTAACAGCTATTCTACACAGTCTTCATTTTTGTTCTAAAACAAAACTTTTAAACTTCATTTTAAACTTTTCTCTTTGATCTCCTCTCATTTCTGATATCACTGGTGACCTTCAATGAGCCACTGGGACTTCTAAAATTATTCTTCTGTTACTTGTTTTTGAGTGTGTGGACAGAGGGAGAGTTGACCCAGTAGATGGTCCCAGAAATGCCACTGCTTCTTGCAGTTGTGTTGGTAGGTCCATTATGTTGTTAATGAGTGAGCCATCTGGTTCTAGGACACCTGTGTTCATATCCTTCCAGGTGCCACAGGTCACTGTGTTTAAAATAGGTCTCTGGGTTGTAATGACGATGGGTCTGCCAAATACAAGAGTCCTCTTCCTTTGCAGTCAGCACTTTGTTTTATTCAGTTTCAGTGCATTGTCCCCAGCAACCTATGGAATTTTATACAGGCCTGACACTGGGTTCTTGTTCTGTGTTGTCCCAAATGATAAAAGCATCTGTGCGGCCTGGGAGCTGCTACACTGTTCTACAGACTATAACAGAGGCTAAACAAACACCAAAATGGAGGCGTTGGAAATGGTGCCTGTCAAAAGACATTAAAATGCCATCAAGAACTCACTTGAGTTAGGAACATTTGCCAAAGCTATTCTGATACATCCAGAAGGGTGAAGACTTTGACCCCTGCCACTCCCTGGCCCCCACCCCAGATTTCACATCCGGCTGGCATGTGATAAATCTCCCTCCTCATGCTGGCATATTCAGTCCCAAAAGTTTTCTCCAGCCACTGCTAGCAGAATGCACCCGTGGTCTGTAGGCTCCTCCATTGTAAGCTGATGCTCACAGCCACAGGAATGGTGCTGGCTGGACATAGGGTAGGAAAGGTTCACAGACTTTAAGCCACTTGCCATGTTACTGTTAACCTCCCTAAATCCTTTAAGCATTTTCCCACTTAAGTTATAATGTTCTGAGTCAAGTCCTGTTATACAATAAATATCAGTCCCAATGGCTAGCCAGATTCCAGGTCTAAGACACGAGTTCTATCCCTTGTAATATTTTCAGCATTTACTTCTCTGTATATCAGAATGATATGGCAGCTTCCGGCTGCAGAAACAGGGCAATGTGTGTTTTTAGGATATTTGCTTGCTTCATAAATTGGCATCTATCAGTCAGAATGTGTCTCAGTCATACTGATAACATCTGGATTTCACAAAAAGAACGAGAAGTACTTGTGGCCCCTTAGAGACTAACCAATTTATTTGGGCATAAGCTTTCATGGGCTACAACCCACTTCATCAGCTGTATAGAGTGGAACATACAGTAGGAAATTATATCTATCTATATATATACACATACACACAGAGAAAATGAAAAGGTGGAGGTTGCCATACCAACTTTAAGTGGCTTAATTAATTAAGGTGAGCTATTATCAGCAGAAGAAAAAAAAAACTTTTGTAGTGATAATCAGGATGGCCGATTTCAAGCAGTTGGCGAGAAGGTGCGAGTAACAGTAGGGGGATACTTAACATGGGGAAATAGATTCAATTTATGTAATGACTCAGCCACTCCCAGGCTTTATTCAAGCCTGATTTAATGGTATCCAGTATGCAAATTAATTCCAGTTCAGCAGTTTCTCATTGGAGTCTGTTTCTGAAATTTTTCTGTTGAAGAATTGCCATTTTTAAGTCTGTTACTGAGTGACCAGGAAGATCGAAGTGTTCTCCTACTGGTTTTTGAATGTTATGATTCCTGATGTCAGATTTGTGTCTATTTATTCTTTTATGTAGATATTGTCCACTTTGGCCAATATACTTGATTTCAGTACCTGCGTCCATTTTATATGCAATTTCCATTCGCTAGGCTTTAAGGATAATAGGCCAGTCTTTGCCAATGGCGATTGAAATATGGATTCGCTGTACAGTGTTTCACCACTGAGGTTATCAATGCATTCTTCAGAGCATTTACATTTTCCTTTTGCCTGCATAGGTTTGCAGATTGGTTGCACTCACAACAAATGCTGCACTTTTGGCTAGATGCTAGACAGTTTGTATGTGCATATTCACTTCCCCAATTCCTACACAGCCAACAGTCTGCCTTGTGCTCTTCCTTGTGCTGACTGCATCCCTTGTGGGTTTTCTTCTTATGGCTGTCCTTTGTGCCCCTCTGAGCGAGACCCTCATGCGTGCTTCCCTGACTCTCCTTTTCATGGAAAGCTTCAACTGCACTTTGGCTTGTTCCATTGCTTCACAGATTTGTATGGCTGTTTTTAGAGTTAGCTCACAATCTCTCAGCAAACCTCCTTCCCCAAAGCTCACTGCCATCCTGTTTCTAATGGGGAAATCTGTCAGTAGGGCCAAAGAAAATATCACAGAAATGTCTCTTGAGCTTCCAATCTATAAAACACTTCTCAACCACATCTTTACTATTATTGTTCTTATGCAGAAGAGGAGTCTTTTATGACTTACTTTTTTCCGGAGCACACAACAATCTCCAAGTTGTGCTAGGACTATCAAAATTAGAACTATCCACAGGTAAGAGCTGGAAACTATTACAACTACATAACGCCTCTGCACCCAATGAAGTTAACAAGAGGGTCACTTTCTTGGCATCACTTGGGTCTCCATCCACAACGGTCTTTAAAATGCTTCAGTGAATTCTCCTGTTTACAACTGTGATCTGCAACTACATTATCTAATGATTATTTCATATGTATCTAACAGCAGGGAAACCAAAGCTTGCACTTAGGTGCAAACTGAAACTATCTACTATGCTAAGCAGTCACAAAGTTCACCTTCCATGGAAGATAGTCATCTACTGACCACTGCTGCCATCTCCCACAGCCTTGCACAATAACTAACAGAATAAACACCATCGGTCAGAGGCATCCTAATACCTGTATAATTAGCATGCAGTTTCATGTCCCACCATGCACCTTCACTGCACTGTAAGCATATAGCCACATTCATTACAACCTGCACTCCCACAATATCATCTTTAAAAGGCTGAGGCACATGCACACACTGGAGAGCCACCAAAATTAAACTATGCCCTAAGCACTCACTATGCAAATGACGTGCAGCAGCAACAGCACAGTTGAGAATTTCCAAATATCACCTGCTCATAGTCTCCTTAGAGAAACGTAACTGAATTTCGAAAGCTATGTTCCAATACTCAAAGGAAGAAAAACCCAGATCTTAAAGGGTGAGGTTTATTTTCCTAAAGAAAAGCAATTCTTGTATAAAAGCCCTATCTTATAGTCCTTATGCATGTAAATTGTCCATTGGTGTCAATAACTGAGTAAGCACAAAGTAAAGACTATATAATTTGCCCCTATGAAGCATATCCCTTAACAGTGAGTATGTCTCATCTAAGTAGCTTTCTTGCTGTCCCTGTCAGGCTGATGAAACCATGTGTTTGGTTCTGGTTTTTGTAGATCCTGTGCTGGGTACATTTGGGCCCTGATCCTGACTGGGAGCTCTAGGTGTGACCACGATACAAACATTACAAATGGGCCCGAGACTTGGAGAAGACAGAAAGATGGATGCTTTTTTTCCCCACCATATCCAAATGGGCTGTGGTGGAAGGGAAAGAATCAGGGAAGCCAAGCAATGGCTGAGGAAGGCGAGATGGCTGAGCAAAGAGAACTCATTTTTGTCGCCCTGTTAACAAATTCCTACCACGCACAAATTCCTGCCCTGCCCCCAGTCCCTGCATGATCTCCTTTGCTCAGAAAAGTGCCTCTTTCTTGCATAGGTCAGCTCAGGCTTCTGCTATGGTGTCACTGTTAAGGTGACACACAAATCTTTGTCTTTGTGTTTGGCATACAGTAATGTGAATAAGCAAGCTGTGTACCCTGCGGGGGGTGGGGAGGTGTAAATTGTATTTAAAGGCATTTTATTTATTCCTTTTTTGGTTTCCTGCTTGTTTACTTTCCGCTCCTATCTAAGAGGAATGGCCCCGCATATTCTGATGCAAAGGAGACTGTTTTTTCACAAGACTAGAAGATGAGACAAGCAGACAGTTGTTCTCCCAGGCCGCACCCACAACTAAAATGGCTCCTGGGACATCTTCAGAGAAACCACACACTGTTCGGAAAGGCTGTGACTGATGAAAGCAAGCGGTAAAACAAACAGCGTAAGTCTGATATCATGACCTCAAAACCAGGACAATGCAACGGAGCCAAGGACGACCTTTTTGCTGCCTCTTACTACATGTAGCCTCTTACTACATGTAGCAGTGCATAACTTAATAATCTTGGCAAGTTTATTCTCCTGCTGTGTTATGAGGGCACTGTAGGCACCAGCAATAGAGTTAAAATAAATGTCAGGAGGCCAATGAATTGCTGAGGTAGGGATCCATTCCGAATCCCCATCAAGCGCAATGATCATAATAGCAGCTAATATGGGACTGTAAACCTTTTAATTCCATGCTCTGTGTGGGTGAATGGCTAGTGCATAGGAAGAGCAAATGCTCCTAAAGAAGCATAAAGGAGCCAGTGACGGTTTTTTATTGTGGGGGGGGCAGCTGATTTTTAGGGGCATAAGATTAAGAGACCTGATTGACTAAAGCCCTTACCGGTTTCACTGAATGCTGGATGGGGGACTTCCACCCTCTGCCTCTATAGCCCGGAACCCGGAGACAACAGTAGGAGGAACTCTGCTGAGACAAGTGCATGAGGGCCAGGAAGAGGGAGAATGCGGGCAGAGCCCCTCTCTGCTAAAGGAGTATTTCTCCCAACGTTGCTACCTCCTCCGAGCCGTGCTGCTTCCCCCATGACTCTGGCATGAGAGGCAGAGGGGAGAACAGGACCAGGGAGGTCAATCGGTGAATGGAGGGAGGGCAGCTATGAATGTCTCCCTGTCACTGCAGAGGAGTTTGCTCCAGTTCCGCGGCCTGCTCCTCCTCCACAGCCCTTTGGAGTCGATGGGAGTTCTTCCACTGACCTCAGCGGATTTCAGAGCAGGGCTCTACATGGCTGGATTTTCAGAAGAGCTCAGCTCCCACTTAGGTACCTAAGGAAGTCACCACGTCTTCCAAAGTGCTGCGCTCCCATGAAGATGAATGGAGCTGCTCGGATGCAGATGGCCTTGGGAAACCCAAGCCCAGGTATCCCTGCTGAGGGCATCTGAAAACCTGGCCCTTAATTTTCAGCCTGCTTTGAAAGCGCCTCCCAAATGAAACGGAACAAATGACATCTGGGGTATTAAATAAAATAAGCCTAATCTTGACGGGGATTTCATCAGTACAGGTTATTATTCCTCCCCACCCCGCACCCGCAACGGCCCAGCCATCTTCAGTGAGCTGCAAGAGGTCTCCCAGCTGCCGAGATGAATTATGACTAGCATGAATAATATTAACCCCTCCGGGATAAGTCAGTGGGTAATAAAATAAAAACTGCACAGCTGCTAATGGCAGCAAACACAGTCTTTATTAATCAACAAGTCTGATCACATCAGGAGAGAGTTACCCACACTTCTGTCTGGGCTGGGCTGCAGTAAAGTCAAGGGGCACGTGCTCCCTATGTTTGCAGTGTACAGAGTGGTCTGGTGCTAATTATTATCCTGTCACGCTTTTGGGAGGCGATACAAACATATACAGCTTATCCGTCATGCCATCTCTGGGGGGTGGCTGTGTTAATGGTCTGGCCAGGTTATTGAGCCTGAAGGTAATTAGGAAAGGAGACACACACACACACACACACACACACACACACACACACACACACACACACACACACACACACACACACGAAGTGCTGTTTCCTGCAAGGTCTCCCCAGACTGTTCATTTGCAAAGCCTACTCGGAAGAGCAATCTTTCAGGCACGCAGCAGCACAGCTTGTTTGTCATACCAGGGCACTTTTATCTAGTCATAAGGAGTGAATAAATTCACATCAATTGCTAGAAGAAGGATTCGGCCCGCAGACTCTGTGGTGTAAATGCACATCTGGTCTCCATTTGTAATGCAATCAGCTGACAGAACCTCTGAGCACCGACAACAAAACTGCTTAGTGTATTGCAGCCAAACTGGGCCGGTTCATTTCTGAGTAGGAGAGCTTTTATTGTCATATGTTAATGTCCTTTTAACACTGATAAATGACGAAGAGCTACACAACATTCATCACATAACTTTGTCAAAAGACAGGGCTTAGGTTGTTTTTATTTCCATTAGCTAATCCAATACACTCCACTTCCTACTTCCTTTTTCTCTGGGATGGTGGTTTGACATTTTCTCTGTAGTTTTCATGCTGTGGAAAGTCTGATCCAAAGTAACAAAAGCCATTGTTTGACTGCATTGGGGGCCAAAATGTAAAGCTCCAGAAACTTTCACAGGGACTAGGCTTTCCGTGTCTTAAGAGAAATTAAAAATAGCGAGCCAGTCTTCAATATGGAAACCCAATTGTACTGTGCAATTGTGTCATCAGGAAAAAATGTCATTACGGGATTATTCTATGGTTACAAAGAACCAGAAAAATCTTTAGGACACATAAGAAAAAAAGATCCCTTTCTTGATAATCTCACATTCTCAACATTCTTGTATCACTCTTCTCCTTTAAACTCAAGGTGTCTCATCCCCTTTCCCTTTTCCAATTGCCTGTGTTAGTTTAAATCTTATTTCTGACTCTCTCTCGCCCCATCCTCTCAGTGTTACAGGCACGAGGCCTTTAAAATTACTGCTCCACCCCATTCCATAGCCCAAGGATGGCTTATTTTTGTGCCAGCGCCTTACAAGTTCTTGGCGTGGCCATCACATCTCTTGGTTATTTTTATGTTTCGATTTAAGCACTGTTTCCTCTTATTCCAATCACAGAATATCAGGGTTGGAAGGGACCTCAGGAGGTCATCTAGTCCAACCCCCTGCTCAAAGTAGGACCAATCCTCTTTGTCACCTTTGGTACCAGAGGTGCCATATAAATATGATGCAATATCATTGATAAAATCCCAGCACACAGGCTCAGTGAAGGTTCTTTGGAAGTAGAATTTTACCTTCTGTGTGATGTGGTTGACCCAGGGAGAAGAGCAGTTGCTGAGGTCCGGCCCTTGTGGGTCCCAGATTCCATCAGGAGCGAGACACAGGAAAGTTGAAACACCTAAAAAGACAACACAGGAAGGACTCTGTTATCTGCTAGCAAATGCATTAATAAGCCTGGGTCTATGTTCACAGGCTTCAATCATTTCATAAGGAGAGGCATACCCAACATTTGCAACCCATGTAAGTTATGTTTTGAGGACCTTGATAGGAAGATGTGCCTGGCTCACATTACTAGTGTCCAAGCACCTCACAATCTTTAATGCATTTATTCTCACAATGCCTCTGGGAAGTAAGGAAGTACCATTATCTCCATTTCACAGATAAGGAACTGAGGCACAGACAAGGTCACACAGGGAGCCCGTGACAGAGGGGGAAAGTGAACCTGTGTCCCACAAGTCCTAAGCTACTGCCCTGACCAACAGGCAAGCTTTTCTGTTTGCTTTGCCCCCCTAGTGACTCCAAGACTAGCCCATCAGACTCACCATCCCTCTCCCCTGCTGTTTTATGAAGATTCTGCTGCACTGTAAAGCCCTGGAAACACACCAAGTTTAATAGCTACAAATAAGATGTATTATGGTCCTTTTAACTCACAGTCCCCCCATTCCCACCACCATACACATAGTGACTTTAGGGGAGAAGCTGCTTAGCAAATATTTCCTAAGTACTCTCCTGAAAAAGATAGCAAAATGTACCAGGAGCTTACAGACAAAGAGAAACTCAGGCTCCATGGTTCAGCGAAACATCTTTAGAAGGCAAGGAGGAAGAGATATAGATTAAAGAGCCTGCATCCCATAAGGCTCTCCGCACTGAAGAGCCAAACTTTTCATTTGGGAAGTAAATGAGATGTGGGGCCTGATGTTACTCCCATTAAAGTCAAAGAGAGTTTTGTTGATGTCTTCAAAGGGAGCAGGAGTAGGTGCACTGACAACACATGGCAGCTTTAATGTATCATATGAATCACAGAAATTAGAGCTGGGAAAAGCCTATTGGTCGCTCTGGACCATCCCCCGCCTGTGGGGAATTTTTCCATGTTCCAAATACTTCATCCAATCTAGTTTTCTACAACTCATGCACTGGGGCGTACAGATTCCCTACAAAGACTATTCCACAGCCTCCTAGACCTCACTGTTAAGAGATGGCTCTTGATATTCAACCTAATTTTTCTTTTGCTTCTCTTCTTTCCTTTATAGATGATTATTTGATTCTCCCCTTGGTTGTCATATGGCTGAGCAATGGGCTTGATCCTCCAAAGACCTAAACTTTGTGTAATCATTTACATCGGCAGAAAGTGCCTCTAAAAGGCACCAGAAATACAATTTTATACCCAGAGCGGTGCACAGCACGCTCACTGGGTCCAATTCTCCTCTCACAAACACAGAGGTTTATATCTATTTCACTCTATCGACTTTACCTGGTGTGAAAGAAGGATCAGAAGCACTGCACACAGATGTGAATGATGACACAGAATGTACAGCACTGGAAAACTAAGACCTAACATATTTTGCTCTTTTAAACTTTTCGCCACTCCAACCCTCTATTCATTTTTTATTGCTCTTTAGTGAATTCCCTCCACCTTCCTCATATCATATTGGCATACAGGTTCTCAAAACTGGGTACTAGAACCAGTACCAGGTTTTCAATGACACCAATGAAACCGTAGCACCAGGTTCATGCTCAAAAGGGACACTGCCTGCTCGCTCCTCTTCCACTCGGCCTCTTTCCCACCTGCCGCTTGCTCCTCTAATAAGAACATAAGCACGGCCATATTGGGTCAGACCAAAGGTCCATCTAGCCCAGTATCCTGTCTACCAACAGTGGCCAATGCCAGCTTGCCTCAGAGGGAATGAACAGAACAGGCCTACAAGCCAATTTCCTCGGATCCCACTGAGGAATACACTAAGAAACTACACCATCTACTCAGGACACTCCCTACACTAGCACAGGAACAAATTAACATACCCTTAGAGCACCGACCAGGGTTATTCTACCTACTACCCAAGATCCACAAACCTGGAAATCCTGGACGTCCCATCATCTCGGGCATCGGCACTCTCACTGAAGGTCTGTCTGGATATGTGGATTCTCTACTCAGACCCTACACCACCAGCACTCCCAGCTATCTCCGTGACACCACTGATTTCCTGAGAAAACTACAATGCATTGGTGATCTTCCAGAAAATCAGATATTAGGAACTGCAATATACAAAAACCTGTAGAACACTTCACTCTCCCTGGACACACTATTACAGATTTAAAGGTCACCATCCTGCAGCAAAAAAAACCCTTCAAGACCAAACTTCAAAGAGAAACTGCAGAGCTGCAATTCATTTGCAAATTTGACATCATCCACTCAGGATTGAACAGGGAGTATGAGTGGCTAGCTAACTACAAGAGCAGTTTCTCCTCTTTTGGTGTTCACATCTCCAGATCAGCTGCGAGAAGAGGACCTCATCCTCCCTGATTAGAGATAACAAGGTGATTCTGCCTGATTGAACTAACCTCATTATCTCTAACCTGGTTCTTGCCTTCTTATTTATACCTGCCTCTGGATACTTCTACTGCATTCATCTGACAAAGTGGGTACTAGCCCATGAAAGCTTATTCTTCAATACTTTTGTTAGTCTTTAAGGTGGCATGGGACTCTTTGTCGCTTCTGCAAACCCAGACTAACACGGCTACCTTTCTGATTCTGAACAGAACAGGTTATCATCAAGTGATCTATTCCCTGTTGCTCATTCTCTCCAAAAAGGGAGAATAGCTTTTCACCCCAGAAAGGATTAAAACTCACAGTCCCTGGTTTGGCAGAGTGCAGGGCCTCTGAGGTGGAACACAGGTAGGGTCTTGGAGAAAAGAGGCCATGCAGGGATGGGGCCTCAAGGCAGAGTATGGGCGGGGCCTTCGGTGGGGCGGGGCCATGGTCCGGGTGTTGGGGCCACAAAAAATTAATCTGTCCCTTACTAGAACTGGCTAAAAATCTCCTGAACATTTTCACCAAAAAGAGACAGATAATTTTTTCTTAAACATCTGGGCCAAAAAAAAAAAATCCATTTGTTTGACATGTCTGAGAAAATAATAATGTATTTTTTTTTTTGAAAAGCAAAACTTCAAAAAATTCCCATTCCCAAGCTATGGATCAGGGAGCCCAACTTCATGCCCCCCAATTTGAGAATCTTGGCCACAATCTTTAAAATGGTAACAATGGAAACAGCCAAAACCACACTGTGGCAAACGATACGACTTAGGATAAACTTCAAACAACCAAAACCTCAGCATTCAGCCCAGGCACTGCCCCTCCACGTTCAGAATAAAGATAATAACCTGTATTGAAGAATGGACTCAATGGGGTATTTCTCTTCGGGTACCCGGGCTTGAGGTTGCCAGATACCGGCCAGCCTCCCCTCCCATTTTTTTTTCACTGGGAGTGGCAGTTGTTCAGGATCTCACAGGGAGTGCGGGGCATATACAGGAGCTGGTTCTTCATACAGTGTGGAATGCCTGCCACACTTCCAAAATAACCATTAGCTTACTCCACTGGGCCTACCTGCCAGGAGACAGTGCGTATGTTATAAATGGTAGGAGCAAGCAGATCTCTGACCACATCACTGAAAGAACCAGACCAATGTAAAGAGAGGCAGAGCATCACAGAATTAAAGGCCAGAAGGAACCACCAGATCATTGAGTATAACTTTCTATACATCACAGGCCAACATCACCACCCAGCATCCTGGCCATCTGCTCAGGCCATTTCAATGGGGCTCACCTACTGTTCCCATAGGGCAGGGCTGCTTTGCCATCTGTCCTTGCCGGGTCCTAAACCACATGATCTCCCGGGCTTCCACAGCCTCACAGCTCTCTGCCCCTACAGCGGGGAGCTGGGAGGAGGCAGGCGGAAGGGGCGTGGTCATTTCATTGGGGACATCCACCACCAGGGAGGGCGTGTTTGTGCTCCTGTTCCTTCTGCCTGCGGCTGAGGTGGTGGTGGTGCGGCCGGTGCTCGGGGCGGTGAGGAGAAGAGGGGTGCTGGTAGTGGTGCTTCCCATGCCATGCACCCCAGATGTCGATACTCCTGAAACAAAGCAAAAGGAGGTTACAGAAAAAAGTGCCACTGTTGATCTCTTTGGCTTTGAGATGTTCTAACACAGAGGACACATGAATATTTCATGCTGCACTGTTTTCTCTACTAAATTAGCAAGGATCACAGGAAGCAACTGCAGCAAAACTGTGTCTGAGTATCAAACAACTCATTAATTACGGCTTTGCTAAAGGTAGGCTTTCCTAGTCCTTCCCATAGCATAGCAAAGACACTCGTCTTGTAGAGTGCAGCTACATTACAAAATAAATAGGAGGTGTTCAGTCTCTTCCAATCAAACATTAACTCCTTATTAAACAATCTGCTGCTGAGCACGGTAGATGAGGGTGCCATATAAATAGGCTTAGAAGAATTAGATTTTTATTGCTAAATCTCAGCCAGTGTCAACTTCAGCTACATATACAAATCAATGAAAAAATATTTCCATTGATAATCATTACAATTTAAAGATAGGCCAAATAAGAGAAATGCTCCTTGAGAACTTATTAGTGTCAAAAATCCAGAGATTTACACTTTTGAATGAGGCTCATTACAAATGGACTAGCAAATAAATAGTAAAAACTGGCATGATTTGTTGATTTAAAGATATTTACTTTAAATATTCTGACATGGGAGGTTGACAATTTCTGTTTTAATGGTTCACAAAGCTTTAACTTTTTGAATCTCAAATCTACTGTCTCTAAATAACTGTCAGATCTTCCCCTGCCCCAAACCCACAAATATTTAAATAGATAAAAATGGGGGAGGGGGAAATGCTTAACACCTATAATTCTGCACAACTGAAAATTGAAATTGATAGAAATCTAAAATGATTCTTACAAAGAAACATCAATATGATCTGTCAAAATTATCAAGAAATAAAAATTGAATTCTACCGCGCTTGCGTATAAGTATGTAAAATGACAAGAGAATAGAGCAGATCTTTCAGGCAAGTTCAGGTCTCTCCATGGTATTAACTGATCGATGGTTTGCTTTGGCCTTCACCAGGAACCCCTACGCAAAGAGATTCCCAGCACCAGACTCAACTTGACTACCACCAATGACTGAGTGAAACATCCTTCCTGTATACATCACCCTCTTGCCATGCCTGACAACAGTACTGTCTTATAGGGAGTCATTCCAGCCACAAGCGCACACAGGGATTAGCCCAGAGGTGGTTTATGGGCCTAACTCATTCACATTCCATAATAACTCCCGTGCTAATGCCTGATCCTACCAGCAATACTGGCGCCCTCACAATGTCGCATGCATGGTGGCCTTAAAGGAGCACCTCACAGAAGGCACACTCCTTGATGGTTTAATCATTAAAAGATGTTCCATTACAACTGTTACTGACAAGAGGGGCCCGGCAGCAATGAGAGGTTAACTAATTTAAAACCACATTAACCTGCTCGATGTTGCATAATTGCTCTGCTAAGTATTGTGTGCGAAAATATGGAAAGACAGTCCCTTTGTAATGACATTATTTTGTCTGCTGTTTAGACCTACATGTTGGCACTGATTAGGACTTCTGAAAAGCTGACCAAACAGAGCACTCCTATTAGGACTTTCATTATAATTTGCACTTCAGGCTGACAGAGCTGTGGATCCTGGCTCCCTACAGAATTGTATCTTGTGCAGTCATTTAAAGTGCCACCATTCTGCACAGGGCAGGGGAAAGATGAATACACAATGCACAAGATTGTAGATGAGAACTGGCTTCCTACTATCACCACTGTCAAAAGAATGGTTGCCTTTTCCACCATCTTTCCGTCATCGAGCAGGGACATTAGTACTCCACCCCCATGACAATATATCTTACATTTCTGTGAGGAGACTGATGCCTTCTGCTTTTTTGCTTGGCGTAACATTTTGCTCCTCCCTTGCAACTAGGGCTTGCCGAAGGGACCAGTTTGGGAGAAACAAGAGTCCCACAAGCCCAGTAGAGTCAATGCAGCCCATGACACTACACAACACCTTCTAAAGATATGTTGGCTTTTGCTCTTTAAAAGTAAATGTATCCTTTGAGGCCCTGGAGACAAACACTGTACTTAGTCCTGCCGTGAGTGCAGGAGACTGGACTAGATGACCTCTCAAGATCCCTTTCCTGTCCTACGTGTTTCTGAACATAGTGTCAGAGCACCTCATCATTTTTCATGTATTGATTCTCACAGTACTCTGTGTGATAGGGACAGGCTATCATCCCTATTACAAGTGGCAAACTGAGGAAAAGTGACATGAGGAATCCAACCCTTGGATTCAAACCCAGATCTCCCAGCATCCCAGACCAGTGGCCTCACCATGGGACAGTCTTTCTCTGCTACATTGAGCACTATGACTATCTAGCTAAACATTCTTGGATGAATCTTAAGTTTTTAATGGGGAGGTTTTTATAGGATTCCATTATCAGTTTCTTGCTGTTTACATTTTTTAAAAAGTCACTGTTTCTGTGATCACACTATTAGTTCAATGCACTTGCTTTATGGCTTTCTTCAGTGACACTCATCTTGGGCCCAAGCCTGCCATCTATTAATTCAGCATCAGTTGCACATGTTACCGCATGGCTAAAAAGATTCTTATGAACTTAGCAAATATGGCATAGTCAAATATCACCTGCTTTTACAATGTGAATATAGAGATGGTCATGTCTATATTAGTCAAAGCACCTAAGGCAAAACTGACCTGCAGTTATGAGTGACCACTCAGTTTTTACAAACAGTGGAGAAAAATACCAGAATTAATGCCTAAGTATACATCACTAACATTTTAATTAATGGGCGCCAAAAATTAGGGGGTAAGTCCATATCCAGGCAACTCAAGAGTGACCTGGTTAGCAAAGGGATGAGTACTCAGCAGCTCCCACTGACTTCAACAAAAATCTCGGCGTGTTTGAAGTGTTCAGCCTGCCTTTTAGAAATAGTTATTGCAAATCTTGGACTATATTGTTTTTCGATTGTAGCTCTGGAAGGTCTATTTTATCAGCTATGCATGGGGAATTTACAAATATGTTCCCTTAGCCATAAAATGGTAGTTATTTTATCTGTTTAGCCCCTGGGCATTGACAAAAGAAGCAGTTTCAAGGGTATTTTTCTCTTTCTTTTGTGTGTGTGTGTGTGTGTGCGCGCACGCTTCTCTGTTACCTTTACAAATAAATAAATAAAAACAATCTCAGCACGGAATTCAGCTTCACATCATACAAAGGAGAAACGATAAGAAAGGATAAAACAACTGGTTTAAAGTCACCTAACAGAATTAGATGGATGGGATACTGCTGAATTCAGTTCAAAGGTCTAATTATTCAATAAGCCACCATGATAATGAGCTCCAAGAGACAAGATTGCCATATTAACAGCAGCGAGTTTTACAGAACGCAGAAAGCTCCCACTGTAGATTTCACTCACACATCCATGTACTTTAAAATCAACGTAACTGGTTAGTTCGAAAAGAATAAGAGATTGGAATCATTTACATATAAATAACTCTTAAATCCAAGTAAAACCATGAATAGACTGCAACTTGTGCAAAATTACTTGAAGTTCTACAGTACAGAATACAGATGAGCTACCCAGAGTTATCCACACTGCCAGTAAATGGTCAATTTGAAACTTGAAGAAAATCAGTGTTGCATGGGGTCATTTTAATAGAAAACACTACTTCATAATACAATGTTTTCTTACAGAAGAGCAGTAACCTTTAAAAATCATTAACCTTATTATAACTAGAAATGCACATTTCCGGTTATTTTATTTTTATAGCTTGTTTTATTATGCTTTGCCATTTTCAGAGTTTAAGGTTAGATTTAGAGTAAATTTAGATTTCTATAACAAGCTTTAGATGCAGAACATTTGTGAAACTCTACACTTGGATTCTATGGAGCATTGTTCTGGCGCTAAATGTAATCCATAGAGCTACTGGGAAAGTCTGAAGCCTGGTTTAGGCAACCGTCCCTTCCCCGTGGATAACCCAAAGCAATACTTTATATTGTCTCCTCATGCCCTAAACATATACAGAAAGTCTACATCAATAATATAAGACTAGCTTTTCCAGACATGCTCAGACTAGAATGACAGCTACAAAATGACATTTCTAAGGTCCTCAGCAGGATAGCTGCAATTCACTAGGAAATATATAGACATACCTAATGGGTTGACTGTACAGGGAAAATATACGACCCATCTTCCCTGCTCTTTCTATTTCTCAAATTTCACTGACATCAAGACTTCAAGGTCCATGCTCAGGCAAAACTCCCATTAGGCTCAGTGGGAATTTTGACAGAGTAAAGACCAAGTAAGGACTATGCTCAAAACAAGCAGTGTTTTCAAACACGTGGAATAGCCACAACCTTTGTTTTTTACATCATTGCCTAAAGTGATAGCTCAGTTGTATTCAGTTGGGCTAAGATCACAGTATGGGTTCCTGACACAGGAAGAATCCCATATGTCGTCTGCTACTCGGTTATATTCACTCCTTTGTGGCATTGTCAGACACCAGACTGTGTTCACCAGTGACCGTGTACTAGACTTCTAGACATTAAGAATACAAGGGACTATCATGATCATCTAGTATGGCCTCTGGCACCTTGCAGGCCACAGAGTCTCACCTGCCCACATCTGCAATAGGCTCATAAGCTCTGGCTGAGTTACTGAAGTTCTCACATCTTGATTTAAAAACTGAAAGACTAATCTTTTTATATTACAATATAAACTGCTTTGATTCTATGCAAGAGTGCTTGTCATCACCAGATCTTCATTTGCTCAGGTATTCTTTTGGGGTGTCTAAGCATCAGGAAAATTACCCGGGGTAATTCATCTTTGGAATAACTTACCCAGGGACATGGTGAATTTTCCATCACTTGAAGCCTTTAAATCATTTCTCAAACTGGGGGGCCCGACCCAAAAGCGGGTCGGAAGGCTATTGTAGCGGGGTTGCGAAATCACAAAAATATTGCTGGGAGGAAGAGGGAGTTAGAGGACGAGTGGGGATATGGCAGCTGCCTCTCTCTAGCCACTCAGTTCTGAAGGCAATACTGCCACCAGTATTCTACAGAGTGGGGATATGGCAGCTGCCTCTCTCTGGCCACTCAGTTCTGAAGGCAATACGGCCACCAGTATATCTACAGTATTCTGATCTCTACTGGTATTCTGTATTCTCTCTGTATTCTAGTGCAGAAGAAAGGGTGGTGATACCTATGAGTATGTACACTAATTTGCTATCACTATTTTTTGGTAGGGAGGGGTGTCATTGCCTGAAATATTTTCAAAGGGGATCCCAGTTAAAAAGTTAAATCAAGGTTGGGTATCTTTCTGAAAAGAGGTGACGTAGAAATTGCAGGATGAAGTTCTATGTCCTGTGTTAGGGAGGATGTCAGACTAGATGATCATCAAGACCCTTTCTGACCTTAAAACCTATGAATCTGTGGATCTAAAGGTTTGTTCTAGTATAAACACACCCAAAGAGCCAGGACTTCCTCATTTCAGTGGCGGGTGAGGGAGTGCGTGCAGCTTCACAAAGGACATCCAGGTAAACTAAGTGATTCTATAAGGTTCTACGGCAAGACTGGAGAAAGCATGACAGTCTAACATATTTTGGTGGCCAAGAAATCATACACGTTAATCAGTTTGGGTGCTATGAACAGGTCTCCCACTGAAAACACTGAAACTATTATTTAAAATGAAATTGAACAGTTCAACTTCCATTGAAATTTAGAACAATCAAATTATTTTCTCATACAAATCTGTGTCTGCATTCACAGCTACTTACATATTGAGAAAACACAGCACTGCTGCTTTGTGAAAGGATGTTAGAGACTCAAAACCTAAAGGTCTTTCTCTGCTGTTTTTGTTCTCATTGTATATGATAAATATTTATTTTGCTTAGAGCACTTCATTCCTTTCCTTTCTTTTTCTATCAAACAAGATATATTCATATGTTTAATAGGAATGTTTAGATACCTCTTGAAAGAAAAAACAAAACAAACATCCTGCTTTAAAAATTTTTTTTTAAAAAAAATCAAAACAGCTGTTCTTCTCTCTTCCACTGTCTTGTAAAAATACCTTGAGTGAACTAGTTTCCTATTGGCATTGTCCAACACTTGTCACTGCAATTTTTTAAAAATCTTTAGTAGAAAAAATATTTTTCATTGAAAAACCAATCCTGTTTCTGTTTGTTTCTTTATGGATTTGATCCCAAGTCCACTGAAATCAATGGTAAGATTCTCATCAACTTCAGTAAGCATTGGGTCAAGCCTTGCATCTGTGCCAGTGTATTAACAATGAGATGAGCAAATATCTTGGAACATGACTTGTTGATTAATCACTTGAGTGAAATATTGTCTTTGGTACATGAGGCAAAGGGCAGCACCTCCCTGAGCGGTCCCATGTAATGTGTATGTGTGTCTATCTACCTAGCTATATATTTCTGTACCTATTTGAATATTGGCTCCTGTATTCTACCACATAGTAGCTATGGCACAGGGAAGCAGCAAAAAAAGATTACCTCTCATTTCAAATAAACAGAATTAACTACATAACAGGAATAATTACGTGTGTTTACTAAAGAGGAAGGCCATGTGTCTCTCATACCAAACCTATGGACTGCTCTCTCTTACACAAGGTCTCTCTTGCCAATTATGGATGAATCTGAACCAGAGACATACAGGAACACAAGAGTAAAATATGATTCTCTTGGACTCTTTCAGTAGCTGGGGTTACTGAAGGGATACGTACAGGAAAATGCCTGGGAGATGGGATTGGATGGATAAAAGCCCAATATCTGCTCAAGGTCTTCTATAACTGAAATATGAGCCCAAACCAAGTCAACTTGAAACACATTTTTTAAGACAAGAAAATTTTACGTCTCTGCCCTAAAATCTAAGATAGATGAGTGGGCAGTCTCTGGAACAAGCTGATTGTGAGGTTGGTCCAAACATTCATAAACATTTTGACAAACATGGAAAGAGATTCACATGGATCCAGACCAAATTTAGGGTGAATTCTGAATGCCAAGACAGGATTTATTGCTGTGGCCCAAAATCTGATGCAAACTCAATAGCTTTACCTGGACTCAACCTGAAGCCAGTTAAAACATTGTGATTTATCCAAACTTCACTTTGAGCTTTTTAAATTTATTTGAAAAACAGAATGAACATAAAATCCAAGGGTGTGAAACCAAAAAAAAAATAAAAAAAAAATAGGCAGTGCTCTACTGCAAGATGCTGGACTTCTTCTCTACCACTAAACCACATTGCCTCAATGATTTGATTAATCATATTCCAAATACTAAACACGCAGAACCAGTCTATCCAAATAGCTCAGCATTAGAGTTGGTCACATTTTTTCCAGTCAAAACTGTTTCTCAACTGAAATTTAGGTTCTTGACTAAACTAAACTCTTCACAAAAAAAATCTGTCTTCCAGGGGAAATTTTGAGTTTTTGTCAAAAACCTTCTGGTCAAATCCCGAAAACATTCTCGTTTGGGCTGAAAATTTTGGGGTTTTTTTCCCCATAATAAAAAAGTTAAAATTGTCTGTGGGAAAAATACTCATTTTCCAATCCACACTATTCAGCAACTAGCAGCTCTCCTATTGGGCCCATTAAATTTTTATCTGAGAAACAGATGTACATTCTCATTCCAAAATACCCACCATCTTTGATGTTTTCCAAGAAGTCACAGGACCTGATGCCTCAGTTTTAAATGTAAGCCTGTAGAGAGCCATTAAAAAAATGTGTTTCCTGGCCCAATTATGGGGCTACAGCGACCAGATTTATATATTTAACTGATTCACATTTCATTTAACAAAAGGAAATGTGAAGAATTTCCCCGGCTTTGGCACCAGGTAGTTAGGAAATTGCTATATCATATCGGTGTTTGTTATCACCATTTTCATCTTCTATCAGGCCATGGTTAGATAAAAACCTTACCCAGAGTCATAGAATCAGAATATCAGGGTTGGGAGGGACCTCAGGAGGTCATCTAGTCCGACACCCTGCTCAAGGCAGGACCAATCCCCAACTAAATCATCCCAGCCAGGGCTTTGTCAAGCCTGACCTTAAAAACTTCCAAGGAAGGAGATTCCACCACCTGCCTAGGTAACCCACTCCAGTGCTTCACCTAATATCCAACCTAAACCTCTCCCACTGGAACTTGAGACCATTACTTTTTGTTCTGTCATCTGCTACCACTGAGAACAGTCCATCCTCTTTGGAACCCCCTTTCAAGTAGTTGAAAGCAGCTATCAAATCTCCCCCCAGTCTTCTCTTCTGTAGACTAAACAATCCCAGGTCCCTCAGCCTCTCCTCATAAGTCATGTGTTCCAGCCCCCTAATAATTTTTGTTGCCCTCCTCTGGACTCTTTCGAATTTTTCCACATCCTTCTTATAGTGTGGGCCCCAAAACTGGACACAGTACTCCAGATGAGGCCTCACCAATGTCGAATAGAGGGGAACGACCATGTCCCTCGATCTGCTGGTAATGTCCCTACTTATACAGCCCAAAATGCCGTTAGCCTTCCTGGCAACAAGGGCACACTGTTGACTCACATCCAGCTTCTCGTCCACCGTAACCCCTAGGTCTTTTTCTGAAGAACTGCTGCCTAGCCATTCAGTCCCTAGTCTGTAGCAGTGCATGGGAGTCTTCCATCCCAAGTGCAGGACTCTGCACTTGTCCTTGTTGAAACTCATCACATTTCTTTTGGGCCAATCCTCTAATTTGTCTAGGTCCCTCTGTATCCTATCCCTACCCTCTAGCGAATCTACCTCTTCTCCCAGTTTAGTGTCATCTGCAAACTTGCTGAGGGTGCAGTCCACGCCATCCTCCAGATCACTGATAAAGATATTGAACAAAACCGGCCCCAGGACTGACCCTTGGGGCACTCCGCTTGATACCAGCTGCCAACTAGATCTGGAGCCATTGATCACGACCCATTGAGCCCGACGATCCAGTGAGCTTTTTATCCATCTTATGGTCCATTTATCCAGCCCATACTTCTTGAACTTGCTGACAAGAATACTGTCTTACTTGCTCTCTCTTATTCGATGCCCAGGCTACCTCCGTGAATCCCTCTCACTCGTTAGAAGCCTTCTAGTAAGAACACTCATCACAAGCTTTTACTCTCACCTTTTGCAGTTCCTTCTGAACATTTGGACAGAAATTAAAACTGGGCCATCACTTATAATACAGAGGAAGATAATGTCTCTTCGCTATTATGTCGTAATGCTTTTGGAAATGCCGATTAACTATGCCCATAGAAGTCCTGGTAAACAGGGAAACATTACAGAGGAACTGATCTAATAGACAGTGCATCAGGATTTATCATAAATGGACTAATCTAACAGAGCTGACAGTTCAGGCAAAGAGCTATTTTTAGGCGATCTAGCTTTAAATCGCTCCGTTTAAGTGCAAACAAGGTCATATGTGGCTGCATTATTTGGAACTGATATATTTTAAAATATCAGTACTGCCTTTTTTATGTCACGTTATTTCAAAAAGGAAAAACATATTTCCCCTCTTCCCCCCACCCCTCCGTTGTACAACAGCTGCATATAATTACTGAAAGTATGTAGGGAACTTCTAGCCTCCTACCTAAACAACCTATGTTCCTCAGTGTGATTCACATCTATCATAGCCTTGGTTGCAGGTCTGATACATTGTCTTCCAACTTGCATACCTCAATCTCCATTAAAGAGAAAACCAGCAGGAATTCATGGTTGTAGAAATCACTTTTGATTTCAACAACAGATACTGTCAGTTTTCATTCTAGCCACTTTAGCAGGCACACACACCCATATACACACACAAAAATAGCTTTACTTCAGGTCAAGATTTTCAAGGTGGTTCTTGTTTTTTTTTTCATTACATTAACTGTATTACACCCACAAAGAGAAACATGGCTTTTAATTTCTTCAAAGAAAAAGCAAATGTAAAAAAATATTGAATGTAGAAGATTATTTTTTCTTGGAAGTTTTGAAGAGAGATCGATGTAATTTTTATTAACTGTAATTTTATTTCATCTTTCCTACTTTTTGTGTATTTTCCTCTGTATTTTGAATTGCATACTTTATATCCACTCAGTGCCATAAAATCTTCTTGGGTTTTTTTGCCATTCGAAAGCAATAGTCGGTGTCCTTATTTGCTACCTTTTAGCATATGGAAACGTGGCTGTGTGTTACAAAATTGAAGGGTTATGATCAAGTGGCTTTAGGGGATGATAGTGACTGACCTAATCTATGCAGCCAAAGCTCACGAGTCCTGCTGTTAGCCAAAGATCTCAGCTACAGAATGTCCCCTTGCACTTTGACTACTGGCTATTATATTTGCTTTTTCAATTCAGGCTATGACTATAACTTTACTGAAAAATAACTTTTTTTTTAAGTTCTCTGCTTATACTTGAGCGTAAAGTCTTTGATCTGGATTTATTCAATGAGATGGGCTATTGCCCACTGAGAAATGTCTAGGGATCTTTTAAACATATAATAATTTAAACATGAAATGGCTGGATGGTTGCTTTTCAATTTGCAAAATGGCTCAAAATCTGTAAATAAACGGAATTGGATGGCTTTCAAAAGCACAGATTATGTTTTACAATTCTCAGTGACTCAATGCTTCCAAGATGCACTCCAGCAAATCTCATATTAATATTTAAAAACTGACTGTGTTGCGCTGTTACACTTGAGAAAGAGAGAATGCTCAACAAAACAACAACATTGGAACTACAGAAATGTAGCTCCAAACCTTTGTGGTACATGCGTGTACAGCGTGGGTGGGTGAGTGGGTGGGATGGAAGAAAGCTGTGGAGGCTTTCTCCCTTGTACCTCATGATTTAGGAGATTAATACTGTAAAGAATGCTTTTTGCATGCAACTTATTTACTACATATCTGCCATGACAATATTTTCAGATTCTCTCCATTCCCAGGTGCTCTCAGGCTAGGGATCTGAGCAAACATGTGTTGCCGAGGTGTCAGCAAGTTGAAATTAAAAAGAGGAGAGGGAGAGAAAAAATGTCAAAAAAAGCAAAACTGTCACAGGGAGACTGTTTAAACTTTTTTCCCCTCTCCATCCCAAGAGTGGCTTAACTACATTAAGATGCAAATCAGACTACACTACAGTGCGCTAAACAAAGGACTGAAAGCAGGGCTTCTTGTTTACATATCAGCTGTTGACTGAATACTGTTCTTTTATTATCCCCTAATAATGATTTTGCCTAGTCAAACACCAACAGAAATGATAACCCCCTCCACCTCACTCACTCCTCCTCCCCCGCAAAAGTTTTGCTTTAGGTCCCTCACCAAAACCAGGCATTTTCCCTAGCGGCGAAAAGCCACTGGTGTGCCAACACAGATAAAAAATCCCCATTGCTCAGGCAAATCTGAATGCTGCTGAGTGCTTTTCTCTAGAGGGCACTGTGCTCTGCCTAGTCTCTGCTTGTGGTGTTTTTTCTTTCTTTTGTTGTGTACTCCTTCATGAGCTGTAAATAGATTCCGTTACAAAGAGAGTTGCTGATTTAAACCACCAGAAGCAGGGAAGTGCAGAGAAAAAGCAACCTCTCTCCACCCTCCATGCTCACTCTCTAGTGCCTTGGTGTGGCGAGTATATGCAATGCTGTCATTGTCCTGGGACCTCTCCCATAACTCGGCACTACAGAATGAAAAGCGGACAAGGTTTCAGACTTGCATTCGCTTCTGATTCTGAATTTCATTGTTTGGATAATTTCATACCCTTTGTGTTACTTCATCAAACCAGCCTGTGATTTAATCATCTCCTTTGGGGACAGGGAGAAAGCAGAGAGAAGGACAGGGAATATATTTGCGTTAAACAAAACAAACCTCTCATGTGAACACATTACATAGACTGACAAGAGTCTATTATGAGAACATCAATAGTCAGATCTTTTCCAAAATAAAGCATTTTCCCTCACAGGCCATAAGGAGCTGTTTAGATCCCTACCAGTATGCTTTATTATTTTGCACAGGTATTTAAATACTGTGCAAAGCTCTGGCCAGTATTGTTATTATTCATGTTCAGGGATCTGTTTTCATGCCTCTGAGTATAGGATTGAAGCCTAAACTGATTTTATGGAGGACTGATATTGTACAAAGGGCTTTAACATGAAATGAGGTATTAACACTGTGAACAAATGTTGCTGTAGTGTAGTGGACTTTTAATACACACACACACACACACACAATATATATATATTTTAGATAGATAGAGAGATAGAGAGAAAGAAAGAATTAAAAAACAAACAAAAAAAGGCAAAGGGCAATAATTTCAAAAGTGCCCATGGCCCAGTTCCTCAAAGGCACTGCACACCTAACTTCCATCCACATCCTCAAAGGTATTTAGATGCACTACTAGAGCAGAGCTGAAAGAGGCTCCATATGGCTCCTATCCCAAGTGAAATCTTGGGAACTGGGGAATGTTGGCCAATCAACACCCACCCCACCAACCCGGCTGGCCAATGAGTGCCAGAGACTACCAGGCATCCTTCCGTGACTGTCTCCTCCTCTCACTGATGAGGCCACCATCTTCACCACCATCCCCATCAAGTTTCTCCACGCACTGAAGCAGGAGTGGCATTTGAGGTGGACACAGCAGTGAAAAGACGACAGCGCTATGGATGAATTGTGTCAGAAGAGGTGATACCTGCCCATCACCCACTCTCTTCTATATCAGGCATTGAATTTGTTCCCGTTTAAGGGCTGCAGGTTTCCTACCATATAACCCATAAATTGCAGTAGACTCTCTTCAGCTTACCCCTGGCTTGAAGTCAGGCACCTAAATACCTTTGAGGCTCTGGGCCTAAGTGATTTATGGACCAAAGTCCCATTTTTCCCCCAAAAATCTAACTTTGGTGCTTTAAGGACCTAAGTCTCATTAACTTTCCATGACACAGGCTGTGACATCACATAAGCCCTTTTGAACGTGTTACCCAAAATCTTGGGTTTCAAAAACAAATGTTAATAAGAACATGTCAAAAAACACTAATACTAATTTCTAATAGTAAAACCCAACATCTAATCAGACTTCCTTTTAAATTTTATTTGGTCAAAAGTTAGTTGAGGCAAACACTTGGCACTGTCCATTGAGTTTAAACCCGAAATTCATCTTGCAGTAATTGGGAAGATGCTCTGTTGACTTTGCTGGGCTTTGAATCAGACCCGTAAAAAGGAGAGACATCAGTATTTGTAATAAGGAAATAAACATCAATACAATGAGAAGAAACTGAACGCCAATAAAGTAAGAAGAAAACTTAAGATACTGAAGTAATGTAATCAGGTTAATAAAGTCCTCTGGAGTCATTTTAAAATGTTTAATCTTATTCTCCTTGAGTAACTCTAATAAGAACAAATAGCTGCCATCCGTATGGAACAAAAGTGATGGTATGATCAAAAAAGGAATGTCTCCTAAACACACACAGTAAACTGGTACATACCCAACTTGTCATTTTAAAAAAAAAAATCTATTAGTTGGCTAAACTTGCACACATTTCAAATGTTTTTCTTAATGACACACATTATGAACATATACTAAAAAGCCAGAAGAATAAAAAGCCAGAGAAGCAAGCAATCAGGATTAGCTTCAAAAAGGGACATCAGCGACTCTTTGTTCAGATTTTAGCACAAGTGCAGGATAAAATTACTGGTTCAATACACTGCTAAAGAAGCACTCTATGTTTCTACCACATTGCCCATGACTAATTTTATATTTCTTATGATTAAAAGAAAACAAGGATATAATAGCAAGCTCTACTTTGATATTTTCCCCTTCAATTTCTAATCTACTGAAATTCATTTGGGTTGTAAATATTTGCCAGAGAGATGCTCACCCTATCTGCCATTAATGATTTAGATAATGGCACAGAGAATACACTTATAAAGTTTGTGGATAATACCAAAGTTGGAGGGGTTGCAAGTGCTTTGGAGGATAGGATTAAAATTCAAAATGATCTGGACAAACTGGAGAAATGGTCTGAGGTAAATAGGATGCAATTCAATAAGGATAAATTCCAAGTACTCCGCTTAGGAAGAAACAATCATTTACACACATACAAAATGGGAAATGACTGGCTAGGAAGGAGTATTGAGGAAAGGAATATGGGGGTCATAGTGCACCACAAACTTAATATGAGTCAACAGTATAACAACATTGTTTCAAAAAAAGGAAACATCATTCTGGGATGTATTAACAGAAGTGTTGTAAGCAAGACATGAGAAGTAATTCTTCCACTCTACTCTGCACTGATTAGGCCTCAACTGGAGTATTGTGTCCAGTTCTGGGTGCCAGATCTCACGAAAGATGTGGACAAATTGCCGAAAGTCCAGAGAAGAGCAACCAAAATGATTAAAGATCTAGAAAACATGACCTATAAGGGAAGGTTGAAAATAAATGGGTTTGTTTAGTCTGGAAAAGAGACAACAGAGGGGACATGATAACAGTTTTCAAGTACATAAAAGGTTCTTACAAGGAGGCAGAAGAAAAATTGTTCTCGTTAACCTCTGAGGGTAAGACAAGAAGCAATGGATTTAAATTGCAGCGGGAGAAGTTTAGATTGGACATTAATAAAAACTTCCTAACTGTCAGAGTATTTAAGCCCTGGAATAAATTACCTAGGGAGGTCATGGAATCTCCATCCTTGGAGATTCTTAAGAGCGGGTTAGATAAACACCTGTCATGGATGGTCTAGATCAGGGGTGGGCAAGCTTTTTGGCCCGAAGGCCACATCAGGGTTGCAAAACTGTATGGAGGGCCAGGTAGGGAAGGCTGTGCCTCCCCAAATAGCCTGGGCCCCACCCCTTATCCGACCCCATCCCACTTCTCACCCCCTCAGAACCCTCCACCCATCCAACCCCCAGCTTATACCTACTGCCCCAACCCCTACCCACACCCCCGCCCTCTGACAGGCCCACTGGGACTCCCATGCTTACCCAGCACCCCCGCTCCGATCCCTGTCCCCGGACACCTCCGCTCCATCCAACTGCCCTTCCTCCCCACCCCTGACTGCCTCCAGGGACCCCTGCCCCTTATGAAACCCCTGGGTCCCGGCCCCCTTACCATGCCCCTCAGAGCATCACATCTGGTAGCTACGCCACCTGGCCGGAGCCAGACACAGCCATGCTTCCCAGCAGGAGTGCATAGCCCCGCTTCCCAGAGCGCTGCCTGCACGGTGAGCTGAGGCAGCAGGGGACAGTAGGTTAGGGGCCGGGGGTAGCCTCCATGGCTAGGAGCTCAGGGGCCAGTCAGGACACTGCTGCAGGCTGGATGTGGCCCATTGGCCATAGTTTGTCCACTTCTGGTCCAGATAATACCTAGTCCTCACATGAGTGCAGGGGACTGGACTAGAGAACCTCTTGAGATCCCTTCCAGTCCTATGATTCTATGATCTGAAATGTTACTAGCTTTGGGCCTTTCACATTCCATGCATATGGCAACAGACAAGGAGCCCTTGATAAATTTAGTGGGTGTTAGGCATCCAACTCTCCCTAAATTTTCTGTATACTAAAATGAAAACAAATCTTTGCAATGGACACTGAGCAACCTACATTACCTCCACAGAACTGGCATTATGTAGGAAGGATGACAGCACTGTGGAAGCTCAGAACCTGGCTTACTCTAAGTGATCTAAGTAAGAAGAAGCACAAGGCTGAAGCTCAAGGGATCGTTTATAAGGAGAGAATGGTCTGCCAGGGTTGTGAGGTCAATCCTTGAGGGGGCCCATTTAGGGATCTGGGGCAGAAATCTGTGTGTGAGATTGTGGTCTGCATTGTGCAGGAGGTCAGACTAGATGATCATAATGGTCCCTTCTGACCTTAAAGTCTATGAGGAGCTACACCATCCAAATCCCCTCAGAAACAAACTCAAACAACAAAATTTGTAGCCTAGCTATTTGTTTTTTTTCCTCCAGCTGCTGTTAACGTTATTGGCAAAGAAATGAGTGAACATGCTCCAAATGAAGTTTGGATGAGTTTAAAGAGTGTGATTTCAGAAGCTAAGGCCTTGCTGAGCATTTATCAGAGCAAGCTCATTTTAATGGCCTAACAACCTCGAACTCTCCTAACAAACAAAGTCTCAAAAATATGAGCATTAGGAAGCCAAGGGTCTGTCTTTTGGCTGTTCTTTCATTCTCTAGATCTACCATAAACATTGATTCAATAAAGCAAAAGGTAAATATACATTTAAAGTGAGAGGTTTTTTTTTGTCTTTGGAAGATCAGGAAACGTCAGATATTAGCAATACAATGGAAGAGGTCAGTTAGGAAACCAACATTTGCCAATAAATTCCACTGAAAGTATCTTAGTCCTTGGCTAGATTGGGGGGAGATGGGGGGAGTTCGAACTAGGATACGCAACTTCAGCTACGCTATTCGCATAGCTGAAGTCGGAGTATCTTAGTTTGACTTACCGGGCAGTCCTCACGGCGGCAAGTTGACCGTGGCGGCTCTCCCATCGACCCCACTTACTCCTCCTGCTGAGATGCAGTACAGGCATCGATTTATAGCGTTTAGATGAGACGTGATAAATCGATCCCTGATACAGAGAACACTACCCGCCAATCCGGTGGGTAATGTAGACGTACCCTAATTCTTGAAACAGGAAACAACAGTAGCCCAGATCTTCAAATTTCCCATGGGAAGGTTGAAAGAAGGCAGAGTGTTACCTCTGTGACAATTATCCTTCATTCCCTGGTCAATGGGAATGTTTTACCACTGACCCTCTGAAAGAATCCTGCATTGGATCAGGCACAGCAGAGGTTGAACAGAGAAGGAGCTGTTTCCCACAGCATCATCCCCCTGCTTTGCACCAGGATTTTCATGCAACAATCTAGGCAGAAAACAACATTGCTCAAATGTGACCTAGCCTTCTGGTAGCTGCATTTTCTCTTGTTAAATGAGAGATCTTGGATTGCAATCACTATAGGTGCAAACATGAATTGCTAATGTCTGCACTATACACTCACCCTCTCTTTTAAAGTGCACCCCTTTCATAGGCTCTGTTGCTGGTTATAACTAAGTTTAGGGATTATGAGAATAAAAAAAAACACACACATGCAAGAGACGTTCTGGCTGAGGGTGACTAACATTAAAAATAAGCTGGTAACTTAATAGAAGCATATTCCGCAAGGGGCTATTCATCCTGTCTCATACTGCAAGGAGGTGGAGACAATCAATGAAACGAAAGGTAACAAATTCAGAACAGATCAAAGGAAAAACGTTTTCGCACACTTAGCATGTGGAACTCACTGGCACAAGACCAAATGCCAAAAGCTTTGTGGTATTTAGAAAATGATTTAGACGTTTACATGGGCAACCAGAACACCAGAGTTATAATAGTAACTATTAATATGAGCAAACAAGAGCTTTGCAAGGAATCTAAACTCCAGTTCAGGGCATGATGCAACCTTTAAAAGAATGGGGTTCAGGTTATTCCATAAATGCTACTGCAGGGATTTCCCCCCCACTCCTCTAACATATCTAGTGCTGGCCACTGTCAGAGGCAAGATACTGGGCTAAGTGGGCCACTCTCTGATCCACTATGGCAATCCCTACTTTATTATGATGAATTTTCTTAATCTGTCCATTCAGCTCTCTTGGCATCAGTCAGTTGTACAAGGCCAGGCCCTCTGACCTACAAGATACTATGCTGACTTAAGCTGTTATTTTCCTTTGTTAAGCCTCATATTATTTGAGAGCAGGGAACTGATTCGCTTAAAACCAGCACACACTGGTATGGCTAACAATAGCTGTGTAGACACAATGGCTCAGGCTTCAGCGCTGGCTGTGTAAGCACACTGGGGACCATAGGTATATATTGGTGCGGTCAGCTTGGGCTAAAGCCCATGACCCCACATCTACACGGCCATTTTTAGCCATGCTAGCTTGGGTATGCCTACCTGTGCTGCAACCACACCTTGGACTGCAGTTTAGACATAGCCTAAGTCAAGGGTACCTATCAGAGCCCTGTGTCCAGTTGTACATTCCTCCCATGGACAGGGCCGGTGTAACTACTAGGGAACTAGGCTGCCGCCTAGGGCACCAAGATTTGGGAGTGCCAAAAAGTGGTGCCCTGCCCAGAGGGCTGGTCCCGGCCTCCCCTCCCCCTGCCCAGGGCACCAAGTGGCCTCGACTGCTCCAGGGCTTCCCAGGCAGCTGGCGCAGCTGCCTGGCTCAGCAAGGAGGAGCCGCCTTCCGGAGGCGCCGGAGATCCAGAGCTTTGCGCTTGCGGCGGTGGCGAGCCCCAACCACGCAGGAGCCGGTGCAGCGCGGCGCAGGGGGGCAGCAGCCCTGCAAAGGCAGCGGCACCACTAGGGGAGAGCAGCTGTTCCCCCTGCCCCTCCTGCCTGGGCTGAGGTCCGCCCCCCAACCCCGGGGCTCCTGCAGCGGATGCATCGTGGGCGCTGGTCCCATGCACCCCCCCCGGCTCCTCCCTCGCCGCGCTTGGGCTCTGCGGCTTCTGGGCGCATGAGCCGCTGCCTGGAGTAGGCTCGAGGCCCCGTGCCCCAGCTGGGAGATGCTCGGCCCCTGAGGGCGGCCCCTCCCGCCATGCTTGGCCACTTGCCATGGGCAAGGCCCAGGAGCTGATGCAGGTGAAGGCGGAGGACGTCAGCACAGTGCAGAAGCTGCTGCAGCAGCTCAAGCCCGGCAACGCCAGTGAGTGGACCCGTGGCTCAGGGCTGGGGGGCTGCTGGGGTGGGGAGGGCTTGTGGGGGGGCTGTGCACCCTTCAGGGGAGCTCAGGGGGTGGAGAGGGGGGAACCTAGTCTGGGGAGCAGCCCCTAGGCATGGCTGGCCCCTGAGGTCTATAAAGGCTCATTGGGATTTGCCCCTCAATGAACTGATGTGCAAGGGGTGGGGGGTGCAAGGTGGAAGTTTCACCTAGGGCGCAAAGTATCCTTGCACCGGCCCTCCCCATGGAGCTTGCAGGAGAGAGGTCCAGTCTTTCCTCTGAGTGACTGAATGGAACTCCTCCCACCTGAGAGAGGGTGTGTTCACAGCTAGCCATGGAGACTAGAGCCCCAAAACAAACATGTTTTTAGTTGCTTGACAGGGAAGAACAGATCCTTCCTGCCCTTTTCTTAATGCCCTTTGGGGTTTGCCCTGGTCATGGGGATACTCTCCCAGCTCGGGAACAAGGCAAGGCCATGTACAAAGTGGAAAGGAGAGTCTCAAAGGAAAAGGGACCTTTTGCTAGTCAACTGAGAAAGAGACTCTGCTCCCCAGATGAGAGAACAGAAACCTGTTTTCCTTCACTCTTTCCTAACAGGCTGCTCGGCATGTTTCTGTAATAAACGATCAATGGGAACATTAAACACACATGCTGTCTTGTGCAGCATGATTTCTTTCTTTGGACTGGAGCAATGAACTTGGCCTATACTACCCGTGAAGCTGACCCAGTGCTCTCAGGCATAAAAGTTCATTGTCATCCCACAGAACCGGCCACAAAGGGGACTGGTGCTATTGGAAACTATTTAAAAACCAAATCAAACTACGGGATTATTTATATTTCGAAGTGCGGGGTGCTTTTTCAATAGCGTGTTGTCATGAGAGCAGGCAGGGAGTTAGAAGGGGTCAAGTATGGGGGGAAAAAATCAAGGGCTGTCAGTTCCAGCGGACTTTTAAATGAGAGTGAGGAGGTCAACAGGTACCAAATCTGAGGAGCCAGATTTTGCTGAGTGTGTTCTAATGGAAAACAAATGTTAACCACAAAGACTGAAAGCACACCACAAAAACGGCAGCATAATCTACAATCAGACATTAGATTTGTTGTCTCTTGAAACTATACAAATATTGTCCAAGGATGCTTGACAATCTGGTTGTCAGCTGAAGCATGCAGGGCTCTGCTAATGATCTAACAGAACATTGTGTGTCCACTTTTATCCAGCTGAGGTCAGGCTCAGACATTTGCTTAACAATCATGTGGGAACAATCAGCCTAGCTGGGCATAGGAGTGTGGTAAAGG
This sequence comes from Dermatemys mawii, assembly GCA_007922305.1. NCBI lineage: Eukaryota > Metazoa > Chordata > Testudines > Dermatemydidae > Dermatemys > Dermatemys mawii. The sequence continues at coordinate 6,115,514 of ML677375.1, forward strand.
AGATGTTGACGTGCTACAAGAGTCAAGACTCAAGAGGGGGAGAACAAAGCAATGTTTGGACAGCACATTAGCCTAATGACACTTGCTTTCCTTATTCATATAAGGAATACACACCTTCCCCTTTCTCAATTAACTTCTTCTCTTTTTGTGCGTCACATTGGTGGCTTAATATATTAAAACCTAGATTGTGAATATGAAAGCAGCCCAGCCCAGCTTGTGCACTGCCTCATCCAGCCACAAGGGAAAATGTTCTTGGGAGCAGCAGCAGACCTTCTGCACAAGGGACCTTAATAATCCCCCAATGGAGAATGCACGCTGCACTGCCGTCAGCAGTGAACAGAAACTTGGTTTACCTTTCAGATCAACCCCCCTGAGCAACGCGGTTACACTGACCAAACTCCTGCCGACATGGCTCCTGCCGTCGATAGAGCTACCTCCTCTTGGGGTACCTATACTGACGGGAGAAGCTCTCCCGTCAGTACACTTAGCGTCTTCACTAAGCACTGCAGCTGTGCCACTGTCGTGCTGTATGTGTAGACACGCTAGTTCTGACACTGATCACTACAGCTGGGTTTACGAATGACTTTTTGGTTCACTGGCAGCTCTAAAAAATTGGAAAAAAAAGGGGGAGGGGGTTGAATGAGCACCCTCAGCTCTGATGAGGATCTGGGGCCATGTTCAGGAAGAGACTCACAGGCCCCATCCCAAGAACTTCGGAAGATCCACCAAACAATGCTCAAATGTAACATAGCTAGGAGTTCAGCTGGCCAGATGATATGGGGATGGGGGCCATCCAGGTACCAAGACCTAGGACACACCTGCCCCTTCAACTCTGAAATTCCCCTAGGAGAGCCTCCAGAGCCTAGAGATCAGCCTGCAGCCAATAGCAGACCAGTAACTCATCCCACCTTAGACAACGATAGGGCAGGAGAGCAGAGAGGGAGAATCTCTGCAGGACCCATGAGTTTTGGGCCCCAAGCCATGGCTTCTTGCATTCTGTTTCATTCTCCGGCCTAAACTCCAGTCAGTTCACATCTCTGCTTGTCCTTTGAACTCAGGGGAATTACACAGGCTCCACTAGTCTTTCAGAGCCACGGGGTTTTTTAAATTACTTTGTTCCTCTCCAAGCGTTTCTGTGCAGGAGAGGAACATACAGGCCTTTGTCTCTTACATTGCCTAGTCTATCTCCTGAGTGCCTGCTTTGAGGTTGCCAGCACCCCCTTGTTATCTACTCAGAGTAGGGGGTCTAATGGACTAAAGAGAGCTCACCACACGAGGTATCCTGGTACTGAGATCAGATAAAGCCCACAACATTGCAGGCGTTTGTTCACATTTATCATCTTATTTCTGTCTGAAGAATCCCCCACTGTGGCCTCCTGCACAATAAGATCTAGGAAAAAGATTTCTTCCTGGCTGCTTTTGTCACATCCCCAAGTGAACATTTGCATCGTTTTCCCCTACCCCTTTTTGGCCTTGACCAAACAATGACGGTGCTGCGAGGCTCACATTGCAAGGCAGACACAATGCTTCCATGCAACACATTGTTAGAATTATGAGCTGCATGTATCTTCTTTCTCCCCCACAAAACAGAACGCGATTAGAGTTAATTGCACCTGATCAAATCACACCTGAAAAAATGGTGCAATGGGGGATTGGCACTTGGAACACCTGGTTCAATATAATTAGTGTCATTTAAAGGGAGTTCTTTTGTGAGGATACATTGGCACAAACCCAATATTTATAAAGCATCATTTTTTGTGATTTCTGCCTCTTTCAAATGTTCACTGAGTGTTAGAACTGGGGTTGTGTGCCTATCTTTGCCAACAACAAAGGAGCACATTAATACAATTAAATTACAAGATACTCAAATCTGCTAATGACAGAACTTACACCAAGGGCATCTTTCATTGACTAGAATGTGTTTTGTAAAATAAGGATGTTAAAATAATAATAACTAATAATAATAACTGATTTCACAGGACAATTTTCCAGTGTTGCCTATCTTCAGTGAGTTTAAACACAAAAAGGAAGCTAACAAGAAATGGAAATCTGGACAGATGACGAGGGAGGAGTATAAAAATATTGCTCAAACATGCAGGGGTGTAATCAGAAATGCCAAAGAACAATTCGAGTTGCATCTAGCAAAAGAAATCTGATGAGGTTCAACAAGGACAAGTGCAGAGTCCTGCACTTAGGACAGAAGAATCCCATGCACTACTACATGCACTACTGCAGTCTGGGGTCCGACTGGCTAAGCGGCAGTTCTTCAGAAAAGGACCTGGGGATTACAGTGGATGAGAAGCTGGATATGAGTCAACAGTGTGTCCTTGTTGCCAGGAAGGCTAACGGCATATTAGGCTGCATTAGTAGAAGCATTGCCAGCAGATTGAGGGAAGTGATTATTTCACTCTATTCGGCCCTGGTGAGGCCACTTCTGGAGTATTGCTCCAGTTCCCCCCACACCACCACCACTACAGAAAGGATATGGACAAATTGGAGAGAGTCCACCGAAGGGCAACGGAAATGATTAGGGGGCTGGGGCACATGATGTATGAGGAGAGGCTGAGGGAACTGGGGTTTTTTGGTCTGCAGAAGAGAAGAGTGAGTGGGGATTTGATAGCAATCTTCAAATACCTGAACTGAGGGTTAGAGGGTTCCAAAGAGGATGGATCTAGACTGTTCTCAGTGGTACCAGATGACAGAACAAGGAGCAATGGTCTCTAGTTGCAGTGCGGGAGGTCTAGGTTAGATACGAGGAAAAACTTTTTCACTAGGAGGGTGGTGAAGCATTGGAGTGGGTTACCTAGGGAGGTGGTGGAATCTCCTTCCTTAGTAGTTTTTAAGGCCCAGCTTGACAAAGCCCTGGCTGGGATGATTCAGTTGGGGATTGATCCTGCTTTGAGGAGGGGGTTGGACTAGATGAACTCCTGCGGTCCCTTCCAGCCCTAATCTTCTATGATTCATGTGAAGAGTGGTAATCAGAACTGTTAAGCACAATTTGAGCCATACCTGTGGCAAAGTCACCTTTATCTCGGTCTTTCAAACAAATTCATTTCATGTTGTCCTTTTCCATGAGCAAGGTGATGGACAGTGTATTGCCACAGAATACTAACTGCTGTCTGTGACAGACATGATGCTGGTATGTAATGATGTTTTAATAAATACTGACATGTAATAATTTAATAATGGGGCTATAAGACTTTCCTGTATGACTGCATTGATCTAATTTATATTGGGGGTAGTGGAATGTTTATTATATACCTACAGTGCTCCAATTCAAGGACATCTGTAAAGGAGGTGATGGAATGGCTTCCCAGAGAAGTATACCCAAGCACACACATGAAAGACAATGGCAACCTTCCAGGTCATAAGCCAAAGTGACATGGTTGTTTTACCAGACTGGGAAAGGCTAGAAACAGTTGAAAAGGTCTTGATTAGAGGTGGGTGAATATTTTTTTTCCATGAAACTTTTTTCACAGAAAAATGCAGATTTGGGTCAGCTGTAACATTCAGCAAATTCACATCAATTGCAGAGAATTACTTTCAGTCAAAGGGAAAAAAACAGTGAAATGTTGACAGGAATCTTTCTGACATTTCAGAAGCAAAAGGAACTTTTTAAAAATTTCCACAATGAGATGGTTTGATTTTTCAGCCTAGATCAGAGCAGGGTTTAACATATGGGAGCTAGTCCTACCAGAGTACCTTTGTGGAAGATGGTTTAATACCCCATAAGCTAGATATGCATGTGTTTGATTATTTTTGGGATGTGTTTTCTCATAAATGTTTTGTTCTAAATAAATTATACTTTGCTCTAAGGAGGCTGTGTGGTTACTAATTTCCACTATTGTTGCCGTGCAGGGAACAGATTCCAGTGTCTGGACATACGTCAGACCTGCTGAGATAAATCAGGGTTGCTGATGAACACATGGGACTGCAGGCTGGGGACCGGTCAGAGAGTGAAACAGTTGTGTGATTCTACCGCCAGGAATAAGTGACAGCTTGAGGTCTGAGACCAATTGAGGTTGTCCACTTTGTACCCGTGACACTGTTTGGAAGGTTTACATCCCTGTGTCCTGACAACTATACAAACCAGGACCCTGCCCAGTTTCTTTCTTTCTATTAATTTTAATTAATTAAAAAAATCAACACAAAACTCAAGACATTTCTGTCCAGATTTTAAAAACTAGGAACTTAAAATTAGACTTCCAGATATATGGCCTGATTTCTAAAAGTTTTGAACAAGCCCCACTGATTTCAAATTGGGTGCACAGCCCTTTGACAAAACAGGCTACTCAGTTAGGAATCTGAACCTTGTTCTCTCTCAATATTTTGTCTTTGGACGGCAAAGGCTCAGCACAGCACGAGATCAGTCTACATGAGTTACACATGTGAGGTGGCATTTTCAAAACACCCATGGGAGTGAGGCACCCAACGCCTTTAGACTTCTTTGGAAAATCCCGCCGGTAATTTCAGAATGTTGCTGTGATAGAGTGCTGGGCAACAGGAGCTCTCCAGCACTCTGATCACTGCAACTTCAAGTCCCTGCCCCATGCCCACCAGAAGATGGGAACTGTGCCAGACTGGTAGACTGAGGACAGGCTGGGGAGAGTTAATAGGAACTTGGAAGGCACAAAGGCACATGAAGGATGTTTAAAGAGGGGAGAGAGGCAGTGAGAGAGCTGTAGGGTAGAGCCAAGGCCCCCAGAGGTCTCTCCTGAGCTGGGCTCAGGAACTTGCAACATCTGTAGAGGCAGTGGGAACAGCCTTTGAAAACCAGTCACTGGCTGTTTTGCCTGAAGAAGGTCACAGGATAGCTTGTTTGTCTGGACAGAGACGGGAGCGGAGCATGACCCTCCACACAACTGCTTTTTGTAATCACACTATATCTGTAATACTACCTACTGCAAGATCAGAACCAGTTTAGTGCCTCTACGTGACATCGTATTTTCCCATTTTGTCACCTATATACAATTATCTTCTCTACTAGCTGTATCCAACAATTGGACTGCAGTGGAGATGGTTTGGGTTTCCATTTCCTGCGTATTACATGTTTTGCGACATATAGTGCTGATTTTTTGCTATTCATTGGACAAGGTTAGCACCATGCTAGCATTTTCCATGGTGAGCTAAATCTGCTTAAGTAGGTATTTCAATGTCTGCTCAAGTCCATAATTAAGCAAACACTTAAATTGATACGTAAACTTAAGCACAGGCATAAACAATTTGCAGAATCGGGTTCTTGTCCTTCAAGCCAACCCTGCAAATGCCTATCCACAGAAAGGGTGCGTCTACACTGCACACAAAGCTTGGGCTCTGACTCAGATTTTAGCCCCCTGCATTCTGTGCACACACAAATCAGTATGAATCAGATCAGCAAGCACCCAGAACCTTGTGTCACAGAGTGTGGAGGAGTCAGGATCCTGCACCCCCATTTCCTGCGATTCACTGTGACTCTCAGCCAGCCAGTAAAACAGAGGTTTATTAGACAACAGGAACATGGTCTAAAACAGAGCTTGTAGGTACAGAGGACAGAACCCCACAGTCAGGTCCAACTTGGGAGCCAGGGAGCCTAGCCCCTGGGCCTGGGCCTCCCTCCATATCCCCATCCAGCTCCAAACAGACTCACTCTCCAGCCCCTCCTTCTCTGGGCTTTGTCTCTTTCCCAGGTCAGGAGGCCACCTGATCCCTTTGCTCTCCAGCCCCTTCAGCTAGCACCTTGCAGGGGAAGAGGGGCCCAGGCCATTAGTTGCTAGGAGACAGCATGTCGGCCATTCCCTCACACTTCCCCTACCTAGATACTGAGGAAATGCATGGGGAAAACTGAGGCACCCCCACAGTATTCAGAGAAACCATTAAGAACATTCCCACCTTGTCACACCTTGGTCCTAGGACCCTGCTAAGGGGCTGGGTCAGAGCCCAAATCCTGCCAAGTCTCGGGTCTAAGCCCTGTCATTTTGCAGTGTGGACTCAGCTCAAGCCATAGACCCGAGTCAGAAGGTCTGTATAGAGCAGTATGGACATGTTAGCATAGTGAGGTCCAGCAATCGTAAGCCCAGGTTTGTACAGTGTGATGCGGATGCTCAAGTGCAGGCTTGGAAACACTGAGTCCCACATGCCCTGAGTTTACAATGCAGTGTAGATATACTCACAGACACAGCTAGTGTAGCACCAAACCTTGGCAACATTCGGTCATCCCAGTGACACATTTATCCAGTGCCTCTCCTGTACAGCTTCTACCAGGAGGGACCCTACTGAGCCCTGGCTGTAAATTAATACGCTCCTCAAGGCAGATATTCTTGTGGGAGGAGAAGATATATTCAAGAACAAAATGTCAACAATCAAATGCTGAAATGAGGTAGATCTCTCTCTGTACTGTCAATAAGTTCAGATTCACCAAGGAGTGAAGTAAGATTTAATCATTTTTCACACAAACTCCACCAAACAATCTTTTGATAGGAAAAAAAAAATCAACTTAAGGTTAGATTGGTTTTGCACACTCTCCACACAACTATTGCTAAGACAGTTGCAGGACAGATGCTAAATCATTAAGACGTCAGGCCTATTTTAAAATACATGTAGAGTTTATATGTGTGAACAGGGTGTCATATGTTAAACTAAGCTGCAATAGCAGTGAGAGAGAAGGACAGGAAAATCATAAGGTAGATATAGGCTAAAAAATAATGATAATTCCATGTGCCGGAATTTCCATTACTGTAGATGCCAATATCACATCCACATTTTGTAGTACCAGACTCTGCCAGTAGTCCCATCTACTTCAATGGGATTTCACATGGAGTGAGTGAGAGAATCACAGTCTGGCCGTGTGTGATTATCCAGAAACATCAAGACATTTATGAGAAGCAGTGTTGCCTAATAGATTGACTGCTGGACTGGGACTCAGGAGACTTGGGATCTAGCCCTGGCTCTATGCTGGGCGACTGTGGGTAAGTCACTTCCCCTTTCTGTGCTTCAATTTTCCCATCTGTAAAATGGGGATAACAAAGATACTGATCTCCTTTGCAATGTGCTTTAAGATCTATGGATCAAAGGCACCACATAAGAGCTAGGTGGTGTTATTTATGAAAAGATAATGGACTGGCTTTCATTCCAGCACTGCAAATTTGAAGCTATTTTTTTCCATTTCCTTTTAAACCAAGTAAGGTTTACTTTTAAATCAAGTAAGAAAGCTTCAGTCGAAGGAGAAGAGAAACATGAGTGTTGAACCCTGAAAACCAAACTTACATTACTTGCCAGCAGACCGGCTCAGATCATTTACCTGACAAAGGGGGTAATTTTTAAAAACAAAGCATTAGAAGAAGAATATTTCCCCACTATTCATCCAACACTGATTGCTAGTGTTCTTTATTCAGAAAGCTGCACATTTGACATACATTATTGCATTGGCTAGAAATGAAACTCAGGCCAACTGCTTAGAAGGCAGACATACTGACCACTATACCACCAATGCATCTGCATCTACAAATAGCCTTAATATGAGTAATTATGGAGGAAATTTAAAATCATGCATCTCCACACCTTTTAAAGCTGATTTTCTCATGTTGTAAAAAAAAACTCTGAAACATTTTATTTACAACAATTCTACTGATACACCACCTTTCATCTTTTTTTCCCCACTACTCCAGAGGCAAGAAAAATGAATCTTTGCCACTTACAAGTTTGTCTGCTCGTGCTGTTTATCCCCCAGTTGTAGCTATGACCTCTCTTGACAATATAAGAACCAGGTGGTGACAAGGATTAGAATGTCATTGAGAATACCGAGAGAATAAGCAGCAGGAACAAATGATTTTCTAGAGAAGAATGATCCTGCTTTCAAGTGATGAAAACCTAGAACTTATAAGATACAAGACCAGTGCCAAATTGCCTCAGAATAGAATGTTTCTCCAAGGTTTCCATGGACGTATACACATCCCTCAAGTAAAATACCATTAAAAAACCTAATATAGTAATACCATCTTCTGTTTTAACACTTCCACGAACCCAAAACAGACTTTGCATTTCTTAACCTGAACTTGTTTTCCAGGTGTTAGTTGCAATTTCTCAATGTTGTGACTTTTTCTCAGTTAGAAGAGGATCGTATCCAGTTATTGCTGTTTCCAGGTCTTCAATTTTTCTTTCAGCTGCCTACAAATTTTCAGACTTATTATACACTGCAAGCCTCGTGGCCTGGATCATCTCCAGCATTTCGCTAGCATCAGCCAAATTCCTCTTACACACACCATCGGCTGATGAGTGCTTTCTGATGGTGTGAAACTTAAAGCACGTAACTAGTGGAAACTTGGGAGCAATTAAAATTTAATCAGAACTAAGTTTACTTCCTGGCATTGTGAGTTGTCTCTAGCTTCTAAGTAGCTAATACATACTAACCTCCTTCCCCTTTGTAATCAACAGCATCGAGCTGCAGAAAGGATGAAAAGCATTAGACTAAAAGGCAGTTTTTCCCATGAAAACCACCCACCATATTAGTAATGTATGTAGCCTTTCCTCATGACACACCAACCGGGTTTCAGATTGCTCATTCCTGTTTTCAGTATGGATCCTTTGTATTTATTTATTTCTGCAGGGCTCTGGCAGCATAAGGGACATTCAAGTGAATGTGAATTATGTGCTTTTATGCTGAGTTAGTTAAGCCCATGCAAAGGGCTGTGGGAACACTCTTAATTCGGTTTAAGATTGGCTTATTTCAATTCATTTAAATTGATTAATAACAGTTTTAAGCTAAACTGCAATAACCCTCTGGCCCGTGGACTGAAATGAGTTGTGAACCACTGCTATACCTGATGGATACAATGCTGTGCCCTTTTAACCATGAGGCCAGTAAGACGCCAACATCTCCCAAGTTCAAAGCTCTTCCACTGCCAAGTTACAGATATGGTTTACTTTTTTTAGCACATATTACCGGATAGACACAGCAAGTTGATGCAGCCACACCCAAGCCAGTCTTTGCAGAAAATATCTCACAAAAAGGTAACGTTTGGGCCTAGTGGTCTGGGTACTGGGAATATAATAGATCATACAGAGATTGAGCACAGGAACCTCAGGAGAAGCCACAGTTTCAGTAAGGAACCTTTGCTGAAGTTAGACCAGTGATCAGCATAGGGTTTCAGGGAAGATACAGCATAGGATTAGCTTAAATCTGGAGATCAGGTGGGAAGAGTGGAGAGGGGTGGAGCTGGGTTGGGTTTTTTAAATAACCCAACACCCACAGAGTACACTGCTGTGGGTGTTGGAAGAACAGCTGCCCAGAACTGAACACTAAGGCTTCCATGCCACTTGCCAATAACAAATTGGAACAACAGGAAATCAGGTGATCTGGAAAAGCCATGCATTATAAGGAATTAGGGCCCCATATTCTGCTCTCCTGCACCTGGTGTAGCCATTTATACCAGTGCAAACTAATGAAGAGTCAGTGTAAAATGTTACTGGATAAGAACAGCGGTGTGAATGCCTACAAGTGCTGCAGCACCAAAGAAAATCAGTCCCCCAGCATTTTTGTTTTTTTGTTTATTTTTGTTATTTATTTGTATTAGAGAAGGAACTCTCTGAGCAACTAGAATATAACCTCCCAGTTATTATCACTGACATTCGCAGACCACTGACGGACCTACATCACTGAAACACAACCATCTTTGGTGCTGACTATGGTAGCAGTTTAACAACACATGGAAGCACTAACCAACAGCATTGGGGAGGAAATAAATAATACCATCTCCAAAAGAAACTGGAGTGGGAATATAGTCAGGCAAAATGTCATTACGGAACCCATATCAGAGTATGCTACTGCTCCCTTAGCAAGAAGAAGAGATGTCTTTGGATTATGCAGATATATAGTTTTTAAGGCCAGTAGGGAGCATTAGATCATCTAGTCTAACCTACTGCATAACCCTAGGGTGACCAGATGTCCCGATAAAATCAGCACTGTCCAAATATTTAACTCTTTGTCCCATGTCCCAATTGATGTATGATCGGGACACCAATTGTCCTGATATTCAGGTAAGGAGGAGGTGAACACCCTGCTCCTTGCCGCCTTCTCCTCCCCCAGCATGCGGAGCCTGGGAGGAGTCGGGGGGGACTGTGGGCGGAGCTGACAGAACCCCAGTGTGTCCCGATATTTCAGTGTTATGTGGTCACCCTGAGTAACACAGGCCACAGAACTTCACTGAGTTCCTCTGGTATAGAACTCAATCACTGGTTTCTGTGATATTGTGAGACAGTTCTTATAGAGTCACTCCTGATTTTTTGAACCTGCTGAGAGACAAGCGCTAAAAGAAGAATGAAGATCTATGACTGATATTATATGTAGGTGCAAACTCTGAAGGATAATTTTACCCACCATAATCATAAACATATGAACGCTAACATCTTTGACCAACTAATAATCTTCAGCATGGGCATGCATAGGAAGGAAACGGAAAGTAAGATACAAATGCAAAAATGTTCACCTTTTTGTTAAAAACAAACCCCAAAAAAGAAAGAATATTCAATTACTTTTTCCAGGTAAAACAAATTTACTTCTAGACTTTGCACATGGAATGCCTGGAGTGCCATGGCAACCAATGAAGAATAATAACGTTCTACTGACTTTTCAAATGATTGAGACAACGGTTATAGTACTTACCGTAAAAGTGAAGCACTTACGCTGCTCTTTGCGGGGATGCTGGCAGGTGAGCTGAGTTTTATTTCAGGGGTTGGTGAGATACATTTCCCAGTCCTGCAGGTCAACTGCATCCAACCCAACCCTTTCTCTGCACCATCTAACATCCATCACCTTCATCCACGTGTGAATGCTTTAACCCTTGATGGAGCTTGATCTGCATCTAGCAGTGCCAACGTAACATGCAGTTTAAATCTAATAATGCAATGTGTTTTGACTGACCCTCATTGTCTTACAGTGTTCCATGGTACTCTTCTCCTCAGAAGTTTTCCATTATTTATTGAAGGAAAACAGCATAATACTGTACAGCTAAAGCAAAGAAATCACATTCCCTCAGAACCAATAGTAAGCAGTAGTTTATAGCCACCTCTCCAGGGATCTTGTAGATTATAACCATTTAAACCCACCTCTTAAATACCACCTAGCAATTTCTACCACTTCCTGTTACCTCATAGTCCAGGGGATGACCCCCCACCAAGAATCCATGTCAGAGGTATAATTTGAAAAGAGGATCATATCACCCTGCCTGGGAATTTCATATTTGCAAACGGACATCTTGCCGTGGACAAAATTAAGTTCACATGCACAAAAATCCTCTCTGGCGTTACTCAGACATGGCTCAACTCAAATAGAATGGAAAACCGCATGAAAAGCCCATGCACTAAAGTGATTTCATTCACGTAGGCTGAAAATTCTCCTCTGATTTCTCTTCTCCCTACTCATGCAGAAGGCACTGCAGTGTGTTATAATCTGTGTAAAGCCTGGAAGTCTCACATTCAGCTGCTCTCATCATTTTAAGCAAATCATGTGCTTAACCCCCTTCTTCCGTAGAGGTTAAATCCCATCGCTAGATTATTTTCCCTCTAATAATCCACCTCCCTGTTTTTTCGGAATAGCAGCACATATACATTGGGAATACTGGCTGCCAACAGGAACAGAAGCATAAAACAAGTGTCAGGGTGATTACAGACTCAGGGCAAGCCAAGTCTCGCTCAGTGCCTCCACTGGAAACACCTTTGGTCCCCCTTTATCTCAAACTGCTGCTGTAACAAGGCAAACCCCCTGACCCTTAAAGAGCTGCTCTCGATTGTCTACCATACAGAATACTCTCAGCTATCCAATTAGTAATGCCAGCTTTTCTAAACAGCTCTGCTACACTGTCATTGCTCCTAAATGGAGTGATCATTTACTCAATCTTTTCTCCAGCCATCTCCACAGGGGAGTCCTTGGGAGACCTCCATTCCCCTTTTTTGGCTCATCCCATCCTCTAATGTGCTACAAAACTACAGAGTGGTCTCCTGAGGTCTTTGGGCAGTGGGTTGAGATGACTTTTCCCTGCTGATCTGATTCTGACCTCTAGTCTCGTACTCTGATCCCTTAACATGTGACAGTGCATGGCGTGCCCATGGAGAACACAAATCAGCTGGCCTGAAACAGCCTTGGGAAAAAAACCCACCCCATGAAATGCACGTTCCTTGACTTTAAATGCAAGAATCCGGGTTAGACGTACACTCCTCTGCACAGAACATTAACTTACACCCTGCCTCCTCCTCTTTCCTGTTCGCTAGCAAGGTGCAGAGATGCAATAGCTGCTTTTCAACCAGGAGGAAACAAGAAACACAGGCTGCCATACATCTTAATCCTGCTTGCGAATTGCAGTTCGTGTTTCCTAGCTGAGAACAAAGAGAAGATCAAAGAGCTGGAAGTGGCTCGGTGTTTTGCATCCCAGATGGGGGCATGGCACAGTGGAGCCTCTAGAGGTTACTTGCCAACATTGTGCTAGGCACTGAACAAACACAGAACAAAAAGATGACGTCCGCCCCAAAGAGCGTGCAATCTAAGGACGAGACAAGAGAGGGCTACAGACAGTAGGTTCTTCGGGGCAGGGAGAGAGAGAGAGGGGAGTGTGTGTGTGTCCATCCGTCCGCCCACCCCTGATCTCTGAACCTCTCACTGGCTTCACCACTGAGGTGGTGCTCACTGCCTCGCAGACTGGGACTCAATATAAAGAGCATGTGAGGTGGGGGTGAGGAAGGGGACAGTTCAGAAACAGAGACGCCGACTTCCTAATCTAACAGGGGGTGCTTGGACACCCCCCCCACACACACACACACACTCTATCCCAGGCCCTGTCCCCACTTTGCCCCATCCCCCAAGGCCCCAACCCCATCCTGCCTCTTCCCACCCCCACCCACTCTTCCCACCCCATTCACCCCCTCCCCCAGCATGCCCCACCCTTGCTCCTCCCCCAGAGCCTCCTGCCCTCTGTGGAACAGCTGATCACAGTGGACTGGAGGGTGATGTGGGAGGTTTTTTTCCATCCCAGGAGCACCCATGGAGTTGGCACCGATGTTCAGAAAGATGAATGAACAACAAGTCTCCATTCCAGACCAACCAAACTGGGGTTGGCTGTGAAGAAGGGCCTGAACTGTGACTAAACTAAGCCCTTTGCTTGAACATGCCCTGTGGGACAGGGGCAGCCAGGCAGGTTTGCTTCCCCATGCCCTCCTTCTTCTCTCTCTCCATCCAGAGAGTGTAATATGGTTGTGAAAGTGCCAGGCTGGCACTGCTAGAGGCTGGGCTCCTCTATTTATCCATCAGAAATGTTCATCACAGGAAGCATTCATTACACAGTCCTGCCATTGCACATCTACCTGAACCAGGGAGCCAACCTTGGGGTGGGGATGCAAGAGCTTCCAGGGAAAGAAACAAAATGCCGCCCCCCCCCCCACCAACAAGGTGAAAGGCAGAGGTGGTGTAACCCCCTGTGGATTTTGTGTTAACAGCCTCCCTCCCCCCCCCTCCCCCGGTGCCAATCCAGAGCAGACAGGAGTTGTGAATGGGGTGAGCTTCCTTCCCCTAAAGATAAAGGAGAGGTGACAGAATTGCTACCACGGCGTCATACTGCGATTCTCTCTGGCAGGCCCAACGGTCTCACTCTTTGTTCTACAGTGGGCTCTGCCCTCCTGCCTCTCGTGTTTGAATTTAGTAGGCTACCGTGCGGTGCCTCAGATCACTTCTCATACCATGCGAGGCAGCAGCATGCTGAGTGCAAACCCAAGAGGTAACAGGAAACCTTGGCCAACCTCCCTCCTGCTAACCCCTCTCCCCCTAGGCCTAGCAGAGAGTCCCTCACCCTCTAGGCATCTAAGTTCTGCTGGGCTCCAGACCTCCTACCAGGCAGGATTCAGACAGACACCACTGCTCCTAGACACCTAGGAGCATTTTCAGTCCACTGTCCACTCAAGCCTGTGAAATGGTGCAAACTGGGGCAGTGTTCCCTTTATGATGGGGACACTTGTCCATGTCGCTAGAACTACCACTACCAAGCGGTTACCACAGAGAACCAGCTTTCATGTTAGGAAACATTCCAAGAGATATTTCGAGGGTTTTGCAGTATATGAATCCACTTCAGCATCTCTGCTGCTTCCTAGATGATAAGGCCAGAAGGGACCATTGTGATTATCTAGTCTGACCTCTGGTATAACACAGGTCATCGGACTTCCTTGAATTATTTCTTGTTTCAACTAGTACATATCTTTTAGGATTTTTTTTCCAAACCTGAATTTAAAATTGCCAGCAATGGAGAATCCACCACGACCTTTGGGAGGCTATTTCAATAACAGAACTTTGCTGCTTCCCAGCGTTATTCTTTGTGGCTGAAGGGAATCTGCACTATTTAGCAGTTCATGCAACTCTTTTTTTTTTCTGGTATTTTACTTTTCCTTCCTTATTATTTTTCTGTTCCTTTTGTACTGAATTTCTGCAAGACTTCTACATTGGAGCTAGCTACATAGGCTACTACTGGGGCTGAAGTGTTTTTTATTCACATAGTTCCACACTCCTGTGTCAGTGTTCTCTAAAACCCCTCTGAGCTCATTTTCAGGATCTAATTTATAACTGTGCAAATCAGCAGAAGAAATATGCTAATATCTCCAGACATTGATTGCAAAAGCAAATTGCTCATGTGCCATTTTTCTATGGTATTTTTTCTGAACATACACGCCAACAGGAAGTGCAAAACCAAATCTCATTTCTGTGTGTGGATAAATGACAATGGTGCTCAATAAATTCAACAAAGGCATTATATGTCCTATTTCACTGTTATATGTGCAAAATAAAGCATGCCTTTCTAGAAATTGTCTTTCAGTTTTAGAAACTACCACCTACATTTATTGTGCTGTGTCAGCAACAAGAGGCCAGCCAAGATGATTAGATCCCCTCCTGCTCGCAACTCTCCAGAGCTTGTAAAGTTCCAATGAAAACATTTCCCATTACCTAGAGTAAGTATGCCAAATAAATAACCAGAAGGTTATAGGGTGTCATAATTGAAAATCACTTACCTAGGAACTTGGACGTATTCATGACAGCATGAAATAACTAATCATATACACAGACCAACAAAACAAAATAATAAAATCTGGTCTCTACATGACAGAGAACAACTTTTAACTTATGCCATTTTTTTTCATTTTGTTTTCAAGAAGACACCGTTTACTAATAACGCAAAGTATCTGTAAATGGTTTTGTAGGCGGAGCTGGGAAACTTGGATTGATTTCAATCAGGTCAGGACTACAAATGGTGATGGGTGATATTACTTATAATTTCTCAAGATGTTGGCTGTCCGACAAGCTATAACATCCTAATTTTGCCCACTGTTAATTATGCCCATTTTCATCTACTGGTAAGGGCAAACTGCACATCCAAACGAGTAGGGTTAATAATGTACAGAAATGTCTCCTCTTTAATAAACAGCTGATTAGTTCATAAGGAAACTGACATTAGAAATGACTATCATAATGCATTACTTTTGCAGTGCTGGTCCCAATATATTATTAGAGAGACAAAGTAAGGGGAAGTAATATCTTTATTGGACCAACTTCTGTTGGAGATAGAGACAAGCTTTTGAGCAAGAGAGAGCTCTTCTTCAGGCCTGGAAAGGTACTCAGAATCTCTCAGCTAAATTCAAAGTGAAACAGATGGTTAAGCATAAGGAGTTAATACACTTGGCAAGAGATCATTCAAGGTGAAGTGGGTATAATAATGTTTATTATTTATTAATTATTAATAATAGTATTTGAAACAGTTTCCAATCGAGAGGGCGACTGAACTGGTTCTGAAAAATTTGGTATTTCTGTACGTTTCCTAGGCCTAGAATTTTACTTGTATTTTCATAATTTTGATAATTAAGTGGTCCTGGAAGGGGATGGATTTGCAGGATTGGGTCATGAAGCTCTTCATTCCCAGCACAGGTACAACATGAACGGAGGAAGTTTCCATTCCCACCTTTAAAACGCTGTACCTCAAACCCACTTTAGAGGGATTGTGCTTAAAAATGAGGAGGTCGAACCCAAGGACCCACTGGGTATGTCTATACTGCAGTGCAACACTGTGCCAGATGGCTCAGTCTCATGAGACTCGGGCTGTAATGCTATAAAATTGCAGTGTAGATGTTAGAGCTCGTGCTGGGGTCCTACAGCTTGAAGCTCGCAAGCCTGAGTCAGCTGACACGGGCCAGTGCTTTGTGCTTTCTTGCAGTGTAGACATACAAGACTATTGCCTCTCTGATAAGACTATAACCCAGGATGACAATCAGCAATGACTGTGAGGACAGTTTTGGGATGTAAATATGCCCATGTCTTTAACAGCTCGGTGACCAACTTATTTCATGTGTGCCTGTGAAAAGCATCCTGGCTCTCAGTCACCCACTACAGTCTGGCATTTGATTCAGACTCGTGACCTAGAGCTGACTATAGTAACTAGAGTTGGCTAGAAATTTTTCAAAACAATTTTTTAATAAAAATGCCATCTTCCTTGAAAGAGAAACTTTTTTTTTTTTAAGAAGTGACAAAGAGTCCTGTGGTACCTTAAAGACTAGCTAAAGTATTAGAGCATAAGCTTTCGTGGGCTAATACCCACTTCGTCGGATGCAAGGTGCCACAGGACTCTTTGTCACTTCTGCAATTCCAGACTAACACGGCTACTTCTCTGATTTTTTTTTTTTAAGTGTGTCAATTACAATGGACTTTCCTGGGGGGCGGAGGCGGGGGGAGAAATATTTCAGAATTAAAAATAAAAATAAAAATTTAGAATTCCTCAAGATGAAAATTTTCCCAAAAGTGTCTTTCAAGTTTTACTTTATGGCATTTTTAAAAACGATTTTTACATTATTTCCTAATATTATTTGCATCACAGCATCGAACTTTCATTCCAATATAAAGAGAAGACATTCTGATCTAAAAAACAAGATAGCTTGTCTCCATTCAGTAATGACTAGCAGCTGTTCTTAATGATTTCAAAAGTAAAATAAAAACAATACACTATTTAAACTATTATATATGTCATTAGTACTGCATATTACTGCTGGCATGGCATGCTTTCCCAGAGGAAATGACTCCCCGTCAGCAGCTGTGTTGTTGCATATGTGAAGCCAAGTGGAGGAGAAGTCTGAGGTCAAACTATATTAAAACACCATGTGGTAAGGTAGCCTCTTGAACTGTACCTCAAAAGCAAGAATTCACCTACACAATTACGCTCAACGCCTACTGCCCTTCAGCCATGTTTCCATTTATTCAAAAAATATACAGTAACTAAAGTCTGTAGTCTATAAAAGGTTTAGTCTGAGAACACAACAGAGGCCTGATTAAAAGTCTCATTTGAAAAAAAAAAAAAAGAAACAGGAAAGAGAAAATAAAAATGAAAAAGTAAATACATTCTCAAGGAACCTGTATAGAATTACCTCTAAATTTTCTACTTGTAGACTATTTCATCCTGTGTCATTTGTTTTCATATAGTTGGGGTAAGTTACACCACTACTAATCAAAAGAGGGATTTTTTGTCGCGTTTCACTCACTTATGCATTTTAAACTCTTCATATTATGAGTCCTCTGGTGTAGATGTTGGGAGTATGCCATTTCATAGGCTTCTTCAGCTACTGAATAATTGCGAAATACCTATAGTGTCAGCTCTGGTGCTTATAGTCGGGGCATTGACACCAAACTGCGGTTATCCAACCAATAAAATGAAGAGCAGCAATGTGTTTCAAAGATAAGGGGGCCCATAAGGGGGCACGTGCTTTTAAAACGGTCAGTCGATAACTGTGAATAAAATGACAAAGAGTCCTGTGGCACCTTAAAGACTAACTAAAGTTTTGGAGCATAAGCTTTCGTGGGCTAGTACCCACTTCGTCGGATGCATGCAGTGGAAGTATCCAGGGGCAGGTATAAATAGGTAGGCAAGAACCAGGTGGGAGATAACAAGGTTAGTCCAATGAGGCTGAACCAGCTTGCTATCTCTAATCAGGAAGGGTGAGATGTTCCTCTAGCAGCTGAATTGGAGGTGTGAATAGCAAGAGAAGAGAAGCTGCTTTTGTAGTCAGCTAGCCACTCGTAATCTTTGTTCAATCCTTGATTGATAGTATCAAATTTGCAAATGAATTGCAGCTCTGCAGTCTCTCTTTGTAGTCTGGACTTGAAGTTTGTTTGCTGTAAAATGCTGACCTTTAAATCTTTTATAGTGTGTCCAGCGAGGTTGAAGTGCTCTCCTACAGGTTTTTGTATATTGCCATTCCTGATATCTGATTTGTGTCCATTTATCCTTTTTCATAGGGACTGTCCAGTTTGGCCGATGTACATAGCAGAGGGACATTGCTGGCACATAATGGCATATATTACATTGGTAGATGTGCAGGTGAATGAACCAGTATTCACAATCTCTCGCTATTCACACCTCCAATTCAGCTGCTGGAGGAACATTTCACTCTTCCTGATTAGAGATAACAAGCTGGTTCAGCCTCATTGGACTAACCCTGTTATCTCCCATCTGGTTCTTGCCTACCTATTTATACCTGCCCCTGGATACATCCACTGCATGCATCCGACGAAGTGGGTACTAGCCCATGAAAGCTTATGCTCTAAAACTTTAGTTAGTCTTTAAGGTGCCACAGGACTCTTTGTCACTTCTGCAATTCCAGACTAACACGGCTACTCCTCTGATTCTTGTGAATAAAATGAGCCTAGACTTGGTTCACCACTGTCCGACTGCGACCTTACGAGTCACCAAGTGTAGTCATCAGGGTCTGCTGGGACAAGGAAAGAGTGCAAATTAAGACTTTGAGGCTAAGGGCTGGTCTTCACTTGGGGAGGGGGCAAATCGACTGTAGATACGCAACTGAATCACGTAGCTGAAGTCGGCGTATCTGCAGCCGATTTACCTGTCGTCCTCATGGCGGCGGCAGTCAGCGACGCGCTCCCTCGTCGATTCCAGCTTACGCCTCGCGTCAAGCTGGAGTTCCGGAGTCTACGGGGGCAGCGCTGGCGATCAATTTCTCGCATCTTGACAAGACGCAAGAAATCGATCGCTAAAAGATCGACGGCTACCCTCAGTAGTGAGGACGTACCCTGAGTCTGCCCATTATAATTCTGTGGTTTTAGCTCAGGAGGACAATGAGTAATCTGCTCTGGGCTTTCGGAATCCTTATTAGTTATCAGGCGCAGTGTTAAAGTCTTCCCTGGATTGAAACCCTTGGCTGGGCAAAGTGGATAAATGGGGGCAAAAAGGCATTTCACTTCTCTCTATATTTACAAAACCACCCAAAGAATGAACTTAAGGAGTGATCTAAACTTGTTGACAGAAAGAGTTGTGCCAATTTAACTTAAGGTGTGGTTTAATAAACAATTGAGTTAATCCATTGCTGTGTGGAGGCTTTTATGTTAGTTTAAAACAGATTTTATTTCAGTTTTCATATAAGGTGATTGGGACCAGGTTGAAGCTAAATTAAACCAGAGCAAATCTGGGTATAGCCTTTGTCTGAGCTTACAGGACTGCTGACTAGGAGTTCCTAAAGGCTGCTGGGTCAGGGGTAGCAAAATGATTGATGCAAGAAAATAAAATCTGCTTAAATGTGAAGGGAAGTTGCCATGCATGGACCAGTGGAAACTTGCTCTGAGTGGGTAATTTTGGTGAGCCAGGGCTGCTACACATATGTGACATTTCTTTTCTGCAAAACATTTGGCAGCAAACCATGACAGACGGTTTCACTATCACAACAGGTTGGATATAAGGAAAACACTTTTTCACTAGGAAGGTGGCAAAGCACTGGAATGGGTTCCCTGGGGAGGTGGTAGAATCTCCTTCCTTAGAGGTTTTTAAGGTCAGGCTTGATAAAGCCCTGGATGGGATGATTTACTTGGGGACTGGTCCTGCTTTGAGCACGGCGTTAGACTAGATCAGTGGTTCCCAAACTGCGGTTCAGGAACCCCCAGAGGTTCGCAAAATGTTATAGGGAGTTCTCTGGAAAAATTTCCCTAATGGTGGACAGAGCTGTCCTAGGAACCCTGGGCAGCACGGGGCCAGCAGCCCGGAGCCCCTGGACTTCCAAGAGCTAAGCAGATCAAAGCAAGCATATCTACCACACTGAGGAGATTTAAACTTCAAGACTCCTTATAAGAAATGGAAAGGGAGGTGGATATTTTTTGCTGTTTTCAAAATTAAATAGACAGCTAATATTGTTTTTAAAATTATCATGAAGAACGAGTTTAAGCTTTGTTGTAACGTGCATTGTTTGCCTGGATTGCTCAAGACCTGAATGGTTGTGTAGGAGGAACTCCTTGAGATGGCTTCTTAAATACCTTCCTGCTGTTTCACATCTGATACTCCTTGATGAAACATAGGAGCCTTGTCTCATAACAGGCTTATTCAAAGTGATACAAGCTATGAAAGTGAGATCTTGGAAGAGTGTTGCCATTTTCATAATGTAATAAAAATACTGTCCTGATAAATGATGATTAATAATAAATAGTGTGTAATAAGCATGTCATAAAAACAAATTGTATGTTTCCAAGATCACTGCTCTTATAATTTATACTCAGGTAAAAAAGAAAATTCCTGAAAATTTTCATTTTAGTGAAAGGGGTTTGCAGGTTGTTAAAGTTTGGGAATCACTGGACTAGATGACTTCGTGAGGTCCCTTCCACGATATTCTATGATTCTATAAACTGTCCGCAGCCCAACCCCACCAGTACACGCCAGTACAGTATATGGGATTTACCAACACATCTCTGGACCTTTCTCCTGATCCTGAAAGATGTTCTGATTGGCTCAGCCAGGGAGAGGAAACCAACTGACACCAACATTTATATAGCAGAATCTTCAGCAGCTCCTGAGAGGAGAAACTGAGGTTTCTTTCTGAATATGTTAATTTCCACCAAACGTCTTTCTCCTCATCTTTCTTCTCCACTTTTCTCTGTTTCTTTCTGTCTAATAAGAGTCTGGTTTAGCCAGCCAGAGCAATTGAAACCTTGCAACAGACCTCTACTGGCAGCCTTTTATTACATTTTATAATGTCTTACTTTATAATTGAGTATCTCTAGAATCCATTTCTTCTCCAGCTACTAAACCACAGATCCACTCTCATCTCTAATGCTGCAGCCTCCTCCATGCAGCTCACCTTTCCTGCTGCTCTCAGTCTATTATTCCCTTCCCAGATTCCTTTTGTAGCTATCTTTCTTTTCCTCATTAAGTCCAAGCTTCTCATCTCCATATGGTTCCAATCCACACCTATATCTGCTCCTGTTTCCTCCCACCCAATCCCCTCTCCTGTGCATCAAGACATTTCCCTCTCCTTTTTTCAATCCATCCTTTCTACCCATTTCTTTCCAGTGCTGACACCCGTCCAGTGGCCAACTGCTGCTTTTTCCCATCTCATCTCTTCTCATATTTTATTGTTTTTTGTCTGAATTAGAGGGAAAACATCCAGGTCAGGGACTTGTCCTTTTAATGCGTTATTAGTCGTGTATACACACCCATAGTAGGCTATGAATATTTGCTTTAAGGCACCACAAAGGATCAAAGGCCCCATCATGCTGAACCCTGCAAAAATACCTATGAAGAGATAATTCCTGTCCTAGAGAGCCTACAAGTTAAAAGGTAAGAAGACCCTAACAATAACGGAATAGAGTGACCACAAGCTGAAGTTAATGGTAAACAACATTTTACTAAGGTGTAAGAGCCCTAAGCCTCTGAGTGTTTTCATGAACTCAGCTCCTGACCTAGTGTATGGGAAAACAGAGCTAGTCCTAGCTGGGTAAACTGTGCTCCTTCTGTCCAGACTGGGGGACAGGTGTAGGAGGAGATGATGCTGGTTAGTTCTGATCTTTGCTGCTCCAGGTGCTGAACTCAGCTTTGGATTATTTCCGTTTCCGGCCCTTAGTAGTTACTCTTGGGAGAACCCTTGTTTAAATATGGTAGAGTTGAATTTCTGCCCTCAGTGAGAGCCTATTGTTATTGACGTTCCCAAGACCAGTGATTCTGGGAAATTCCAAGTCATGGCAACTCCTCCTTGCTTGCTAGTGACATTGAGAGTTTCACAACCCAGTCAGCTATATAGAACACACATCATGTAATAAGGGAAATATTGGATTTTAAGTGAAAGTTCAGGCCTGTTCTTATTTTATCTGAACCACTTTCTCCATACCTGTTTGATGCAAAGGCAGTTCTGATACTGAAGACACATTTTAGAATATTCCTTTAAGAAGAATACCAACATCCTTCCTTATTTATTTTATTTATAGGCATATCTATAATGCTTATCTACACAGCATATGCATCTTACTTGTATTATCGGGCATGGAAATCATTATCTTGTTGTTATGCTCACTTGTTCTTTAATTCTATACAGTTACACTAACACATTGGAATTTTATCATGTTAGCATATTATTTTATTGTAACTTGTTACTTGTAACCACCCTAACATTAAATCATTCAGAGAGCACTTACAATGCTTTGCAGATATCTAGTCAGGAAACAGCAGAATTAAAGACCAAGATACTGCTTATATGCTCAAGACATCTTTTCACGAGAATGCTTAATGAGAGACAAATTCTTTACGTAGAATGTTTGGTAAGTGCTTTTTGTTTGCTCCTGCCAGATTTCTTTGTGAAACCAATTCAAGATTCCTACTGTTAAGTAAATTTAAAGTGCTGTCAATAAATTCTTTAAATAGTTCTCTTTTCTCACTCTCATTTTCTGTCTGGCTTCTTGATTTCAAACTTGCTTTCTCTCTTAAAATATAAGCTGCAGGCAATCAAGTCTCCCATCAAAATGGTGCATTAACTTCGCCCTTTTTCCCTAAACTTGTCCAATGTGATAGAACTCAGCTTGCACAATCATTATTACACAATATTAGCATAATGTCCCTTTTCCTTAGCAACTGTTATGGAGTCTGGACAATCCATAATAATACAGCTTGACAGAAAAGCACCATCAAATATAAATAAGCTTGTTACACTTCAGTGGTATGCGGATTTGCTGCAATGGCAGCACTTAGGAACTATATAAGTGTTTTACTCACAAATGAAAACATGAATTTTAAAATAACCCGATGATGCTCATTCTTATTTATTCGTAAAATGCCATGGTATTGTTTACTCAGTTACACCAGGGCTTTGCTTCATGGGTGCTAGTAGGTGTGTGTACACATAAGTTTTTTTAAAAAAATGTTTCCAATGCAAAACAGCACTTAAAATGAAATAAAAATGAAAGCAGGCCTGCAGTAGCATTATGATTGTAAACCCAAGATATGAAACTGCTAGTATCCATAATCAGAGCTTTTTTTTAAATGAACACAGTTTGACCATTTTTTTCCATAAAAACTGGGTGCCATCCTGCCAGGGGTCTACTGATACAAATAAACAAAGTCCACAGTCAATCTGGGATTATACATCTATGGGACTCCTCTCACCTTATTATATGAATCCCTCAAAATATTATTTATAAAAGAAACAATCACTATCATCGCATTCTCCCATCTTTCATCCTCTAAGAGAAACAACCTGATTCCTTTATTGGATATGTTTGTCTGTATCTGTGTATAAATTTTGTTGAACATGTGTCTACACCTTGAGTAAGATCAAGGTCTCCATTAGCTGCCAGCTGTAGAAAGACTCGTATGTTCTCCCTCCGTCAAAGATAGCCACCAGATGGCAGAATGCTCACTACAAACAGATGGATTCCCCAAATCACTCCCCAGCCACCAACAATCACACAGTAGGGTCTTGTCCAAAACTCTTTGCCCCTATTTAGGGTTTTTGGTTCATTCTGCAGCTGTAGAAACACAGCACAAAGCCCATAGACAGAACTGTGCCCTCAGTTCTCTACACACCCTAGCTCAAATAGTCTCTTAGGCTGGTTTACTCCAAGGATTTCTCCATGCAGAGCACCTTCTCACTGTTTCTTCATACTCCACGGAACTCCACAACCTAAACTCACTCTGTCAGCCACACTCCAACATGTCTACACACACAAAATCATTACTGTTACATTCCACCATGGCTAATACCTCTATCGAACAACAGACCCGTTTCTTCAAATGCAGCCTTCACACTGGTTGTCAAGCAGATATAACGGCCTGGCTAATCCGAAGGCACTCACAAGTTATTTCTGAAGGACTCACATGTCTTCCGAGTAAATACAGTCACTAGCAAGCCAAGTAAATTTCCCCAGCCAAAATGACAAGAGGGGCATATAATGGAACTGTTGGGAATCAGGATTGGCTGCTGGGCCTAAGACCTGCTAGATCCACCTACCCAGCAAACAACAGAGGACCCACAGCTGAATTACAGCTGGTTTGCAGCGGAATCACCTGATTCGCCAGACCACCCAATTGGGTGGGAGAACCAGCCTGAATATTCTTAAGCTCAGCAGCAACATTAGGCCAATGGGTGCTCAACACGTAACCCTATACCTGCAATTGCTCATGTGCCTGTCTTGTTTCCAGCTCTGCTCCCCTGATCGGTTCCAGACTTCAGGTTTGGCCGTTGGCTCTAACTCCTGGTTCCTGACTCCAGTTCTGACTTGTAGGCCTGGCTGCCTACTGCTCTGACCACTAGGCCTGTTCCCCTGTGTCTTGGACTGTGATGGGAACCAGGTAACTGCCTTTAGTATGGAGCCAAGACCAAGTTTCCATAACGTTGATCAATTCATTTATCCTTATTGAATATATATTTGTTAAGGATGGGATTTTCAAAAGGGCCTACAGCAGTTAGGCACTCTAGTCCCAAAAGGCAATCTCCCCATGAATCGATTATGCCAAACTACCAGAATTTCTCTCCGCTCAACAACAGATGAAGGTAAGAGTGAAAACCTCAACAGCCAAAGAGCTGGGATGGAAGAGGGAACATTTCAGAGGCAACAGTCTCCTGATGCTCCTGTGAATATCTGTTCTTCTCCTCTCAAATCATTCTTTGATTTGATTCAAGACAACACTAGCTGCCTGGCTTTAAAGCTCTGTTTACTCACAGATGAAAAGTTAAATCACACGGGAAGGCTCCTTGTGGAGCCACCTAATTAGCATGGTACCAGATGATAGCAGTAACAGGAAGCGTGTGTCTCACACATTTTCTTGCAAAGGCACATGGGAAGTTGATTTTAATAACTCTTCAGTGTGTGATCACATCATGGCTAAATCTGATGAGCTCCAACTAGAAGACATTAAACCAGCTCAGCAACCATTCAGATACATCTAAACCAGGCCTGCACAACTCGGAAAGCAGCGAGGGCCATATTACTGCAAAAAAAACCCAGCTGCGGGCTGAAAAGCCCCGCCCCCATCCAGTACCCCTCACCCCACTGCTTGGCTTGCCCCACCCCTACTCACGCCCCGCGGGCCGCACAGTGAGCCCGTGCGGGCCGCTTGTGGCCCCCGGGCCGCATGTTGTGCAGGCCTGATCTAAACTGTATGAAGCACAGACAGACAGATGGACTATGCTAAAAAGGGCCACTGCACTTTATTAACCTCTATGACGTCTCATCAGCGAGGCTTGATACCCACTAACCGGTGACCTAGTTGGCATGACCTAGGCACATGGTCATTCTGAGTCACTTGTTCATGTATATTTCTATTATTTATACCAGGGAGACATTAGTTCACTAATGCTACTGGGCCAAATTTATCCCTGGACTTCAATGTAATTAGACGACGGATGAATTTATGAATTGTATTATTGGGGTGCCTAGGAACCCCAAGAATGGACCAGGAGCCCACTGTGATAGGCCTTGTACAAACAGAACAAAAAGACAGTCCCTTTCCTGAAGAGATTAGTCACTTAAAACTCTTTTTTAGGGGAAGCTCTCTTTACTAGGAAGTGGTTTGCATTAGTAAGAAAATCTATCCAAAATGAACTTCCTAGTAGCTTTTTCTTGTTACCTAAGTCACACCATAATTGCTGTAACTGAAGAAAGGCACAAGCAAAATTTTTCCAGAAGGAAACCACCAAAACAGAAAGGACCGCAGAATTTCTCTTAACGTAAGACCCATATGATAGATTTTGAATGATAAATCAAAGATTCAGGAGGCATTAACATTTCATTACTAAATATGTGCATCTCAATCATGAGCTAATCCTAAAATCATTTCAGAGAGACAGTGGGAAACGTTCATTAACTCTGCAAAAAAATAAGCTGACATTACAAGGCTTATTAAAAGGTATCTGACATAACAATCCTTGTTAACTGTATACTTTTTTTCTCCCCTCAAATAAAAAAAACAAAACAACATGACTAAAATAACTATTACATTTATAGTCATTATGGCATAAAGAGGTACAAAGAGATTTCTTGTTTCCTACAACATAAGCTACAACCAAGCGCCACATTAATTAACATGTTAAAAAATAAACCTTGAAAAAGAAGGTTTGCTGTTTTTTGTAACTGCAGGTCACTAGCAAATACAGTAGAACCTCAAAGACACGAACACCACAGTTAGGCACTGACTGGTCAACTGGACAGCACGTAAAACTGGAAGTAACCAATCAGGCAGCAACGGGGGGTAGAGGAGGGGAATAAATACTGTACTGTGCCTGTATTGCATCTTAAAAATAGGTACATCTGAGTGACCTGGCCCTAATCCCACTCTCACTCGCAGGGCAGCCACTTACAGCTAGCTAGGAGGTAAAGATGCTGGGGCAAGATAGCCAGAGCCAGCAGAGTAGGACATGGCCTGAAGTCTGTGCAGCTTTCCCCGCCTCGCTGGCCAGGAGAGGGATGTGCAGGTTTCCTCCCCACCCCTGGGACACACACAAACCCCCTCTCTACCTGCCAGGAGGAGGATAAGCTTGCAAACCCATCCTGATGAATAAAGAGCTCAGCTGCTGCTGAAACCTGGCCTGGAGCAGCAGCTGCTGGGTCTGGAGCCCAAACTGCACTTTGTTCAGCGTTACTGACAACAGCCATTCCCGAGGCATCTCTAACTCGGAGTCTCTGCTGTCCAGCAGTTCTGCCCAGAAACTGGGATCTGGATGCACTCACCCATTAAAGTTCTAACCCAAAGGATAGTCTAGATTCCAGTTTAAAAAAAAAATCTAGACTGGGCCCTAGACCTTCCTCATTGTTTCCTAATTTAGCTATTAGCATACAACGATTATCCCTTCCTTTTTCCACGTCCCATGCAGCAAATGGCCTTCACTGAAACGGAGGCTAACGCAGTTGTATAAATTAGTCAACAGGTGAGGATTATACAATAGACAGTCATAAGTAAACCCAGCCTAAATCAATGGTTATCCTAAGAAACATTGGCCAAGGGTTGCTTACACATTTGTGACTGCCACGTACAGGCCCAAATGAACAGTTAATAAAATTCTATGTCAAGGTTAAATGCTTCTGGGGCTTTGGTTGAATACAAAGAATAATACAATGAGACAGCATACGAAAATGTTCTCTCTCACTCTCAGTATAGATTGCAAAATCTCCCAAAATACCAAAAGAGCAGCCAGTTTTACTCAGCATGAAAGCAGGACCAGGAGGAGACATCTCCCTTCAGAGATTGATGAATGAGCTCTGAGAAGAAAGAAATGAGTAGAGAAAGGCAAAATGAAAGGAGGACCAGCAGAAGGATGGGTACAGAAGTGAGAAATGACGTATTTACTCATATCTCTCTCCCCTTTCCTTTCCCTACCCTCATCTCCTGTCTCCTTTCTTCTCCTGTATTCGGTGGTCTCCAAAGGCCCAAATCCTGCAGTCCTTGCTCCAGACTTACTCAGACAAAGCTCCTATTGATTTCATAGGATGTCTTCAGTAAGGACATTAGGGGGTGGCCTGGACCTTTTCACTAACATGAACATTTCTCGTAGCACCACTGTTGGAAGTCTGCCACTCCGCAGAGCACTTTGTCCACCTCTCTTCCAGGTCTCACTCAGAAGATGACTGCCGCTTGTGATGTTAATTCAATAGACCAGTGGAACAGTGGCACAAACAACTGGAGGGAATTCAGCACTTCAGTTCAACCAGGAAGAAGGAAACAGAACACATGCCTACTCACCCCTGTGTTAGAATGCTTGAATGCCAAATTCCTCTTTTCCCTATTGCCCACCCTTCCCTACCTGCTTCCTGTCTTACATTGGACGGTATCAGTTATTGCATTTTTTAAAACAGCAATGGCTCCCATGGAGTAGCCTCCTCTCCAAGGTGATGCTGATCCAACGCAGCAGAAAGGAAGACTGATTAGAATCTATTGTGTGTGTGGGTTCTAAAAATCATCAAGACACGTGACAGGGTCTCCTGTGACAGCAAAGGCCATATCCATGGCCCTTTGACTCAACCTGCACCTCTCCAGACCTTTGCCAAACAATGCTCACATTGCTACTTTACTGGTCAGATTTCAGAAGAGTTCAGCATCCGACAACTCCCGTTTAACCCTGAAATAAAACGGAGGGTACACAGCAACTTGTCTCCTAAGCACTTCACTATCTACAGCATGGCAGGAACGCAGTCCCTTGCAGGAGGCTGACGGGGAAGGGAAGGAATCCACTGGAGCCACCCGCCCATGTGAATACAGAATACTTAACACAAGCCAAGCTTGCAAAAACAGGCTCTTAAACCCCTACCAACGGAGCTTGTGTGTACGTTCAAAGGGATCCTTTAAATGAACAACAAAAAGCCCTTAATTTTTTCAGTGTTGACAACCAACGTCAACACGCATGTCACCGGGCACCTCTACTAGTAGGTGTAGACTAACGTAACATTGCAAAGAAGCAAAATGTGGCTGATGATTAAAATGGCTGCCGTGACAGATGAAGCCTTTCCAGGAGCTAGGCTCTTCTTTGATCGCATCAGAAGCCTCCCAAAGGAAGTGTTCACTAACATTCTAAGCCAGGTACCTTTTTAATGTCTCAAAAAGGGGTACAAGGAGGGCCATTTATGCTTCTCCATAAAATTACCACAGACCTGTACTATTCATTTTAAAACAGATGTGGGCCATGGAAATCATCGGACCTGAAATTTGATCTCATGTATGATTTATGTGCCCTCTTCTCTGATTACACAAATATAAATATAACAGGCCTTTTTTGCAGCACTGAATCAGTTCAGAATTAATACCAGATGACAAAATGGACCAGGTACCAGGAGAGAGAAAGTTACAGTAAAAGCTCCTTCCCATTAATGGGGCCATTCATTCATGAGGCCACTATTCCACAAGGGAGCCAGACATAAATTATGTATTTGACATCTAGTTATAGATGATTATTTCTGACATAATGAAGTTATAATGAAAGGAGTTTGCACGTTCTTTGGTTATTAAGTGCCCATTTATTGTCCCTGCACCAGGTGCAATGGTGATAGGCCATACAAATCATCTGGAAAAAATGCCAAAATGGTCTCCTTTACTGATGAAGTACCACACATGTTTATTAATTTAACAGCTTGACTTCTGCCTCCCCATCTGCTCATTTAAAACAGTTATTTGCCCTATAAATATTCCAGAAGAAAGTTTGGCCAAAAAATTAATCTGGGGGGCGGGGGATGTGATAGGATTGTTTGAGAAGGGGCTCGTGTTGTATGTAGAATGGCATTCTTCTTCCACAGTGGATTAGTTAACAGATCTTTGTTGGTTTGTTTGGTTGGGTTTTTAATGGGACATTTACTTTAGATTAGTGCTGCTTTAGTGTATGTCATCATGAATGGTTCCAATCTCCAGCTGTTGCCGGTGTCAGGTGGGAGAATGAAGAGGTCCATTGATGATGTTACAGTGCACAGCTCAGTAAAGTGTAAAATGAAGCACTCCAGTAAAGAAAATCTCTGGGGTAGAAATCTAGGTCTGTTTTAAGCTTAGCACATACTATTATCGCTCAAGGCAACTTATAAAGAATAACATTTTCAGGGATCTTAAAATTGGACTCCATGCTGATCTCCGAGGGTGAATTCCCTTAAAATGTGAAGATTAATTAGTGTCAATATACACAAAAATCCCCTTTTAAGCAAGGACAGTAGGACAATGCTGTTTAAAAGAAGTTAAAATCTCAAAGTAAAATGATGTTTTTCTTAGTTCCATCAATATTTTCAAGTGTAAATACAGGGTCACATCACTTTCCATCTGCATGCTGAATTTAGCGCGCCCGCTTGAGAAAGTCTGTTAGCTCATGATTTCTGCTGGACCGAACACTGTTACCTTATAAATAAACAGCAATGCCCGCGGTGCCCCTCTCAAATGGAAACACATATCTGAGGGAAGTAAGGGCAACAGTTCAACAGCATTTTTTTTTTAAAAAAAGGGAAAGGCACGCAACTAACAGTTTGTGACTATGGGTAGTTACAGAGTGTAGACTGGACTGCATTCATTAAAACAAACAGAGACCCTGCAAGCTTCCTGAAAAGCTTCCCAGAGATTTGTTTATACAAGTCACTACTATTCACCTGGTATGCTTATTCTTCAAAACAAATACAACATTCTGGTATGGGCCAAACTCAGCCAGACTGGTTTCAGTGTGGGCTTGCTGTCAACCAGGGCAAACACTGGATCATACAGCCAGGTTTTCCTAAAGCTCAGAACTTGATTTTCACTCAACTCGATTTTCAATCAACTAGTTTTCATCCACACTTGGAAACGATGCTTCACAAGAGTTCCCCTCCCATTTAGGCACTTACACGAGGATCAGATTCTTCAAAAGGGCTCAGTGCCCGGAAGCACCCTCTGTACCCCGTATGACCCCATTTCCAGAAGAACTCAGCTCACAACCTGCTAAGCTCTGATTGTGGGTACTGAGCGCTTTAAAAAACACGGGCCACAACGACAAAGAGAGAAGTTCAGTAAAACAACCACCTGACTTGTGAAGATTTTTCCCATCATCCCACTATGCTCATACCAATTGCAAAGCTGGCCTTCCTCACTGGCAGCGAAAGGCTTCTCATCGAACAGCTGTGGTAAATGAAGGTTGGGGGCACAGGAGGAGAGCTTTTATGGACACCCTGCCAGACAGTTAGCTATACATCCCTCTTGGTAGTTGTTCTCTACTTGCTTTAACTGTAAAGGATTAAAAAGTCCCCCAGCACAGATAAAGGGAAGGGAGTGGGCACCTGACCAAAAAGACCAACGGGAAGGCTTGAACTTTTTAAAATTGGGGGAAAGAAAACCTTCCCCTTTGTCTGTCTGGTTGTTCTCCCAGAGAGCAGAGACAGGGCTGGAACTATGCTGTAAAAAGATTTGGGCCAGGTATGAAAATCACCAGATCATACCTAGAAAGCACTCATTTGAAACCCCAGCTAGGTAAGTAGATTAGGAAATGTCTAGGAAGACTCGATTGGGTTTATCTCTTTTATTTCTTTATGGCTTGTGGACTCCTCTGTGCTAACCTCAGATGCTTTTGTTTTGCTTGTAACCTTTAAACTGGACCTCAAGAGAGCTATACTTTGCCGGTCTGTGAGCTCCATTATGTCTTCCACTGTTAAAGAAACAGATTAAGGTTCAAAGAAGAGACCAAAGGTCTGATTGGAGGTCTAAACTGGATGGCTACTTGGAGAAAGCTTCAAAGAAAGAGGGCGCACCCACTGGATATCCCCTCGATTTATCCTACCCATTATTCATTTGTAAAACCGGGACTCGTAAATAAGTTTGATTTGGGTATTCATATGTTTTGAAACAATTTCAGTTCAGCTTTAACAATCCCCCTGAGCCACCCATCCTCCCACAGGCTTCACCCAAAGGAACATTTTGCTGAACAGTATCTCAGCAACGTAGGCTATTGCCTTTGTCTGTCTAGCTTTAAAGCCAGGAATATATTTTACGCTTAAAATGATTCCAAGTACAAAGCAAAATCTGCTTCTATAAAGCTTTATAAATAGCTTTAGTATGTGGATTCGGTGAGTTTAATTCAGTTCATTTATTGTATTTTAGTACCTGGCGGAATTTTAGTCCAAACACTGCATTTCAGTTAGTGCCATATTCTGTAACAAGAGTCCCACGTATCTTTGAACTTCTTTACTATCGTCAGAAACAAGCAAACCCTTTTTGTAATGTAGGTTATAATCTTTAGGTTATGAGCTCACAACCTGGGGATCCAGAGAAGGCTTGATGTCATGAATTAGTGATTAACATTTAATGCTCAGAATGAATAAACTGTCTGAGCGAATCTAAGAGGCTTCTTAAAACCGGAAGGCTAATAGCTATCTCTCAAGGACAGGAACTAAAACGCAAATGAGTAAATAGAGTTTCCCTTATCTGTACGCATGAGCCCTCAGTCCAGACAATTAAGAAGTTCAGGTCCATGCATAAAGAATAAGACAAAGCCACAGCTGTTGGAACACTATATCTGAACCAATACAGCAATGCACGTATTTCTACCAGTTCAAGGCCTCAGCTATAAAGAACTCAGCCTCAGCTACCTCTGGAATTAATCTGCATATTAACAAACATAAACCACCACATAAAAATAACTGCAACCTAGTCCTGTTTGTTTTACTAAAGGTAGATGTAAAAATAATGATTACGGGTGCTTCATATATGAAACTAATTTAAAACCATATTTTCTAATTAATGGGGTGTGTGGAAGGAGAAATAACTTTAAAAGTGAATAATGATCTAGGACTTTATTTTTACTAAATGATTTACGGTGCCATTACTATGTTTCTATATAAAACGATGGCTCGAGGTAATTACCTTCTAATGTATGGTGACACTAATGTGCTAGTAAACTACTGGAGTTTACACTCTATTCAGTGAAATGAAGGGCTGGAAAACTGCATTGCATACATCAATAATAAAGGTAAACGTCACCAGTGATAAAAAAAAGCAATTTAAAAAGATAGTTACAAATAAATCTGTCAGCTGAAAGTTGCAATTGAATATAATCACAGCAGCAACAGCATTCAAATCATATAATTTATTTTTGCTTACATATGCAAAATCAGAAGGATTTTATTTTTTGTAGCCCAGCTTTCTTTACATTTAGCGGGATTAAACTTCAAACTGCAAGGTGGGGAACAATGCTCTAAATGCAATAGCAACCTGTATCCAATGTGGAGGTAACATGAAAGTAAAATTAAGGCAGCAGTGGCCAAAGGGAATGACTGTGTTAAAGAAACATGATGTGGTGGGAGCAGGAGGAAGAGAAGAGAGAGAAGTGATAGTGATAATACCCAGCCCTTTCTATCAGTTAGTCACAACTGGTCTCCAGCCTGTGCTCCACAGAAGGTCAGACTAGATAATCACAGTGGTCCCTTCTGGCCTTAAAACTTATGATTCTAGGAATCATCTCAAAGCCTAAGATGCTACTAGCCAATATTGTGTGGCTGCTGCAGAGGACCATTTCTGGTATGGACCCAGCAAGTGTTTTTGTAGTTGGCCTATGTTCTGTTCCACATCTATATTTCCTGCAGTGCTACATGAAAAGATTGTCTATTTTGTACCAGTTTTCTTTTATAATGTGATTAAAATAAAAGCAAATGGAAAATTACAGGATGTTTTAAAAGCAGAATAGGTTTATCAGGTGAGATTACACCCGGAGAAGGGAAACTTGCACCCCCATTTTGTACTTTGAATAATAATTGTAATTATGATTCAACTGATTACAATCACTGTGGTCTTTGGAATGTGTTGCTGGGTAGTGAACTTAAGAAAAGAAAGCACAGAAGAACAGGAATATGATGCACATGAAATGTATGCTAATGTAGAAAACAGAAACAAAAGCAGTGAAATGTAGCAAGTCACTGGACATGGATGAATACTCATTTTTTGGGAGGAAGGATAAGAGGTAAATGGATCAGCAGGCTGGGAACAGAGTCTGTACTAGTTAAGAGAAGGGGGAACCCCAGGGAACCACTGACAATGGACAAGATCACAGTGGTTAAGATAAGCCTGGAATGTAAGGTTAGATAAAGAGTAAGTCATACATGGACAGTGTGCCTGGGCAGAGCATGCTGCACAGGGATTGGTTCCTACTAAGTGCCCAAGCCAACCCCAAAACATGTGATGCAATGTATAATAAATACAGTGCAATGTGTAAATGTATAAAAAGGAAGAGGCTAGCTGTGTAACTTGGGTGTGTGGTATACTTGGTATCCACCCCCCTACACTTGAGTCTGATCAACTCACCTTACCTTAGCTCTCTGCCAAATAAAGGAACTTGAGTCATGAGACTGGAGTCAAACTGAGTTATTGGGGAACAGAGTGGAAGAGGTCTCAGGAGAACCCCACAATGGTGACCTAGAGCAGAAGCACAGCCTCTTCTTTGGGGTCGGGGGAGGAGAGGGGAAGAGTGTCACTCCCCATCTGCCTAGCTTCCTACAGCGTGCACATCACCTGAGTTTCTGAGCCTCCTCCCAATCACACACTGATACAGGGGGACCTCACAGACCCCTTTGGACCCCTGCCAAGGACAGCAGAACAGGAGAACAGAATCATCCCCACTGAATCCCACCAACGTTAATCACCTTTGCAACCAGGGTTCCTGGGCACTTCTATGAGAAGTGTCACACAAGTAAATAATGTACCACGGCTCTTTGAGCAAGTCCTACTTGAAAATATTTTGACTGAGGCTCAGGAGAGGCCATGCCAGGGAAGCACAATGCCAGCAGTGTGTTGGGTGCACGCCACTTCCTGCTTCTGCCAGTCTCTCCAGCTGGTCTGAATCTCATTGGCATGTGGGTGCATCATTTGAGACCTGGCCAAGGGGATGAGTTATGCCCTCCTTAAAGCAAATTGCAGTGGACTATTATAGGTCCAGGGCTGTTGCATCAGTGGTTAAGCCCATGACAGCACCATCTTTGGCTCCTGCTGGCCTAGTCCCTCTTGATCTTCTGCAGCAAGCTATGGCGATGATTTGAGTGGAGCTATTCTATGTAAGTTCTGAATCACCACAGCTAACATCAGAGAAAGCAAAGGGAAGCTGGGGGTTTCAGTCGCCCAGCCTGAAACATCCTCTGCCTTGCTGGAGTCCACTGTTAAAACAGGGCAGAAGGTTGACAACAAGATTTGGAGGGCTCTTAAAGTTTACAACCACTGTTTGGGAGCAGAGGAGAAACAGCTGAAGACCTAGACTATAAAAGACAGTCTGGACTAAATCAGGGGTTTAAAGCCTTATGGGAATTTGGATGATCAGCACTACCTGTTTTGGAAGCAGTCCACTTTCCTCCATGAGAAAGATCAGCTTTGGTGAGAGATGGCCACCGACCATCATGTCCCATCTGTTGGGAATGCAACTACATTCTCCAAGTAGTAAAAACGAAGAAACTGCTTACAGATCAAGTCAGTCTCATTCAATTGTTAGTGATCTTTACTGCTGCACTGCAGAAGCATGTATTCACATTCCCAGTGAAAGCCAGCAGAAACCTCACATTTCGAGGGTGAAATCATGGCCCCATTTTGAATGGCAAAATTCCCATGGGCTTCAATGGGGTCAGCACTGCACACAGAGTATGCTTGAATTTAGGCTGCAAAGTTCAGTGGTCACTTTTGGGAGCAAGGGTCTGTTTCAGTGCCCATGCACAGGCTGAGACTTTCTCAGTCTCTGAACACTGGGGGCAATGGATGGGTAAGGCAAAAGAAGCATGAGATTCTGATATACAGGAACTCCTCACTTAAAGTTATCCCGGCTCACGTTGTTTCATTGTTCCGTTGATGACCAATTAGGGAACATGCTCGTTTAAAGTTGCACAATGCTCCCTTATAACATTGTTTGGCAGCTGCCTGCTTTGTCCACTGCTTGCAGGAAGAGCAGCCCAGTGCAGCTAACTGGTGGGGGCTTGGAAACAGGGTGGACCAGCAGCCCCCCTATTAGCTCCCTGCTCCCCTAAGTTCCCTGTGCGGCAGCTGCCCAACAGGCTATCAATTGCCAGCAGATCAGCTGTCCCTCTCCCTACTCCAGTGTGCTGCTCCTGCCCTCGAGCTGCCTCTTGGAGCCTCCTACTTGCTGAGGACAGGAGAGGGGGACTAATGTCTGGTTGTCTCCCTCCCCGCTGCTCCTCCACCCCGTTTAACTCATCTTCCATAGAGCAGGGGGAGGGGGCACACAACAGGGCTCAGTACGGAGGGAGTTTCCTGGCAGCAGCTGTCATCTCACCTTGCCGATTAACTTAAAAATGCAGAGTGGGGTCAGCGTACTTAAAGAGGCAATGCACATCTCTCTGCCATGCTGTCTCCCCTCCGTCCATTTGTGCTGCCTTGTAAGTGTGAGGTAACATTAACAAGAATGAGTTAACTCTTAAGGGCTCATCCAATTGCTAGTTCATCATTTAGCATAAAGGCATTCCCTGGGAAATATTGCGCCCTCTGAAAAAACTTTCCCTGGAACCTAACCCCCTCATTTACATTAATTCTCATGGGGAAATTGGATTCATTTAACATCATTTTGCTTAAAGTCGCATTGTTCAGGAACATAACTACAACTTTAAACAGGGAGATACTGTACTTACTCACACCAAGTAGCACTGATGGGACTACTCACATGGTGAGATACTAATCTGTTGGCGTAAAGGTATCAGAATCTGCCCTTTGACTTCACTGAGTTCCCACAGACACTGACAACAACAGGGCACATGGGCCCAGGAGTCCACCCGTGCCGAGTTAGTTGCAGGATCACAGCCTTAGAGTGTGAGCTTTTGGTGGCAGGAAATGATTTGCCTCCACGTTTTTAAAGCACCAAAAACACTGTTTAGCACCAACAAATAAGAACAATCTGATGGGGGAAGAAGAAAGTCCGGATGTGATAGTAATCAACGAGCTGAGTCAGTATAGAGACACAATAACCACCTGCCATTTGTGTCTTTCTGCTGACCTATCCCTTTAAATAGCTAGCATGCCCCTCTGTGCTAACGGAGTTCAATGGCTGAGGCATTTTAGGAACTGGTCCTACCCGCATGGTGTCACATGTTAGTGTCCTCAACCTTGCACTTGCATGCTGCATTTTAAATATGGTGCACTCAGAGGAACACCTGGCATGTGAAACTATACATTGTATAGTTATGTAACAGGAGGAGGATAGGAATTCCCATACTGGATCAGACCCAGGGTCCATTGGGTGCCATGACTTGTCTCAAGCACTCATCAGTACGAATTGCTTCCGAGGAAAATGCAAGTTATACAGTACTTCAGTAGGTAGTTATGGAATAAGCTGCCTATGAGGAAATTCATCTTCACACATTTTTTTAAACTACTCAAATATATTTAAAGAGGTTCTGAAACAATTTTCTAGGTGGCAATTATTGTGTCCTTAGTTTCTTCTTTCATCTATAGATCATCAATGCTTGCTCTCTGATCAAATGTTACTCCTCTGCCCCAATATGTACCACCCTACTTTTAAAGTAAATGTTCCCATGCATTCCCCTGGCTGAACAAGAGATTTCTCCATATCCATCTTTGGTTTTAACTTAAAGATCTTACTAGGATGCAGCCGAATACAGTTGACTCCGTATCTTATAGCTGTCGTATCTGAACACCTACAGACCAAGTCAAAACAAGCGCAGAAAAGATCTGAATATATCTTTTAGGGGAAAATCTGCTTTCCCAAGCCAAGGCGAAAAATGTACTGTACTTTGCAGGAGTTGATGAGATGGGGGAGAATTCTTCTAATCAAGCTGTGAAATGGAGTCACTCCAGATCATTGGTGCAGCCTCACAACCTTTGAAAGTAGCTGCACATCCATTAGCTCGCCCTATTCCTCTACCACCTCTGCCCGCAT
Organism: Dermatemys mawii; assembly: GCA_007922305.1. Classification (NCBI taxonomy): domain Eukaryota; kingdom Metazoa; phylum Chordata; order Testudines; family Dermatemydidae; genus Dermatemys; species Dermatemys mawii. The sequence continues at coordinate 6,153,128 of ML677375.1, forward strand.
CAGAGTGCGGAGAGAGTCCCCACCAAAACTGGCTATGCAGTGGAATGAGGGAAGGAGGTAGTGTTGCGTGAGGATTAAGGGTTACAGTTCTCCAACTCAAATGCATATTATACTGTGTGGGAGAACTAAATGGTCCTTGGATAATACAGTAATCTCAAATCTACACATGGAATGGAGAGCAGGAACCAAATCTATGGCTGGTGGAACTCTATTTAAGTCAACGGAATGAATCTGCCCCAATGAATGCCACTGGATGGAACACCGTAACTCTTCATGGAAGCTCTTCTGCATCATTAAATAAAATACATTCATGCCTATGGCTATCTGATCATGGACTTACACACAGATTGTGTCACGGACTCACCCTTCGAAGGCGGTCTCTCTGGGTCCGAATCAAGATGAATTGGTGGAGCAATGTAGGAAACCTGCCCATGGTGTGCCTGCCCTGTGTACAAAACAAGAGTTTCAGTGTCTACTGTTTCAAATTCAGATCCGTAAAGGATTTTAGTTCAACACACACATCACATCACACACTTAAAACATGACCAACAACAGGTTCAAACACACTCTTCTTTATCAGGTATTTTTCTTGCACATAGAAATTAATGAAGAAGATTAATCTTATGGTGGACATTTGACCTCTCAGTATCCATATAAAAATGTGCTTCCTCCAAACAGATATTGTTGTATGCTTAAATTTAGCCATATCTCCCATTGCCACTCCTAGTGAAGACTCCACATTGCTTGCTCATCACCACTTTTCTCCTGAGAGCCAATATGACCTGTTTTAGAGAAGGCTGGTTGCAGTTTCATAATGAATTTTGCATTGCATTTTCTTATGTGGCCTCATATCCAGTTTTGTTTGCAGATCCTGTATTTCAAACTTGAGGGAGAAAAGAACATTCACTCTGTTAACCTGACCTGAAATGGAAAATGTGCAGTTCCAGGTTATAGCAATCTTTTGTATTTGTTGCCTACAACAGCTGTTACTAAAAATACGTGTCAATTACCATAAATAGTGGCTTGACATTGGTCTACAGCAGATGTAAAGTTTGGTGTGCAGAATTACAGTCACTTTCACAAGAATGAAAGCTATTTAATAGTCAACCTTACAATGCAGTTCTTTGGTTGATATTAATTTCTCTCCAATGGATCACTAGGTAACTGTTTATATTGAGAAACTTTTATTTATAATAAAAACATGTTATAATTCATCTGTTTACTGTAACAATTTTCTGGGCTGTTAATCTCTTTTTCTAAACAAGGAAAGTTAATGATACATAGATTATGATAACAGCTAGAATAACCTTCCCACTTCAAGTAATATTCACACTGTAATAAAAACAGTTGATTCCTCTTATGAGGCACATTCCAAATAATTAATATGGCTCCCTGTTGACTTTTGCTGTTGTTGCTCCAAGCAGTTTTCAAGCTAGCCTCATAGACAGTGGAGAATTGGTACAGTCTTCAGGGTTCTTCATAATGACATCCAAGAATACGGAGGGGACACCATGCTGGTATAAGCAATATACTGAAAACATCTCGTCAGGGGTGTAAAACATTAAATGGGAAAAGAGAGTGCCTGCATGGAATGGGATATATTTACTGCTCTGCACTGAGACTGAGTCAGATAAATTCGCATTATTAGCCACTGCAATAATTGTATATTATTCAGCTTTAAAATTTATTGGCATGTCATAAACTCTACATTTGCTTTTAAGTGCTTTATCATGGGAAATGTGCTTCATGGAAATTCATGTTTGGTAACACATTAAGAGGCCTTTCACTTCTCAGTTGCATGTTTATATCCCATTCAATGTCAACAGTGAACAGAAGTCACCATCTGATAACTGTTCAGTCATGCGACAGAAATTAAGTCGTTGGCCTCCCTCCAGTTTGGTGTAAATCCACTGCAGGATCAAAGCCTTAATGGTTTAAAGGTATGGCTCTCATGCATGGTGCCAGAGGTCATGGACCCAAATCCCAGGAAAGCACTGGAAGAGGAAGTAAAAATTATAAGACCTTTTAAAAGAACCAATGGCTGGAATTTGAGACAAATTCAGAGTAGTAAAAATGCCCCATTTTTTATCTCGGAGGGAAATTACTAGAACAATTTATCAAGGATTGTGGTGGATTTTCCATCACTAGCAATTTTTAAATCAAGGATGGATTGTTTTCCTACAAGATATGCTCTAGTTGAGAGAGGAACTAGTTCAGGGAAGTCATTTGGCTTGTGTTATGTACAACAACAGACTAGGCAATCCCAATGTTTCCTTCTGGCCCTATTGAAGTAAACAGGCATTTGGGAATTGATTTAATTATAACCAGGATTTCATCCTATGACCCTGTGCTAGATCTGAAGGGTGATACACTGGCCTGGTTGAAATCAGGGGAAAAACTCACATCATTTCACACTGGGCCAGGATTCCCCTCTGAATTTTCATATCTTGTAATCTATTTTATTCCCTTCATCTTTCATACATCGGGCCAGATCCTCATCTTATGTAAATTGATGTTGCTTCATGGAGCTAAACAGTCATGCTGATTTACACCAGCTGACAATCAGACCCAACCTTTATTTGTAAATGAGTAAAACAGCCCTCTCTCTCTGGGTGTGTGTGTGTGTATATATATATATATATATATATATATATATGTTAAAATTTAATTCATCAGCTGTTCTCAACCATTTTCTCCTTTCAGATCTATGAGGTCTCTGTCTGTCAGAAAAAGCTGTCATTTTGGACTCCTGGCGTCCTCAGTAATGCCATCTTTTTGTTAGTTCAGTCCTTATGCAGTCTTGCCATCAGTTGCAAAAAGCGAATTAAAAGTAGATAAAATGTGCAACTGGAGCTCAAGTTCTCATTGTCAAAAGTGAAAGACAAAAACAGCGGAAAAGAATCATCCTCCAATGTGCTCCCTTTAATGGCTAATATCAGAAACCCTAGCACTGGGGTTCGGTCTCAAGTTGCTGCCCTCAATAGCATTGGAATTTCGGTGGTCAAGAGGGCTATCCTTCTCGAGCTGGCTGTGTAGAACATGAAGCACATGTCATCTTGCTTCAGGAGACACACTCTAACGCTGTCACTTAACTATCAATTCTTGGCTTTGCTACTTTGTCTCTCCCTCCGTCCAATACTCTAGTCTCACCATCAGGTCCAAATGATGTCAATAAATGGCAGACTATAAAAGTATGGACCCAACTCTTATCAACATCTGGCCCATCTTGTCATCACTTTTTCAAGACCTTCAGTCTACTGTGGCAATTTTAATTCATTCCATTCCTACTGGAGATTCCTTAATGATGGAACAAGGCTAGAGGAGTGGGCATTGATAGTTGACTATGATCCTAAGCCCCCACCCACTTTCCACAGCAAAAGACGGATGGACTCAGGTTCTTCTCTGATGTTGCCTTTTCTACCACTGGACATACAACCTTCTCAAAATGCAGGCCAAAGAGTACTGCTATACTGACATGAGTACTACTGACATGGAAACAACTACACAGGACTGAAGAGAACCTCAGCCAAGACACAGCTACTTTGACCACTTCCAGCAACGGAGACTAATTCTCAATGTAACAACTCCTTTCTACCTAATCAATTGTCTTGCCAATAAAACCATCTTGATCCATGTCCAAAGACTGCTACTGCTGTTCCATCCAGGTGGCACATACCTGGGAGGAAAACTCAACCATAGCTTGGCATACCTGCCTCACCTGAAAATTAAGATCTCTTGCGGTATCGCCTTGATAGGAAAATTATTGGGAACTTCCTGGGGAGCATTCCTCCTGACATCTGTATTAACCATGGTGTCTACTTCAGCTCAACACTGCTCTGTGGTCTGGAAGCACAGACGCCACACAGCTTGTGAACACGGAGCTGAATTTGGCCACTCCTATTACACACTGACCTCCAGACAGTGTATTCTACCACTCACAGCTCCACCAAACCTCTGACAAGATGCCATTATTGTAGTCTGCCTAGTTGTGACAAGGTGAGACCAACCTACCACATTTCTGGTTGACAGATGCCCCCTTCTCAGACAGGAAACAACATGCAGAGCCAACTCAAAGTTCTGCTCGCATTCAGGGGTGGAATTCCTCTCCTGCAGACCGAGGACTAGCCTGCCTTAGCCCCACAGCACTGCCGACCAGACTTTTAATGGCCCGGTCAGCGGTGCTGAACAGAACCACAGGGTCCATTTTCAACTGGGTGCTCTGGTCGAAAACTGAGCACCTGGTCACTCTAACCCCTCTCACACCCAAAACCCCTCCCAGAGCCTGCAATCCCTTCTGCACTCCACCTCTGTACTCCATCCCTGAGCCCCCTTGTGCACCCAAACTCCCTCCTAGAGCCCTCACCCCTTCCCGCACTCCAACCCCAGAGGGAGTGGGGATGGAGTGAGTGGAGGGAGGGCTCATAAAAGGGGTGGGGCATGGGTGGGGCCTTGGGGAAGGGGCAGCAGAAGGGTGTTTGGGTTTGTGTGATTAGGCATTGGCAACCCTAGGGGGAACAAACACTGTGTGAGGCAAAACACTGCTTGAGAAGCAAGGCAAATATTTGCTAAAGTATTTTGAGAATTCAAAAAATAGCTGAACCTCTTTAAATAAATGACCCAATTTCTCAGTAAAAAAAACAAAAAGTAAAGTCTCTGCTATTGATGGAATACCAGAGGTCAGGATGTCTCTTTTGCTGATGAACAGTTGGGCATGCTTAGAATTTTAACAGCTTGCATTGCCCTCTTCAAATCCCATTTTGTCTATAACCATCTGGTGTTTCTGAAGCTGGTTCTCAGGTAAAAATGCAAGTGGCAATCAAACATAATCATCAGAGGAACCGAACAATAAAGTTGCCAATTTCATATCTAATCTCTTCATTCAGGTTTCTTTTTCCCCTCTTCCTCCCACTTCGTCTCATTTGTCATTCTTCTCCTAGGCCACATTAGCAGTGTCTGAGGGAGCATCAAAGTGGCGGCATGCTTCACTTGCTCAGGAAATGAAGTCAGTGATTGTGGATCAAAGGTCACTGATGGGCTTCTTCCCATTGAAGGCAACAGGAAAAGGGGGGAGAGATTAAAATGAGGGAGGCACACCAGCCAACCTTCTTTTGTTTAAGGGTAGCAGTAAAAGTGCTGGCCATTGATAGAAGTTGGGAGAATGCAACTCATTAAGCCTAATTGGGATTTATGATGTCAACGAGTACTGAGAGTGAGTGAGAGGATGGCTTTAGAGCCAGGATGAACTGAAGGTGGTCAGGTGTACAAATGGGGTGTGTGCGGGTGCTACAGAAAGCAGCATGTGCCGTTTGTTTCCAGGTCTGACGCATGAAAAATAAACTCAGTGGCCGTGCAGTGAATTTGAGAGACAACGCTGTACAAAAACATCAGACGGGCCGAAAGACATCCATTTTGTCCACAGGCCCTCTCCAGACTCTCCTCCGTTGGCTGGTTCACATGGTACAAAACACTACCAAACATTTTAGGGACCAGTCACAGAAACTACAGATACAACAAACATTAATTTATCTAGTCTATCTAATTAAACACAATCTACCTTAAAAAAAAAAATACAAAGAGTCTGACAATGCATACCTCCCACTGTCAGGGTAGCCACTTCCCATGATGCTATCACAGGGCTTGAAATATTTGGCATACTTTTGGAAAGACTTGGCTTCTGGAGGAGTCACGATTATGAGGAAAACTCAGGATTTAAATTAAAAAAAAGATTTTAGCCTGCATGGTTGCAGAGGCAATGTGAAAAACAAAGTCGTAAGGCTAAAACAAAAACAAGAGGCAAATAAAAAAAATATTTTTTCCAAAAAAAACCTTATGATTTTTAAAGCCAACTTCTTGGTTTTAGAGGGCTCAAGATTTTTGAATGTGGGGGTTGACAGTTCTCTATTTTTGTCTCCTTTGTTCACTCTGAGCATGGGGCATCATTCCATGAATAAGCAGTTTCAGTGTTCTCCCGCAATCGGCAACTTCCCCCCATCTCATGTGCATGTTTGCCTTTCACAGAGCAACATAAAAAATGTGATTGAAAAAACACACAAAGGGCAGGGAATTTAGGAGCAGGTGTTGTTTCTAGACAGTACTTTTAACCGTTAAACAAAGAAAACAAAAATTAAATTTCAAGTTGATTGTGCCCCTTTAAATATTTCAAATGGTGGAAATTCCCCTGGGAGACAGTTTCCCAATCTATCAGTTTTCAGCCAGGAAGACTGCTCTGTCACTCTTCTCTGAACTCCCTCCAGTTTCTAAGAAGAGATGGCCAAAACTAAGCTATTTCAGATATGTTTTCCTTATGCATTTTTCATCTATCTAAGGTACTTATCCATCCCTCATTACTGCAGTATCTAAGCATCACCAGTCATTAATGGATTCTATCCTCACAACACCCAGGGCAGGTAGGGAAGCACTATTCCCAGTTCCAGATGACACAGAGTAGATTAATTAACGTGGACAAAGTCACACAGGCAGCTTGTGGTAGAATCACAGACTGAACACTGGTTTTCAGTCCAAATCCAAAGTTCTTTCCACTGGACTGGAGAGATTTTATTTCTTATTTTGCTACATATTGCCTTTATGTATTAGATGAGCATTGCACTACACTTTGTTGACATCATATGAGATTGCAAACTCTTGTTCAGTTAAATCTAGGTCTACTTTTGGCATCATATTTCATCCTCCCATTGATCACCTACAGTATTTGTCTCATTTTCTGAGATGTGCTATCTTGCGTTTCTGAAAGTGGAATTTTATTTAATTTCATGCTCATATTCCTAACCACTCTCAGTTCTTTTGTATTATTTCACTCCCTACTGATGTTTCCAACACCTCCTAATTTAGCATCGTTTGTGAATTTAATTTAGACTGTTTGCCACCTCTCCCAGATCATTAATAAGAAGTTAAATAGTGCTGAATCTAACACTGCTCCCTCCGGCTTTGTTTTCAGGCCATGTGACTAGTTTTCAGGCCATGTGACATGCTCCTGGACAAGCCCATTTGAATCAACTGTGAGAAGGATTTCCTGAGACACTGTTAAATGCTTTACTAAAATCTACTATTTCACTATATTTACCATGTCTGCTTCATCTTTTAATTTAATCATTCCACTGTTAAAAGCAATCCACTTTGTCTGGCATTGTTTGTTCTTTATAAACCAATGTTGGTTTTCGGTGATGGTTTTGTAATCCTTTAGATATGAACCAATTCTTATGTTAATATTTGATCTGTTATTTAAGCAGTGATTTAATTTTTCTTTATGGGATGGTAAGTGCCAAGATCATTAGATTTTCTCTTGAAATTTAGCGCCACATTTCTTTTTAAACCAGTCATCTAAAAATCACCCAGTTCTTCATAACTTTTCAAGAAAAGGATTATTATTAATGGACTGTAAATTTGTTTATAAATACTCCTAATGCACCATAAGATGAATTTCATCCAGGTCTGTTCATCTGCCTAGGTTCAGATTCTTCTAAGTACACCTTTACTGGCTTTTTATCAATGGCTATTTTTAAAACACTTTCTTCACTTCCCTTTTTGCTTTCTTTTAAAAAGATATATTTTATAAAAGCAGTTAATTAAGTCATTTTAGAGTTTGCATTGATTTTGTCCATCTCCTCATTTATTAATGCAATTATTACCTAGTTTCTCTCTCCCCCCACACCCAGAAAAAATCAAAAACCAAACAAAAAAAAACCAAAAACCCACAGACCTTCTTCCCCTGAACTCCTCTGGTTAGCATGAACTCTGAGTTTTTCTCTCCTGTAGCTTATTTTTTCCCCTGTAAGGGTGCGTCTTCACTACCCACTGGATTGGCGGGTATCGATTGATTTATCGGGGATTGATTTATCGCGTCTAGTGTAGAAGCAGAAGTGGAGTTGATGGGGAATGACCCCATGCCATGAGGATGTGAGGTAAATCGACCTAAGATACGTCAACTTCAGCTATGCTATTTTCATAGCTGAAGTTGCGTATCTTAGGTCGACCCCTGTACCCAGCGTAGACCAGGGCTAAATCTTTAATGACTCCTACAGCAGCAATCCAAGAATACCACCTAGCTAAAGAAGGGAGTTAATAGCACAGTAATTCTCTTCTTTAGCTATTTTCCTTCTTGCATTTTCTGTGGGTGTCAGGATTCCTTCCTCACTCTGAACTCTAGGGTACAGAAGTGTGGACCCGCATGAAAGACCCCCTAACCTTATTTTACCAACTTAGGTTAAAAACTGCCCCAAGGCACAAGTTCCTGTGACCTTGGATTCTACGCTGCCACCACCAAGGGATTTAGAAAAAGAATCAGGGAAAGTACCACTTGGAGCTCCTATTCCTCCACAAATATCCCCCCAAAGCCCTCACCCCCTTCCTGGGAAAGATGTGAGAATAACCCAACCCCCCACCCTATTGTTAAGATTCAACTCCTGGATCTTTAAAACAATGTAAAAATCAGTCAGATTCTTAAAAGAAGGATTTAATTTAAAGAAAATACAAGAGAATCACCCCTGTAAAATCCAGAGGGAAGTTAACTTTACAGAGTCCCAAAAAGATTCAAAAAATAACACAGAGGAATCCCCTCTAACTTTACTTTCAAAATTACAGAGAAAAACAGAGATAAACTTCCCTCTAGCAAAGGAGAGGTTCACAAGTGGGAAAAAACAAGATAAACTAACACGCCTCGCCTGGCTGGACTTACTGGTTCAGAATGATTTGGAGAACACGGATTGATGTCTGGTCCCTCTAAAATCCAAGAGCGAATGAACACACAAAGACAAAACAAAGCCTCTCCCCTGCCCCACCCCGCAGATCTGAAAGTATCTTTTGTCCCCATTGGTTCCTTTGGTCAGGTGCCAGTCAGGTTATCCGAGTTTCTTAACCCCTTACAGGTAAGGAGGAATTTTAGGCTACCCTTATGTTATGACAGTGGGGAATGACAGTAAGCATAAAACGCACACCAGTATGGCTGGAAAGGTACAACATTATCAACTAAAGCCACCTTGAGGCTACAGATGGAATGTACATTATGCAGATGATAGACACAGGTTTGAAAGGAAAAGGATATTGTCTACTGCACTCTTCCAGTATCGTCTGATGACCAGATCTCTGAGTAGTAATGTTTGCATGTATTAGGACCCCTGCCCTTCTCCAGACATCTAGTAATGCTGGACTTCTATGAATAGGATTACAGAAAATGATCTCCTCAAAGGGACAAGTATCCAGAAAACCCACAAACCACATTTTCAGGCTTAAGGGAGAAACTGCGCCTCTGATGTCTTTCAGACAGTCTTCAGTGTACTCCTCGGGGAATGAGGCCTGGCTTCCCACCCCTCACTCTGAGTGGACCCATGCAGGGCAACCAACTGGGACTGGATCTGTGGGATGCAGCCCCACCTGTGCTAATGCAGCAGGCCCAAATCAGTTTGATGGACCAGCCCTTTTGCTCAGGGGATCTGTGGTCAATGAGGGTGGTCAACGAGACTCAAAACCAGCTTCTTTGAAACAAAGCATTATTTATTCATTCACCCAGAGGTACAAAGCTTGCAAAGATTTAACATTTCCCTGGCCTTAATCCTTATTCTTTCCTTGCAAGCATTCGTACATTTCAGCCTGACCACTCACCTCCATCACCACATTATGAGAAGCCCACTGCTGCAGTTCCTACCTGTTTCTAGGGTGACCAGACAGGAAGTGTGAAGAATCGGGACAGGAGGTGGGAGATAATAGGAGTATATATGAGAAAAAGACCCCAAAATCAGGACTGTCCCTATAAAATCAGGACATCTGGTCACCCTACCTGTTTCTCCCTCCCAGCATTCATTGACACTCCCTGGACTGCCTCAGCCACTCACTCAACCTCTCTTTCCCTTTACTAGGCTGGGTTCATCTACAGTTTAGTATGTGATTGTAGGCTTAGTCTTGGGAAGAACGAACTGTTGTTAGTCTGGCTGGACTCAGGCTGGGGGTATTCTCCAATAAACAGCTTCCCCAAGGTCTCTTATCTGTGTCATTGTTTTATCTTTCCTACTTGCATCCCTTAGCAACCCCTTTTGATCTAACGCCTTAGATGATAACCCATCATACACCAACACAGAGTCATACACCTTATTCCCAAGAAATATGACAAGTCTGTCCTAGTTCATCTCACATAGGTATAACAAAACTTCCCAGGCTAAGACTGGCACAAGAAGCAAACATTTCTTATCTGTGGATATTACGCCTATTGCACAGAGGAACAAAACTGCAATACTGCACTGAATATGTTCGCTTAGCTATATTTTACATTTAATGCTCTTGTAAGCTGAGTATAAGTAAACACATTTGAAACACAAGGTATCTTTATTCACAGAACTCATGTAGATTCCTTGGTTATGGGATGGTAGAGATTCCTTGTTGCTTTAGAAAGCCAGTTTGATGATCTAGGAAACAGAACTAACAGAACTAAGATGGGCATCAAGCCATGGCTGATGGGTGTCAAGCCGTGGCCTCCCAAGCAGATGCAGAGTTACTATGATCCTATCAGAGCAGGCAGTTGGCGTGGAACATTTCTGGCGCTAATGAGGAGCTGGGTCAGAGAAAGAGACCACAATCATGGAAGGAAGAAGAGAGGTGAGAGAGATGGAGATAATTAGTTAAGCCCTCATAAGGCAAGCTTCTCATTTTTGAAAACTAAATGGAAACATATAACCAGGATCTGGCAATGGCTGGGTAAACAGACAGCACAATAAAATGGGCCAACTTGCTCCCAGAATGCATCATTCCTATTTCGAATTTCCATTCCACCTTTAGGCCTTGGCTGTGCAATAAGATTTGCATGGGAGGACCCTGTCACTCACGCAGAACGCTTCTGTCATCCAGGGAGCCCATGAGGGTGCAGTAGGTCTGACTCTGTAGATCAGATGGCCGGACTGGAGCCTGCGTCACCTAAATACAAGAGGCCCCATTCTCAAAATTCCCGAGCAATCAATCTCCACTGAGTTTAGTCGGAGGAACTGCATATATATATACATGTTTGTGTGGTTGAGTTTCATTATAATGACAACGCAATATTAGAAAACCCTTCCCCCCCATTATTTTAGCAATTACATTTCTAGTGAAAATTATCCTTCTAGGTGTTGTGGAGCTGGAATATTTCAGTCTTGTTCTCCTGACCTGTCTCACAGCACTGAGGAATATGCTGCCATTTGTGGAACAAAGCAGTCTCTTTACATCAGCCTTTCCCCAGAGCACTGAGCCAGAGAGCTGACCTGCAGAGCTTTCTGTTTTCTAAGTTCTGCTTCCAGAGTTCTCTCAGCATGCTAAAGGAAACACGCCACATTAGATTATTCTTTCGCTCCCAGATGTGCTTGCTAGGCTAGGAAATATCACTTCCCAATCGCTTTAGCTGGGGAAAACAAACAAAGAGAGAAAAAAAAGTGGTCTGTGCAGAGGAGATGAAGGGAGAGTAGGATTTGGAGAGCAACAAAAACAATCTGAACCCAGAAGGAGATGAGACCTCATGAATGAGAAGGGCCCAGAGCAAGGTCAGCGGTGGGAAAGATCATTTAAGTTCGTCTTGCTCTGAGAGGGCCAGCAGGACCTTGCGGGGTCAGCTCTAGTGATGGAAATGAGAGTCCGGCCTACCAGTCACAGTGGGGTCTAGGGTGGGCAGAGTCCAGGAAACAAGCTGAGAGTCCATATCAGAGGGGCAGAATGGCAGAACCCGGGGAGGTGGGGGAGGGTATTCCAGAGTTGCAAGCCTGAGGCAGAGCCGGTGATGGAAACCAGAAGTCTGATGTTGGAAGGGTGCTGGGGCTACCACAGAGCCGGAGCAGGGGCTGGAAACAGGAACCTGAAGCAGGCTGGAGCAGGAACTGGGCAAGGGTAGAAGCAGCTGCGGGTGTGGTTAAGTGCTGAGCAGCCACTGATCTGCTGCAGAGGCCGGACTTATAAACAGGGTTGCTAAGCCCTGACAGCCAATCCAGGGCCCTGGCCGCTCCATCAGTTCCAAAGCAGCTGGGCTCACTGGTTGCCAAGCTGTGAATTTAGGAAGCAGGCCAGCAGCTGGTCCTAGGCTGAGTGGTGCCTGACTGACGTCGTCTTGTCTAACCTCAAAAACTGAACTTAACCGGAAAATTGTGGCAAAATGGTCTACAGCCCTTTCTCAGGACAATGGTCTTGATCGGAAAGTCCACTGGGATGCCAAGGGCCTGAGGGTCAGGCTCCACTGAGAGTTTTGCTTCACACAGGACTGTAAGATTGGGTCAGGGCAATGGCATCTGGTCCATCTCTTGCCAATGCAAGACTTGTCTTTGGTGTATGTATTGGTGTTTTGTCCCAACAAAGCTAAAATGTCCAAAATGACTGTCCATCCCTTTCTTCCTCTGGGGATACTATACAACAGATGTCATTGTCAGGAACATTTCCTTAATATTCTACCCGGACTTTTCCTTTCATAATAAGATCCCGTTTCTCTTAGTTACACCTCTGTGTATCAGCCTAAATAAATAATCTCGGTCCCTGCTGCTTACCCTTCAGTAATATTTCCAAGTAGTTCCCGACTCACCTTAATTATGGCTTATTTCAGCTACGCTCTCTGTAACTCTAATCTCTCTTCCAAAAAAAATATAAAAATTACTCTTCTGAGGTTCCCTAACCATTTCTCTTGCTCTTCTTTGAGCTGCCTCTATTAATTGAACACTGTCTGCAGTCCAGAATTACATGCATTATTACTACTCATTGGGCCAGATTCTGATATACCTATTCATTTTGAATAGTAATTTACTCCATGAACAGTCCTATTGCCTTTAGTTACTGAGGAAGGGTGGCAGTATTGAGGCACAGAGAGGAGAAACAGTATCACTTCTCTGCTCTGCAGTGTTATTCAGCCCAAGCCAGTTAGTCTATTGTGTTGTCATGAGCTTGTATTGTCTAGAACAGCGGTGTCCAATACGTTTGCCACTAGCCACATATGGCTAATAGGCTATTGAATTGTGGCTAATAAGAAAAATTCGATGCTAGCAGTGTGGCTAGCATCGAATTTCTATTGGACATTGCTGCGCTAGAAGGAGAGTGCTGGGCAGTACAAGGCATTCACTTCTGGAGACAAGTCTGGGACTGGGAATTTGCTGGTGTAGCTCTGCAATATAATTTGGGGTGGCTGTCTAGAGCACTCACTTAGTTCAGTTGGGAGTGATTTACATGCTGGAGGTTGTATGTGACCAGACCAGGAGTGGTGGCTCTCACCGCGAAGCAGTGTAACAGGCACCCCTTGTTGGAGAACACAGGGGACAACAGTCCCAATTGTACCCTGGGTAATGTCAACATACGTCTCTTGTCATATTGCTGTTTTCCAGGCCTCTCCCTACCATCGAATATCTGTGGGTTGGATTAGCTGGTCCCAGGTGCATTATCTCACACTCTCCAAACAGAATCCCATGTGGTTGGTTTTCTGCACACCCACTTCACCTCTTTTGGGCCCTTTGCATGGTTTCTTTCCACTCACTGGCGTTCACGGTTCCTCTCCATGTAGTATTGACTGTGCATTTTGTTAACACACTCTTTACTTCCTCTCCTACATTAATATTGAAGATATTCAATAAAAATCAGAGCTAACAAGGCTCTCTGCTATACCCTGATACCCAACACCCTTTTAATCGATCCTTTGTTTAGGCTCAGTTTTTAGTCTTGCCAGTGATCATCTCCAAGCCAGCTTGAATTAATTTAGAGAGTATGAGCAGGTCTACATGTAAAACGGCGCACTGGCACAGGTTTGCCACTGTAGCTCTTAAGTGAAGATGCACCTATGCCAACAGGGGAGCTTCCTCTGTTGGCGTAGTCAATTCACCTCCGCCAGAGGCGGTAACTACGTCAATGGGAAGAGCCCTCCAGCCAACAAAGTGCTGTCAACATTGGGGTTTAGATCAGTGTAACCATGTCACTATGGGGCGTGGGTTTATCTCATCCCCAAGCAACCAATACAAATCTGTAGTGTAGACCTGGTCTTTGTTTCCATAACACTAAGCCAAATACGTTACTAAAAGCCAGTAGCAGTATATCCACTCATTTCTCTTCTCAGCACTAAAAATCCAGCCCTGTTTACCCTACCACTGAGCACGGTCCCTTTATTATTAAGGATGCCATTGTCAACACAGATGGAGCAGATTTTGTGAGGAAAAGATCAAGATCAGGATGTCAGTTTTGACCACGTTAAGCATAAATTGCAATGGCAAACCATTCAGAAGGGGTTCTCCGAGAGACAGGCTGAGATGCTGTATTGGATGGCTAGAGACAGGTCACGAATGGATAGGTGGCTTTGTGAGTCGTTAGCACAGAAATGGTCATGGAAGAGTCCTGTAGTTTCAAACACTGAGATTTGATCCAGGAATTTGTCATCCTCACTCTCTTCCCAACTCCATGGCCCGTAGCAGATATTCATTCTAATTTCCCTCTCCACCATCCCTTCCTTTCCTGTTCCTCCCAAGAAGACTGAACCCACCTGAACTGGCATTCCACATAGGATATTCACTTTGCCAATGGACCATAATTGCAGTCCTTCATGTAACACACCCAGTGCTTCATTCCTGTTTCCCAGGCTCCTTGCGTTTGTGTACTTGCACTTCTAGCATGTTAACAGTAAAAGGGCTCAGCGAAGCAAAGCAGTCACACTTAACAAATCAAGACAACCAGAAGCCACATCAATTTTTTAACGTATCTCCACTAAAATGCATGTTAGCGTTCACCCTGAGAAAGCTGGGCAGACATCTTTGCAGTACATGGTTTATCTCCAGGCAGTTCACACTTTCCATGGCTGCGAACTCATCAAGATGAGTGTTGAGATGATGCAATACAGATGGGACTAACAGATAATAAGAAGTCAAAGGAGACTTTTTAATTATGGGTATTTCTATGAATCACTCATTAAGAAAATGCAAGAAGAAATGTATAATTTCTTTTCTAATTGGGTCACAGCACCCTCGCTTCTTTTAATCAATGCTTTTGATCTTCACAGTCTTGAAGCAGGCAACATAGCATGCCTGACAGTATTTTCAGTCAGCGGAGTGAACTTTTCTGTAGCTCAGAGTCCTGGCATAAAGAGAGATACTTAAGCCTAAAGGATGCTTCAGTTCTGTGCTCGTTCATTTCTACATAGCACAAGACTGGCAAGTATACACTGGGCCTGATCCTATCCTTGATCACTCCTGTGCAGCCATAATGAACCCAAAGGAATTACACATCTGTAACTGAAAGCAGAATTTATGAAGAGAAGATATGAACATTACATTTATGTAGTAAAGAAGTTACATGGGGCTAGGGGTGGGGATCAGACACTTTCTCTATGAACTAAAAAGAATGGTGATTCAAGCCACCTTCTCTCTTGTAAGACACTATAAAGTTTGCCTTAGCATGAAGGACGTGGATGCCTGCAGAGAAATTTTGACAACTCCCCTCTGAGTGCTAAAATGCTGTCTGCTGAAAAACTGCACTGTTTGAGCAAATCGATCAAACTCTGACAGACGTGCACACCACTTTCATATTTTCTCCCTCAATCAAAAGCCTTCTAAAGAGCCAGGATTTTAGGCTTCATGGGGAGTGGGGAAGAGAAGGAAATCACTTACGAACTAAGCTCTGAGACACTGCTTAGCATAGCCTTATCTGTAGGGACGATTTTTCAAGACACAGAGAGCAAGGTTTCAAAGACACCAGGCTATTTCCTCCTCAGTGTCCCATACATGGAGTGAGGATTTGAATAAAACCAGACTCTCCAACCAATAAAGAAGAATAAAGATTATATCTAGAGTATGTTTATCAAGTGCGGTGAGTCAACACTGTGTGTGTGGGGGGGTGGTTTAAAAATGCTAGGGAGCACTTTTATTTCTGAAATTTCTTGGAATGCCAATAACAGCACTCATTAAGTGGAACAAAGAAAACTCTGTTGGACTCCTCTCAAAGGTTGAAAATCAACTCCTCCCACCCCAGAGAAATGAAATTAAAGCACTGACAAGGGCAGTTCTTAATTATTAAAGCTATAAACCTACTGTATCCATGAATAAGTATAACGGTAAAGCTGGAGTATCAATGATTATTATTAGGACAACTATAAACGTACTGTATCAATGACAATGTTTAATATAACTGTTTGATGTTTAGATGATGGAAATACCATAAAGGTTATCACAAGATTAGGCATGTCCTTGACATAACCATTGAGAGGTCATCTGTAGTCCTCCTTTTATCATCCCATAATGTGCAGCATAAAGTTTTCCCTGCTCCCAATAAGATGACCAGGTACCAAATAGCCTGAACACCACTTTCAAAGACACTCCAATATTGCTGAATTGTTTCAGTACTTTTTTCCACCTATCTACCATCTTTTCATCTGCCAAACATTGGAGCTCTCTCCAGAGTTTTTCTAACCTGGCATATTTATGGCACCTCTGGCATCATCACTATCAAATCTCTGGGACCTGTCCTTTTTTCCTTCCTTAAAGGCTGCAAAGCCAGTAGGGGGAGCCCACACTCTCCTTGCCAGTATGACCAACATTTTTAAGTACAAGGATCAGCATGGCTTAGTGGCGGATTTAAAAACTCAAAAGAACTTTAATACCCAGAGTGTAGCAATTGGGTTTTCAGAGAAGTTGGGGGCTTTAGAAACTTCACAGGGTCCTTTCTCAGTACGTCATTCATCGATGAATAATACAGGAGGTTTTATGATCTGTTCCTTTTTGCTTCAGTTCTGCGCTCATTCATTTCCACACAGCACAAGACTGGCAAGTATACATGGGGCCTGATCCTACCCTTGATCACACATGTGCAGCCATAATGAACTCAAAGGAATTACACATCTGTAACTGAAAGTAGAATTTAGCCTTCATTATTAAACTTCATCCCACACAGGACTTAATCCATTAATAAGTGAAATATCTACGATCTTTTCAGGTGAGCTGAAGAACTCTGTTGCAGCTCAAAAGCTTGTCTCTTCCACCAACTGATCTTGGTCCACTAAAAGATATCACCTCCCCTACCTTGTCTCTTCCCTATCCTGGGAACAACACAGCTACAACACTGATGCAAAGAAATTTCACTGATTGTCAAATGCACTCTCCTAATATCAGAAATTCTAAACTTGGGACCCAAATCTCTTGCAATCTATAGATTTATAAATAGAAATTCACCATATTACTGTAAAATCTTTAGGACAGGGACTGTGTTTTTCATAGTGTGCCTCACACAATTAATTTGTGTCTTCAGGTGCTACTATAATAATAAAAGAAAAGAAAAAAAGAAGAAGTTGTTTTCCTGTGCATTGTATCACTCACGTTGCTGTTTGTAATCTGCATGAGGAAGCGCTGGTGCTACAACCACACTGCTCTGTACAGCCAATATCATACTCAAGAATCAGAGGCAATGTCAGAGTTCCTGATCCTTATGATCCAGAAGGATGGATCCAGGCTGAGGAGACCCATTACACTGTACAGCTTGCAGTGTATGTGGTTCCAAAAAAGATGACAGCAAACACAGAATAATGAAAGGCCATGGGATCTACAGAGTAGGCTCCAAATGAGGGTATATTTCAGACCAATCTATAATTCTTTCAGCTCACTTTGCCTCAGGCTCCTGGTCCTTCCAAGAGAAAGATGTCACAACAAAATCAAAACAGAGAGAGCTTTGGTTCTGAATATTTCCCTCTGTATTGGCTTAATATTCAAATTAGCCTCAGTAACATGTTACATGACCTCTGAAACAGAACCAACCAGTAATTCTATGCAGGATTAACAGGATTTGTTAAAAGTAACATCTCTTGGTAGTTTTAATGTATATATTTACACCTTGGTGTGCCAGCCACCCCTGCTATAGCTTAAGCCATTTCCTCCAGTAGTCTAACCATTGATCTTGCATTCAGACCTCTCCATCATCCCCTGAATCAAAGAGTTCACATTCTTAGGTTTAAATTCTGTGCAAATACACATCTGTTAGTGACAGAAAAGTGGACAGGATCTACCTATAACCCTCCTGGGAACTGAACATAGTAGAGCAAACCCCTGTAAATTCAGGCTCATTATAAGAGCTGGAGAGGGACTTTATTTAAAACATATTAAGCGCTGGCACTAGTCTGAGGAGCAGCTAACGGCTGTCTCTTGTTCCTGAGGGATGAATCCCTTTGGGGTTTAGAGAGAGCTTGGCCCTGTTAAATATTTTTCCTGAGGGGAAAGTGCTGATTGTTCCAGAAGGAGGAAGTGCTCTTGGTGGGAGAGGGAGGACAGACAGCAACAGTGTGTGTGTGTGTGAGAGAGAGAGAGAGCGCGGCGGATCGGGGACACCCCAGGACAGGAGCCAGGAGGGGCACTGCACCAGGGAGGAATCACCCGAGAAGGGCAGGCCGGAGCTGGACCCAGTATCACTGCTGCCCAGAGCTGCAAGGAGCTGAGAGCACTGGGGCTTGTGAATCTACATTGGGAATAAAGAGGGAGGCTGCTAGCTAGTTAAGTGGGGAGGTGGTCGCTCCGAGGGGCTTTGCAGAGAGCGCCAGAAGGGGACACCAGAAGGGTTTGTTGCAGGAATCTTACTGGCGCCAAAGATGACCAGGAGCACCCAAGACTCATCACCAGACTGGAAATTTGCTCCTGAACTCTGTGTGCAGACACATTTGCTCTGTTCTTTGCCCTTTCAGACTGTGTTACCACCTGTGGGGCCTTGAGTTGAATGCAACCCTGTTTTACTGCTTTCCATATTGTTCCCCCTGTTGTTTTCCCCTTCTGATCCCTCTGTAAATAAATGTTTCCCTTCCCTATATCCATTGTTCTTTTCCAGTGTGTGTGTGCACTTTGGGGGGTTAGAACAGGTGCCCCTGGGATAGAAGGGACTTTCCCTGCTACCTGTATGCACCTTCTCTTAGACAGAGCTGCTGGCAGAGCAGACTCCATCTTGGCCACAAGGGTGCTAAGATTATACACACATACAGGCTTGTCTTCTGTGGAGCAGGAATCTGTCAGAGCAGCAAAAAATCAAGGGCCAGAAATTCACACGTCTCTAGGCAGCTTAACAGAAAGGAGGGACACAGAACTGCCATTCAGACCTCAGCACCCAGACCTGCTGGACTTCACCAACTGCACCTCTTCCTTTGCTCCCCAGGACCTGTCCATTGGTTCACTCTGCACTGACAGAACTGCAGGAGATAGAGAGGGATGGTCCTTGTTGATTCACAGGGCAAAACGTCCCAGTACAGCTAGAGAGGCAATCAATCGTCCATTGTACAGGTAATGTATGTGTATGGTAGCCCTATAACTTCTCTATTTCCCTCTCTCTAATGAACTGTTCTTGGAAAATGTCACCATGACAGCAACTAACCAACACTAATAATAAGAAATAGAGAGAAAATACCCCAGTCCCAACAGCAAAGTATTTTTAAGTGTTACTATTAAATCCCTCAGCACACAAAATACACATTTGTCACAAAGATTCTTTGTGAGAAAACAAATATAAGCCCTCCACATAAATTTCCCAGAGCCCTGTTGACATCACCACCAGCGACACAGGGACAGGAGTAAATAAGTGAAGTCAAACCCCATCACCCTGTGTTTCATGAGCAGGAATAAAAGCAGAGGGAAGAGCGCAATTCTTAGTGTTTAAACATTAAGAGCGATGAAGAACACAGAGTAAAAATTAAGATGTACAGAAAAAAAACAACACACTCTTCAGTCATTTAAACCCAAGTCACTTAACTAAGCACAGTCATCTTCTCGGATGATTATGTCACAAATATTTGATGGCAAAGGCTACAGAGTCCACAGAAAGCAAGCTGTATGTGAGCTAACCTGTGATTCTGCGCGCTAGAGGTCACCACATAAAATGAATAGACCGCAGGTTTAAAACAAATAAAAGGAAGTATCCTTGCCAGAGGATGTTGTGAAAGCCAAGACCATAACAGGGTTCAAAAAAGAATTAGATAAATTCATGGAGGAGAAGTCCATTAATGGCATCCCTAGCCTCTGTTTACCAGAAGCTGAGAATAAGTAACAGTGGAAGGATCACTTGATGATGACCTGTTCTGTTCATTCCCCCTGGGGCACCTGGCATTGGCCACTGTCAGAAGACAGGATACTGAGCTAGATGGACCCTTGGTCTGATCCAGTAGGGCCTTTCTTCTGCTCTGCGCCAAAGTGTATCACAAACTTGGAAGCTGGCCTCCAGGGACACACACTACTATGGAGGTTTAGGGTTTGTTCTTATCTGGGCAGATAATGTGTCCTCATGGCTGATCCCTCCTTTCAGGATGGAGACCTAAGAAAGAGAGGGAGTCTCATACCTAATCTTCCCCAATATAAGTGTAGACCAGCGGAGGAGTCTTCCAATGAAGAAAGTCTTCTTCAACCTGTCCTTTATCACTCTGATTCCTCTGCTTAGGTCCTACTGACACTTATCCATATCTCTGGTAAGTGCAGAGCTAATGAGCTTCAGTGACATGTATGTAGGGGCAGACGGGGCTTCCTCATTGGCCCCACAGGGCAGATGCATCTCCTCCCAGGATTCTCATCGACAGTACTGATCACAATAACATTCATTATAACATACCTAATCCTCAACTTTGCTCTGTTTTTCAAGGCCGCACCATTTTATTTAGATGAAGTTGGCTATGGGGGCCATCTCTGCTACTGGATTTGGCATATAGAGGACACTCAGAAAAACCTGATATTTTGTGTTCAGGAGCCCACATTAAAATGATTAATGTACAATGCACTTACTGCAAAGGAATTCTTTCAGCTGCATAAGCAGCTTAAGAAAAAAAATAGAGGTAAGAGATAAAAAGCCATTCATGTGGAAGTAATTAGTTGTGAACACACTGTGGCAAGAAGTGGCATTCTTTAGAATAACACGCAGTTAGGAGCTGCAGAAAATAGGCCTTGCTATGAATGGTCATTAGTCCTTGGGCAAACATGACAAAGCACACAGCGAGTGGTAAGCCAAAGGTCTATCTCATTTATACGCCACTGCTTGAGATGTCTGAAAGTGGCACTTATGTAGCAAGGTTACACTATTCTCTGAGGCAGTCAATCTTTTCCAAGTGCGTTCAAGGGACTCTTCACCGGGGATGTCTTTGTGTACAAGCCAAGCATCGTTTGTTTTCTTTCAGACATATCTTAATTAGAAATCGATTTTGCTTTTTAAATTGCCATATCTGAAGACCCATTAAATTATCATCATCAGGTAAATGGAATATACACAAGAAAGGAAAATAAAACCACAGAAGCGATTCTGGGGTTTGGCTTTCATCTGGGGATGAAGGAAAAGATTTACATCTTAAAGATTGCAGCTGGGTTTTTTGGAACAACTGGTACTTTCTGCTCAGGGTAAGCAGAAATTTCAACGAGCACAAAACTCTGTTAGTGCAAGAGACCAGAAAAGGGGAGAAGTCTCAGAGAAGGGGGAAGTGTAGAACACATGAGCTAGGGATAAATGGATCACCCCCCGAGTCTGATACCCATTAATAAGCTTCATGGGTAAAAAAGCCAGAGTTCCACACCAAGACATTGTGACTGATTAAAATGATTACATGTCAATGGAATAACCTTTGGTATCATACAACAACCACAAAAGATATGTTTAAATGCAGGAGTTCATGGGAGCCTTGAAATGACAGTGCTTTGATAGCCAGCCCATAGTAAGTTTCAGTATTGGCATCTCCAAGGAGTTATAAATCATGAATTAGGCTTCCCAAAATCCTGAAACTGACTTAAAAATCATGAACATTTAAATATAATACTAATAAATGTTGGTTTCTTTTTATCTGCTGACTGGTGTTTGAAGCTTTGGGGGTCATATTTTCAAGGTTTTCTCTGGAACCATAAAGATTAGAAAGTTAAAAAAAAGAAAACGAAATCTGAGGTTCTCACATAATCACAAGATTCCAGGAGCTGAGTCTTTAAGAAACACACCAAATACCACAAAACTTACAATACAATCCTGAGAGTTGGCAACACTGACTGGCTTTACCTTAAAAGTAAGAACAGTTCTCACATTTTTCTCAGAGCTATGAGCACTTTGTGGGGGGGAACAAACATCGGAAGAAAGCCAAGTGGCCTTTCAGATGCCCAATCCCTCAGAATCACACCAGCATGTAGTTTCTTTAGCACAAAAAGGATATGGGGCCAGGAAGAGTGTTCAGGGAAGGGGTGCCCTAAGCAGCCTCACGTGTTGGACAGACAGGTCAGCTGTTGGTGAATACTTGTGATGATTTATTGCAACCTTCCTTTTAAAGAATCAGAGAAGTAGCCGTGTTAGTCTGGAATTGCAGAAGTGACAAAGTCCTGTGGTACCTTAAAGACTAACTAAAGTATTAGAGCATAAGCT